>LPNX010981284.1:81567-130640 GCA_001517045.1 Pseudotsuga menziesii
TCTGACATGGTAAAACACAGGGATGATGGTCTTTCCCGTCTCCAGCATAAGCTCATTTAGACACCAACTTGATTCAGCATATCTGGGAGAATAAATTGCGACATGGACTGAAGCCGCTGTAATTGCTCCTTGTATTTGAGAAGTCAAATAGACCCCCTTTTGCATTCTTGCTGATCTAGAAAGACTTTCAATTTATGTAATCGAAGACGCCAGTAGAGATAGCTAGCGAAGGTTTTCTTCACGTCTGGTCCTCTATGGTTAATAAAAACATCAAATGAATCATTGCAGCTGTCTGGGTTTGCAGCGGTGGAAGTGGACGCAGCCATTGCCAATTGGAAAATTGGAATAGGGACGACGGTATGGGAGGGAGGAGAATAGTTGTGACACAGAGAAAAGCGGAGCAAATCCAGAGAAGATCGCAATGGAAAATAGTGGATGATATTGTCAAGCAGAAATACAGAGACATTAGGTATGAGACCTGCGGTAACGGTCATTCTCTTCTCTTCGCTAAAGTGCAGCGGATTTTTTTTAATTTTTTTTTTCTCTATTTTAGGCGGTCGATAACTGTGAAAACGCAGTCTCATGCACGTTGCATAGGCTGACGGTAACACCACCGGCAAGGATACAAGGTAACCCGTTTAATAGCGATAATTTAAATAAACCAGCATAGATCCAGCTTTACCAGGCTCTATCATGCGCGGAGAGGGATCAAATATTTCGAGGTGCAAATCCTGCTTCAACAATTGCACTCCAAAAAAGGGTTTGCACCTCAAAATATTTGATCCCTCTCGGCGCATGATAGAGCCGGGTAAAGCTGGATCTATGCTGGTATAAGCTCTATCCTAATTGACTGCATACTGTGCACTTAGTCTTTTCCAGCTTTGAGATGTAACTGGGAGAAGGACAGAACCCCAGTCTACGCAGCCTACAAATTGTTATGGGCGCATAAGTACTATAGTTATTACAGGGAAATTTGCGAGGACTTCATCATGCCCTTGTATACCCTCATTTTCTTGACTGAATGTAATTGCATGTCTGAAGACACATTCAAAGTCATACAGGAGTTTGGAGATTACTATTTGATCGAGGATGGGTTGTATGTAAGAATGTACGGTGGTTCCAGAGCTCCTTCCCTACTACCAAAGTATGCCACAGATTATGTACTCCATGAGGAGGCGGTTAGGCAGTCGTATATTGATGGTGTAGGCAATTTTCTGTTTGAACATAAAAAGGCAACATATCCTGCAGTACCTTTCCTGCTTGGCAGCTACAAGTTTTCAAGAGTAAAACAGGCGGCAGAATTTGTTAAGGAGCTGGAGTATTTTCATTTTGGCGAAATGAATTTTCACAGGAATGACTCCCACAATAAAGTAGCGGACTACTGCAAGCAGGAATCAATTTTGAATATACTGTTTTGGGACAAGGACGAGGAGACATTCAGAAATGCAAAGAACATAACCGCCCTTAAAAAGATATTCAAACAAAAAATAACTACTATGGGTGGAAAGGGAAAAACTTCGAAAAAGGCTAAGAAATTGGAAGAGGAAGAGGCGAAAAAGAGAGAAGAAGATGTTAGAAGGCTAGCACAGGAAGCAGAAAGCTGGTTGAAGAATGAAGAAGAAGAAAAGAAGCGAGCTGCAGAGGAAGCAGTTAGGAAGGAAGAGGAAGAAAAAAAGAAAAAAAAAGAAGCTGAAATCAAGAAAAAGCAAGAAGAAAGTGAAGGTTTGAGACTAACAGGATCTCAAAAGGATCAGCAGACTACAGAGCAAGTGGATACACAAGGAGTGCAGGATCAAATAGACCAAGAACAAGGACAATCTGATCCTGATCCCCCGAAACCTGCTGCATCTTCTGGCAGCATATTAGGACAAGCTTCATTTTCTGAGATTAACTTGATCTCTTTCATGCCTACAGAAGGGGAGGAGGTTCCCAATTTCAGTACCATTTTTTATGATAAAGAAAAGAAAAGACTTGTAAAAAGAACTAAGAAGAAGGTCGAGACTGGAGGACAGTGAAGGAAAATGGTAACAAGTAAAACATTGGTATAAGGGACAAATAAAGATCCACGTTTGATAGCAAGAGTTGGGGTAGCATTAACCTCAGCGACTGAGGACAACGTGGACAGGCTTATGACTGACCTAGAGCAGCCACGAAAGAATGCAGCTCAAATGAAAGAAACTTTAAAGAAAGAAAGAGATGAGAGTCAAAAGCTGAAAAGGAAGTATGAAGACATGATGAGTGAAGTTAAGACTTCAAGAACGGAATTCTAGACTCTGCAAGCGGATAAGAATGTTTTAGAAATATCTGCAGAGAAAACAGAAAAGAATGCTCAGGATAGCTTAGTTGAATTACAAAAGCTACAGCTAGAACATCAAATGTTAAAAACTGAAAGGGATGATCTCCAGGTATCATATGAGAATTTAAGTGCAGAGAAAAACAGGTTGCAAAGCAAGGTTGCTGAGGTAGAAATGGAGAAGGCTACCACAGAAGAAAAAGAGAAGCAGTATCAGATGCAGGTGGCAGCCTTAGAAGAGTAAAACACTTCATTGACTGCGTCACTTAAGGAAGCTATGGAAGAGAAAACAGACATTTAGCCTTTGAAAGAACATGTTCTGACTCAAAGAAAGAAGATTCACCAACTACAGATACGCATAGAGGACGAAAGGTGTAAAATTTTACAGATAGACACCAGACTAAAGGAAATTATAGACACTACTTCATACTTTTTGGATAGATCTCAGGATATTTTGGAGATTCTAACAAGAAGAATGGTCTGGGCAGAAACAAATAAGGAATCTCCCGGGGAGTTAGCAGTAAAGGATCAGCAGATTTTAAAACAGGAGTATGAGTTACTGGAATTTGCGATTAATGTAGTAGAAGAGTTCAAGAAAATTGTGAAAAAGACAAAGGGAGCATGCGCTGAATATTGCATAAGAGTGCTTTCTACATACAATCGATGTCAGACTTCTGCGGAAAAGAGATTGGATGCGATACCAGAGCATGAATTGTTTCTAGAACATCTACAGAACAGTTATCAAGAAGATGAGCAAGAAATCCAGCAGGTCAAGGACCTAGATGAATGGATCTTGAAGAATGCAGTGGCACATGCAGCGGTAAGCATACATCTACTATAAGATCAGCTGCGCCTGAGTCCTGCCAGGATAGAGAGGGTAAAAACCCAAGCTGCTAAATATGAGATTAATATTAGATTTCTTGAGCTGCATAGCAGCAGATGCTCATGCATGGAAGAAGTTCATCAGCGAGCAAGCTGGCCCTTCTTCATAAAGTGTTTTGAAAATTCTGATTTAAAATGTAATATATTGTATTAATTGTGTGCACATGCTACGAGACAAAATTTTGGAAAATGAAAGGTTGGGGAAGCTCAAAAGACATTGAGGGGCAGCCCAAGAGTTTTGATTTTGTATAGATATCGGAGAGTTTTAGATATAAGAAGACCTTTTTCCAGACTATCTTGAGAGAGTATTGTAAGAAGAACTATTTCCTTTTACAATAAAGAGTCAAATGTTTCTACTGGAGAGAGTGCTGTGGATTTTTTCAAATGTTTGCTATGGACCAGTTGGATATAATCTATTTCTTTTTCAGCTTGTTTCCATTAACTGTGAGATCATTCTAACTCATTGAATTTCTTTTCATGTTATGAATGTACTCTGGTTTATTCTATGAAATTTCCACATTAAGTAATGAAAGTTTTTATTAACAATAAGCTATCTTGTTGTTTATATTTCTATTGATGTGCATGTGTTATAAAACATTAACAGCTATCTGTGATTTTCTTTATGCATGCGCTACAGTACATTACTCACCATTAATGATAGTTTTGCTCCCTAGGGATAGGTTAACAAGTCTTAGTTAGTTTCTTGTTGTTTGTGATTTAGATGCGAGAGAGGTAAGACGAGAGGTAGAACCTGCGCATCACATTGTGATCCTCCTCGTTATCTCTATCGTCTACATTTTAGTTAGGCACTTGCACATCATACCTTAAACATCCAAAAAAAAAACTAAAAATATACACAGTGGACCGGGCCGTAACCGATAAACACTTTAATTGTTACTTGACCTACGATAGTCGGACCGTAAACCGGACGGATTCCCCATACCAAACAGTAACGAGCTAATTGGGAATGTTTATTAGGGAGAATCCCTAACTATTGTTCCCTGCGATTTTCCAGGCCTCAACAAGTTTTTGGTGCTAGAAGGAGGGCCACCAGTGCATGGTTGGCTGAGGAAACCCGCTTCCTCGAAATCACTCCACCGATGACAATTCTGAAAGTAGTTTGCTTCACAAACCTACTCCTGAAGATAAAGAGAAAGGGTATCTTTATCCTGTCGATAAAGAAGTGGTTGATGATTTAAGAAGAATTACAAGAGCATATGCGAAAAAGAATGGAGGATTACCTATTATTTCTGTCCTACCTAGAAGAGAGTATCAGAAGAAAGATCGCCCTCAATTAGAAGACTCAGTGTTGGTAGAAGATCTTGAAGAACTAGTAGAAGCAGCCTTACAAGAAGTTGACCAACCTTTAAATCAATTGGATCCGGATTCACCTTACTATTCACCTTTCCAGACCCCTGTTCAGTCACAACCTCATACTCCACTCAGAATCATGGCTATTGTAAATGCAAACCAACCACCTCCACAACCTACTTGAAGGGCTAGGTCGCCTTTAAATTTGACACCTCCCTTGCATGATTTGCCTAAGGCTTTTGACAAGATGTTGCCTAAGTTTGAACCAAGTGAGGAATTCTAGTAGATGATCATTTACAGAGTTTTTACTTGGCTGTAGAAGGACTACGAGCTAGAGAGCATGAAGATGTGGTATGATGATTGTTTCCCCACACCCTGAAAGGAAAAGCAGCCTCATGGTATTTCGCCCTTCCTGCAAATTCAATTACGGATTGGAACACCTTTGAGAGGATGTTTAGAAGTAAATATGCAGTTCAAAAAACTCATGCAGCTTTAATGAAAGGGTTGTGTGCTCTAAAGAAAGAAAGGAGAGAAAGAGTGCATAATTTCACTCAAAGATTTGCTGCTTACCTAAACAATTTCACTGCAGCTGATAAGCCATCTGAAAATGCTCTAATTGAATACTATACCTCAGCTCTTAGGCCTGATCTAGCCATGTTTGCCAAGAGATCAGTTAGACCTACATTAGTTGAAACCTATGAAGAAGCTGAGAAAATAGAGGCTGAGATGGAGAGTATAGAAAATTACCCTGTGCAATCAGAAGAAAAAACTTTTGGAAACAAAAAACCTTTATTACTGACTAAACCTAAGGATGAGCAATCACAAGATTTCGAAGGGATGGTGAAGATGATGCAGAAGTTATCCAACAGAGTGATAGATTTAGGAAAGGAAAAGGAGGCTCATAAATCATATAAGCCTTGTTATAAAAAAAGGGAAGACAACAGTCAACCTAAACCTCCTCCACACAATCCTGCAGCGATGAATTTAATAGATGTAGGCATGGATAATTTTTGTACCTTTCATCAGCAACCTCATTCTGAGAAGAATTGCCCACAATGGATTAATTCTATGACACTAGTAATGAATCAATTATTGGACTCCAAACTGACAGAAACCAGTAAGGAGGAAAAAAAAGATAATGAACCTACGGAAAAACAAGAGGAAGATACTTTAGTTTTATGGGACTGTGTCTCTATGTTTGATACAGAAGAAGAAGATTTTCTGATACAAGGGGAAACACCAGAAACCAATGTAACAACAAAAAGTCAGAGTCTATTAAAAGAAGGTAAGTCAATACTTCCTAAGATTAAGAAACTTCAAGAAAACATGAAGAAGATACAGAAAAACACTACAACTGTTAAAATACCTGAATTTGCCATTTCAACCTCAGCAAAAAGAGAAGCTTTTAAAAGCACTTGAGATACCAGAAGAGGAGCCTCCCAATGACAACCAACCAGAGGAAGAAATTGGTGAGGCAAGTTTAGGAGGGAAGTCTAAGTATAAAACTCCAGCATTTCTCTTAACTTTTGAAATTTTCAACTATAATGTGCACAACTGTTTAGTGGACTCAGGAGCATCAGTCAACGTTATGCCACTTTCAGCCTGCAAGAAAATCAATAGTCAACCTAAACCATCTACTTGGCAAGTCCTTCAATTAGATAGGACAACTGTAAAAGTAATAGGAGAAATGGAGGATGTTCTGATTCGCTTATCCGCAGATGAGAGGGTATGTTAATACAGAGACATTGTAGTAGCAGACATACCAGATGCTTATGGACTGGTTTTGAGTCGAGACTGGTCGGCAAGGTTAGAACGATATTTTGCATCAGATTGGTCACATCTATGGTTGCCTCATAAGGGAAGTCCAAATCAGATAGAAGTATTAAGAGAGCCTCAAATGAAATACAATGTCACTCAGTTAGAGGGAAAAAATGAACCAGTAAACTCTGTATTGAGAAATTAATTCATTGAATTGGAACCGGGAAATTACCAAGCTGAAGAAGCCAGCAGTATACCTGATACCCAACCCGATCTCCTTTGATTTTCACGGGCTGATGAGATTGACTGTAATATAGTAGATCTAGTTTCAGATGTAGTCTGTAATTCAAATTCAGTAGAGGTAGATAGTTTTTCGACTCTTCATTTTGATGGTTCTAAAACATTGGAGGGATCAGGGGCTAGCTGTGTCCTGATTGATCCAAGAAAAAATAAACATCTTCTTTCTTGTAGGTTAGAATTCGAATGCACAAATAACACAACCGAATACGAAGCACTAGTTCAGGGACTTCAAAAAGCAATAGAACTGAAAGTAAAAAATCTGAAAGTATATGGAGATTCTGAAATCGTTGTTAAGCAAATTCGGAACAAGATACATTGTATTTCACCACATTTGAAAGCTTACCAAAATAAAGTTTGGGATTTGTTTATAAATTTTCATACAAGCAATATTGTGTCCATTCCTATATTAAAGAATGCAGTAGTTGATTTACTAGCTACCTCAGCTGCAAGGCTAGTACCTTCAAATAATAGATGCTTTATTTAATTACTTTTCAGGCCTTCTGTTCTAGATATGATCACAAATCTACGGGTTTTTTACGATGATCAGCAAATTTTGGAGTGTTTGATGAATGATGATACTTTCAAAGAAGCAATAATGGATGATGAAGAACATCAAGCAGAATTAAAATTCGGGAACTTTATTCCTAAAGGAGTCAGGATCTTGGAACGAATGTTTGATTTAGAAAACAAATTCAGAAAGCCAGCAAATGTCAAGACCCATAGCTCATCCTTACAATTTGAGCTGATAAATTTGGGGACTGAAGCTGAACCCAAATATGTAAATTTGGGGAAGTGTTGTTCTCCAGGCGAAAGAAGTAAGTTCATCAGTGTTTTCAAGCAGTACAAAGATGTGTTTGCTTGGACCTATGAAGAGCTTAAAACTTATGACACGAAGATCATACAACATGTTATCCCAATTAAAGGTGGAATCAAGCCTTACCAACAGCCTTTGAGGAAGATGCATCCTAAGCTGGAACCTTTAATTCAAAGTGAGGTGAAAAAATTGTTGGATGCCAAAATCATATTTAAAGTCGGACATTCGAAATGGATTTCTAATTTGGTGCCAGTACAGAAAAGGTCAGGAGAAATCAAGCTCTATGTAGATTTCAAAAATCTTAATCGTACATCCGATAAAGATAATTATCCGGTCCCACCCATGGAACAAATACTACAAATGGTTTCAGGTTCCTAATTGTTTTCATTATTAGATGGATTCTCCGGTTATAATCAACTATTAGTAGCTGAAGAAGACAGGCTTAAAACCACGTTCAGAACCAAGTGGGGAACTTTTGCGTATAGGAGAATGCCCTTTGAACTTATTAATGCTGGAGCTACTTTTCAGAGGGCCATGGATATAGCTTTCCACGGTCTGATTGGCCATACTGTTGTGGTTTTTCTAGATGATGTCACAATATTTTCGAAAAGGAGAGAGGAACATGCATTTCATTTGAAACAAATTTTCGAGCGTTGTCGGAAATATGGTATTTCACTAAATCCTAAGAAATGTGTGTTTGCAGTCACAGAAGGAAAGCTACTGGGTCATGTTATTTCTAAGAAAGGGATCTCCATAGACCCAGAGAAGATTAAAGCCATAGAACAGATCCCTTTACCCCATAATAAAAAGGATATGCAATCGTTTATGGAGACAATCAATTTTGTGCGAAGGTTTGTACCAAACTTTGCTCAAATCGTCAAACCTTTGCAGCAAATGGTTAAACAGAGTGTACAATTCAAATGGACTGTGTTATCACATATATAGTAGACGGGCTACCATATTCTATTATTCAGACACGGTACTTTTTTCAGCCAGATCTCTTACATATGAGATGCTGAGATGAGCATTTTTTATGGATCATGATTATATTTGTGGACTATTGAACTCTCCCATGTCAGGACTGAGTCTCAGGACACTCAGATTTGAGGACCGATGTAGCCAATTATGTTATTTCAGAGCAGTAGTGGATGCCCAGTGTTATATCAGTACTTTCTCATTGGATAGATGGTGTTTCAGATGGATTATATTGCATGGATATGACTCAGCATTTTATATTGTGTTATGGTTATTATTGCTCTTATACTGATTCTTGTGACATGTATTGACTTGTGGTATCATGATCTGACGGTCATAGTTATATGGACTTGGTTGTATCTTATACTATGCATTGATGTCCTTACTCTGACTTTGAAGTTCTTGATCTATACTCATTGGTTTTGCCCTCCTTAGGGAGAAAGAGGTAGTCATTCCCACCATTGTTTTGGCTTGCTAGTGTTGGCTCCATCATTTCATTGTCTTCACCCATCCATTACCTTCCAGTTTAATTTTCAACCCGACTGACTTCTTGACTTATGGCATGGAGGACCTTATTCCCCGCTAGGATATTTGTTGGACAAGCCTCCCTGTTTTTATTGTGTCTCGGCTCTGAGTTGGTGACAAAACTTGCCTTTGGTAGGTTGGATAGTATGCCTAAATCATTCTGGTCAGTTGTCCCAATGTTTGCCACTATACAAAATTCCCCCTAGTCACTTGAGATGTTGTTGGCTAAAACTGAAAGCTCATGTACTACTTGTATTGAAATATTGAATATGCGCCCATGGAAAATGAAAATGTAAAATTGTGTTTCTTAACATATGTAAAAAGGGCAAGAGCAATGAAGTGCTAAAATACTCCTTGGAGAGTATAAGAAAAGGTCTAAAAAAGGCAATGGTTAAAAATATGCTATATCAAAAAATTGTTGACCTTATTAAAAATAAATATGTCCCGAATGAAAGCTGCGATTAGCTGTGCTTTTAACTACAAGTGAAGTCCCAAAGGGGTCATATAGGCCAAAAAGGCCATGGAATAAAATGTGGTCCTAATGAACTTGGATCAAGATTGATGTAGACATGATGCCTAAGTTGAATAAGCACTCTCTAAACAACTCATCCATCTGTGAGGCACTGCCATTCCTTGTGTTGTTGTTTGTCCAGCATTGGTTATAGTGAGTTTTCCCTTTCCTTGTCCAAAGTGTCATGATGTTGAGTAGGAAGTCATCATTTGCCTTAGCCTTGTCATTTCCACCCTTCACCCTTCACTAGCAAATTGACTACAGCTATGAAGTGAGTATAGTCTTGAAAGTCTAAATCTAAATAATAATAAATAAAGCCTTATATATATATATATATATATATATTTGTTGATGTACCGCCAGTGAAATGAATGTTATTTGTTGAGATTGTTACTTAAATGAGTTGTAGAGCATGGCTTAACCTTTTAACACTTGCAGCAGATGGATATATTCTAAGTTATTATGGGTATCTGATCAGTTATAGATGGTTATATTGTTTATTTGATGTGATTGATGGTCAGATAGAGACCTATGAGGGGTATGAGTATACACCTTAGATGGATTGGGACTCTCTGAGTCCAATGAGACAGTTTATTTACAGTTCCAGGCACTTACAGATGTGATCAGGGTCACTCTGCCTTTCTGATGCAGTTTTTCTTCACAGATTGATATTTTTGAGCAGGGAGATGTTTCAGTTGGATCTCCTAGGGCGTTGTAGGGGCATAGGGGGGTGCAGCCACTTGTTTGTACCATTGTATCCCCATCCCAGAGAGCCTAGTGGGATCAGTTTGACAACACAGGCACCCTAGGAGGCTGTTTTGGCAGGATCACGTTTCCCGAGGCAAATTAAAAAATGATTAAATGGCTATTGAAGAAATCGATTTGGGCTACTAAGGCAAGGAAATGACATGGTATGAGTCATGATGATGAGAGTGATGACCTCCACACCTTCTCCAGCAGTTGCAGCTCTTGATTGGGCCCACACCTATTTTTTGGGCAATTTTTATTATTTTCTGGAGCTCTTTTTGGAGGCTCACGATTTCCTCAAGGAGGCACAAAAGTCATAAAGATTTAAATTGTTATATTATTTATTGTGCCATGGGGACACCCAAAGGGAGTTAGTCAAACACTCCTTGGACCCACCATGTGCTTTCATTTATTTCTTATTGAGTGGGTTACCTTTATTTGGGTGGTTTAGTCCACTTGGGTAAATTATGGTTATATTGATCCATGTGTTGTATGTTGAGCTCATCTCAACCATTGATTAGAACATTTCATCTTTTAATCTTAGCCACTCGTTTTGAAAGTGGTTAGGATTTGGTTATGATTGAAGTTCTCGCATTTCTATTTAAAGGAGAGAGCTTCTCATTTGTAAGGGGTCTTTGGCTCTTGAATCTGAATAATAGAAAGACTTTTTCTGTGGAAATTTTTCTAGATCTGCTTTGCATCTGATGTGCTCAAATGGTGATTAGCTAGTCTTCAGCTTCCTAGCATTTTGGAAATTCTCGTGAGATCTATCTTTTTCGTGGCTATCATTGTTTTGTCTACAGGAGGGTTTTTTGGCTGGAGCGTTTTTGTAGGGGGACCTCAACTTGCTCGGTTCTCTTCGTCTTGAATCAGGGGGTTTTCATTAGTTTCATTGTGATCTATAATTACTTCATTTTACTGTCTTGTAGCATTCAGTTTCTTTATTTTGTATCTGCAAATCTGATATGGTTAACGTTTGCTCATGCAGGGTAAGGGGCGCTTTGATGGTTTGGAGCTTGCATATGCCATAGAAATCACGAGGATTTTCCAGAATTGATCGGGATAGCAAGGATCGTCATTGTTACAGACTTCTACAAGCTTTTCCAGGTAAGATCCAACAGGTAAGTTCTTCTTTTTCAGATCTTATTCCATTGTACCTTGCTGAAATTCAACTTTTTTTCTGAAAACTCCTAAAACACTAAAAACCTAAAAAATCAATAAATCAAGGAACCGTCCGATCTTTTGCCAAACCATTTCTGGGTTTCATAGATCGGGCCTCCCCTTCATCAAATCAACTGAAACGTTGGTCAAATTCCTCACAGTTTGACCTAGATCTGATTTTTAAGCAGAAAACTGCATAACCCCCCACTAAAAAATTGACTTGCTAGGGTTTTGAGTTTTTCTGAATTCTGACTTCACAGAAGGATAGAGCAGGTCCCACACAGCCCAAATCAACCCCAACGTTGTGCAATTGCTTGACCATTTGCCCTAGATCTGAAAAATTAACTGAAACTACCCTAGCGCCCTCACTGAAAATTACACTTTTCTGGAAGTAGGTTTTTCTGAAATCTGACAAGATAGGCTGATAGATCAGGGCCCAAGCATTCCAGAACACCCCCAACGCTGTGCTAGTTCCTCCCGGCTTGCCCTAGATCCAAAAAAATCAGTTTTCAACCTCCTAGCCCATCATTAGATTTTGACTTTTCTAGATCTGATTTTTCTGTTGTTTTCCTGATTTGGGCTTGTAGATCAGGTCTCCCTGACCTCTTTTCTTGCTCAACACTGAGCCATTAGCCTCCCGATGCCCCTAAAACTACAGATCTGTCTTCCTGAGCCCTAGCGCTAGCCATCCACTGAGTTGGGTTTCCTGTACCTTAGCTTTTCTGGACCAACTACTTTCTGGGTTCCTAGATCAAGGTGTCTCCCAAGTGGGTTTCCTGAAACGTTGGATTACTGCTGACTCCATTGCCCAATGCACACAAAGCACTGATCTCCTAGCTAGCGCTGCCCTTAGGCTCTTAGCCTTTGCCCTTTACCAACATTCATTGATAGCTCAAATACCTTTCATTGAGTCTGATTTCTAGGTACTAGATAGTCCCGACTCTGTCCTTGTTTACCCTGTCATATTTACGTTTCCCAAGACAGTGGTCATCTCCACTAGTTGCTAGTACCTAAACCCTAGAGCTAGGGTTTCCATTCACCTTGCACCTTAAGTACCCTGAAGCCCCATCTGATCTTCTTCTAGTGTCTAGGCCCGATCTCTCCTGTCGGGAGCAGATCTAGGTCTCCCCCAATGTTGTCCCGGACTAGGATAACCTAAAGTGAAGGCTGCCTTGATTGGCGTGACAACCATCCATTTGGGAGTCTAGGCAGTCGTGGTTCCACCCCTTAGTTGCTTGCCCCTCTACCATCCATTCTGGATCCACCTCAAGCAGGCAACTACAAGGCGGGTGATAACATTTTGGCACCGTTGCCGGGGAGGTAGAGGCCTACCTTGGTTCAACACACCTCACCTTTCCATACGACATATCTTTTTCGCTAAATTACTTGTGTGGTTCACCTGGCGACTCCACCTTGCGACTCCACTGAGGATCGTACCCGATGTATCAATCTTAAATTCCTAGAGCGTCCTAGCAACCCTCAAGGAATTCGCATAACTTACACAAGGAAAAACAAGCAAGTGTCCAACCTCACTGTTCCCTCAAATCATCCTTTGGGATCCCTTTCAATTTCATCTAGCCCAATGGCCAGAGCAGCTCCTAGTGGAAATCAGACTGCTCCTCCTCCACAAAACCTTAGGGTGTTTGGAAGGAAGGCCAAGGCATCACCTTTAGATTTCTCCCTGATCCTAGGGGCCCCACATGACATGCCTGAAAAAGTATTTTGAAAAAGTCCCTAAGTTTGATGGAGTATCAGCTACCTCCATTGAAGATCACATTGATAAAGTCTAGGATCATATGGAAGCATATGGAGCTGTGGATGAAGATGTATTCATGAGAGGTCTTATGTTTTCTCTATAAGGAGATGTGTGGAAGTGGTTTGATAGATTACCTGCTTCATCCATCAATGGCTATGACCACTTCGTCACGAAGCTTAACAGTGATTGGTCTCATAAGTTGGATGGGAAGTTCCTCTTGCATCAACTATTTGACATAAAGAAGAGGGAGAATGAAACAGTCCATGAATTCAACCTGAGATTTGATAAGACTATAGGAAACATCCCAGATGAGATTAGACCAAAAGATCAAGCGATTATTATCCATTATTTGAATGCTTTTGATGGTTGGTTGGGTTTTAATTTGAAGGATAAAAATCCAAATGACTTGAAGACTGCGCAGTTCAATGCAAAGATGGCTGAGCAGCGTGCAACATCTATGGGCAAGCAAAACTTCTTTGATCATTATGCCCCATCCACTTCTAGATCCGAGCCTAAACTCCGAAAGCCTAAGGAGCCTCTGAATGAACCAAAAGAGACAAAGGACACATTAGAAACCATGCAAGAAATGATGAGGCAATTAATTGTTCTGACAAAAAACGTGGCTAGTTTCCATGATCCAGAGAGACATAGGAACCCTTATGGCCCTAGACCCTATTGGAACAACAATAGAGGTCCTGAGAGAGATCCTAATAGAAGAAGGCCCGAGTATCCAGAGAATCCTGAGAAGAGGAATGTTAATTGGTGTGATGAAAATGATGAAGAACCAACAAACACCAGTCACCCTGATGACCAACCAAGCAACATTAATTTCATGAATGATCTGTCTTACGATGATGAGTTTGGAAGAATTCTCTTAGAGGAAGAGCCATGGGAGCAAGAGGAGGAAACTTGGGAGCAGGAAGAAGATTTTGTTGATGAGCCTAAACCCTCATGTTGTGCAGTAGACATCCCTGAAACAAAAGAAGAACCACAGGTTAGAATTTATAAACAAAGAGTGGATTCCCAGCCTTCTTTCTTTGACAAAAGAAAAGTAGTGAACGAAGACAAAAAGGAAGAAGATCTTGCCTTAGGAGATTTGAATTTGAACATTGACATCGAGAAAGAGTTGAGCAAGATAATGTGTAGCATCCCAATAGCTGAATTGATGAATGTTCCCTCTATAAGAAGCCAAGTGGAAGAGTTCTTTGATGGTATTGGCCAAGACAAAACCCCTGAGTTTGCTTTAGAATTCGGTCACGAACAGAGTCCTGAGAGGATGCATCCTAGCAAAGATGAAAAAGATCCGCCTGTTAACATACAATCTGCTATCTATGAGAGAAAGAATGGTGGTCACCCTCCCTTTTACCTAACCTTGCACATTCAGAATATGCTCCTGCATAATTGCATGTTGGATTCTGGAGCAGCCATGAATGTAATGCCTTTGCATGTCATGAAGGAAATGGGATTGGAAGTGACTAGGCCCTATGGAAATGTTTGTAGCATAGACTCGAGGCGAGTGCCATCCTATGGTTTGATCAAAAACCTTAGAGCTGATTAGTTTGCATGCTCAGATATCTCTACTATGATGGATGTAGTTGTTATTGACTTGCCCCCAGCTTATGGAATGCTTTTATCTCGAAAGTGGGCAGCTGGTTTAGGAGGATACCTTATGATGGACCTATCTTACCTTTATGTCCCGAACTCTGACGGGGCTCTGATCAGAATCAATAGGGAACCTTGTTATGAGAAGCATTTGGAGACTTTTGAAAAAGGGGTAAAAAACACATATGGAGAAGAATTGTTGAATAATGCTAAAGCCCATTTTGTAGAAGATGCAAATGAAGTATCGAAATATAGGCAGCTTGAAAGCATGTTCATGGCAATGGAAGACTCTGACTTATCATCGGAAGAAAATCAGGCAGCTCAAAGTGTCGGGATGGCTAATTTGGAAATGCCTGAGGGTGAATGCTCAAAGGATTTAGGAAGAAATGAGATCCCATTTCAAGATCTTGCGATGGATGGTGATGAAGTTAATAATGCCAGGCATATTGAAAGAATCCCTCGTAGAGTGAATGAGTGGTTTGCTTTGATTGACCAGAATAGAGAAAGAGAAAGCCAAGGACTAGAGCCTATTTATCCATGGGAAATCCATCTTGAGTTGTCTGTTGTAATAGAGGCTGATACTGAGGTCAGCAGAACCCATGTTTCTGATTTTGCTAGGTCATTATCTCCTTTGTCTTTGGAAGATGGTAAATTAATTCAAGTCCATGATAGCTCTTTGAGTTGGCAAGAGGATGCCTTAATAAATGATGCGCCCGAAGGAGATTTTTGTCTAAATAATCTTGCCATGTTTCAAACTCCTTCAGCCATGCCAATTAATGCCTTGTCTGTTTATCCTCTCATTCCTAATTTTCTCCTGCCACCTGAGTCATCTAGAGATTTTTGTCTAAATAATCTTGCCATGTTTCAAACTCCTTCAGCCATGCCAATTAATGCCTTCTCTGTTTATCCTCTCATTCCTAATTTTCTCCTGCCACCTGAGTCATCTAGTTTCTCAAATCATGATCTATCTCACGTTCCTAGTTTTCCTGCACAGTAGCCTAGAGTAGAACCAGCTGACCTAGAGGGTATGCCTATTCATGTTCCTACGGGGGAAGGATCTAGCCACAGTAATGTTATATCCCATTGTCCTCATCCTTCGGAAGAAGATAGAGATTTCTGGACAGTGGGAGAAACTGTCAAACATGTAGTATCTCCTCATAGTGATAAGCCTAATGCGAGTCCACAGGGGGTAAGGGAAGAAATTAGAGAGATCCTAGTTGGTAGCATAGCCATTCCCATTGATGGTGGTCCACCCAGATTTGATGTAGTGCCTCCGAGGAGAAGCTCAGAGATAATCACCCCGCAGCCACAAAACATTGTTGATGTCCATCCCATGCCTATACGTAACATTGAAGTAGTTCCCGAATCGGTAAATAGGAATAGATTTCCCACCGGAAGTCAAGTCCTTATCCAAAACCACTTGCTGCATTTCCGATCGGGGCAAGCTAATGATCTATGGGTTGGACATTTTTCTGTAGAACGTTGTGTTGGTGATATATGTTTTCTTGTTACTAGTACTGGGCGACAAATTCTGCTTCCTGTCAAGCAGAGAGATTTGAGGGGATACATTCCTGACCCCACTTAGCCTTGAATCCCACTTTGTCTAATAGAGTATGTAGGACCTGAATAAGCCTTTCCCAACAGTAGTATTAGAGTTTTGCGTAGTTGTCTGAAGCTTACTTTTGAAGCTCTTGGTGTAATTCTGTTTTCCTGCAAAATAAAAATCAAACTTTAATTGAAAAGTTATGGTTATAGATTAAAGTTATTTTCTGCTTTTCATTTTCATGCATCTTTATTTTCAGTATTTATATATTTTCCACATATTGTTCTGACGACCGGTCTGTGAGTTTGGTATAGCTCTAGACATGTTGCAGGTAGTCAGGCACATTCTTGGTAGCGGTTGCAGAGCTAGATGGATTGATCGAGGATGCGGGAAGCAGAGTACGAGTACGAGAGATTCTGAGGTTCTCAAGCGCTCTTTTCAGCAAAGCACTTGTCCCAGCAAGAGCCAGATGTTATCACATATATAATAGTCGGGCTACCATATTCTATTATTCAAACACAGTACTTTTTTCAGCCAGATCTCTTACATATGAGATGCTGAGATGAGCATTTTTTATGGATCATGATTATATTTGTGGACTATTGAACTCTCCCATGTCAGAACTGAGTCTCAAGACACTCAGATTGAGGACCGATGTAGCCATTTATGTTATTTCAGAGCAGTAGTGGATGCCCAGTGTTATATCAGTACTTTCTCATTGGATAGATGGTGTTTCAGATGGATTATATTGCATGGATATGACTCAGCATTTTATATTGTGTTATGGTTATTATTGCTCTTATACTGATTCTTGTGACATGTATTGACTTGTGGTATCATGATCTGACGGTCATAGTTATATGGACTTTGTTGTATTTTATACTATGTATTGATGTCCTTACTTTGACTTTGAAGTTCTTGATCTATACTCATTGGTTTTGCCCTCCTTAGGGAGAATAGAGGTAGTCATTCCCACCATTGTTTTGGCTTGCTAGTGTTGGCTCTATCATTTCATTGTCTTCACCCATCCATTACCTTCCAGTTTAATTTTCAACCCGACTGACTTCTTGACTTATGGCATGGAGGACCTTTTTCCCCGCTAGAACCTTTGTTGGACAAGCCTCCCTGTTTTTATTGTGTCTCAGCTCTGAGTTGGTGACAAAACTTGCCTTTGGTAAGTTGGATAGTATGCCTAAATCATTCTGGTCAGTTGTCCCAATGTTTGCCACTGTGCAGAATTCCCCCTAGTCACTTGAGATGTTGTTGGCTAAAACTGAAAGCTCATGTACTACTTGTATTGAAATATTGAATATGCGCACATGGAAAATGAAAATGTAAAACTGTGTTTCTTAACATATGTAAAAAGGGCAAGAGCAATGAAGTGCTAAAATACTCCTTGAAGAGTATAAGAAAAGGTCTAAAAAAGGCAATGGTTAAAAATATGCTATATCAAAAAATTGTTGACCTTATTAAAAATAAATATGTCCCAGATGAAAGCTGCGATTAGCTGTGCTTTTAAGCACTAGTGAAGTCCCAAATGGGTCTATAGGCCAAAAAGGCCATGGAATAAAATGTGGTCCTAATGAACTTGGATCAAGATTGATGTAGACATGATGCCTAAGTTGAATAAGCACTCTCTAAACAACTCATCCATCTGTGAGGCACTGGCATTCCTTGTGTTGTTGTTTGTCCAGCATTGGTTATAGTGAGTTTTCCCTTTCCTTGTCCAAAGTGTCATGATCTTGAGTAGGAAGTCATCATTTGCCTTAGCCTTGTCATTTCCACCCTTCACCCCTCACTAGCAAATTGACGACAACTATGAAGTGAGTATAGTCTTAAAAGTCTAAGTCTAAGTAATAATAAATAAAGCCTTATATATATATATATATATATATATATATATATATATATATATATTTGTTGATGTACCGCCAGTGAAATGAATGTTACTTGTTGAGATTGTTACTTAAATGAATTGTAGAGCATGGCTTAACCTTTTAACACTTGCAGCAGATGGATATATTCTGAGTTATTATGGGTATCTGATCAGTTATAGATGGTTATATTGTTTATTTGATGTGATTGATGGTCAGATAGAGACCTATGAAGGGTATGAGCATACACCTTAGATGGATTGGGACTCTCTGAGTCCAATGAGACAGTTTATTTCCAGTGTCTGGCACTTACAGATGTGATCAGGCTCACTCTACCTTTCTAATGCAGTTTTTCTTCACAAATTGATATTTTTGAGCAGGGAGATGTTTCAGTTGGATCTCCTAGGGCGTTGTAGGGGCATAGGGGGGTGCAGCCACTTGTTTGTACCATTGTACCCCCATCCCAGAGAGCCTGGTGGGATCAGTTTAACAATGTAGGCACCCTAGGAAGCTGTTTTGGCAGGATCACGTTTCCCGAGGCAAATTAAAAAATGATTAAATGGCTATTGAAAAAATCGATTTGGGCTACTGAGGCAAGGAAATGACATGGTATGAGTCATGATGATGAGAGTGATGACCTCCACACCTTCTCCAGCAGTTGCAGCTCCTGATTGGGCCCACACCTATTTTTTGGGCAATTTTTATTATTTTCTGGAGCTCTTTTTGGAGGCTCACGATTTCCTCAAGGAGGCACAAAAGTCAAAGATTTAAATTGTTATATTATTTATTGTGCCATGGGGACACCCAAAGGGCGTTAGTCAAACACTCCTTGGACCCACCATGTGCTTTCATGTATTTCTTGTTGAGTGGGTTGCCTTTATTTGGGTGGTTTAGTCCACTTGAGTAAATTATGGTTATATTGATCCATGTGTTGTATGTTGAGCTCATCTCAACCATTGATTAGAACATTTCATCTTTTAATCTTAGCCACTCGTTTTGAAAGTGCTTAGAATTTGGTTATGATTGAGGTTCTCTCATTTCTATTTAAAGGAAAGAGCTTCTCATTTATAAGGGGTCTTTGGCTCTTGGATCTGAATAATAGAAAGACTTTTTCTGTGGAAATTTCCTGAATCTGCTTTGCATCTAATGTGCTCAAATGGTGATTAGCTAGACTTCAGCTTCCTAGCATTTTGGAAATTCTCGTGAGATCTATCTTTTTCGTGGCTATCATTGTTTTGTTTACAGGAGGGTGTTTTGGCTGGAGTGTTTTTGTAGGGGAACCTCAACTCGCTCGATTCTCTTCGTCTTGGATCAGGGGGTTTTCATTAGTTTCATTGTGATCTATGATTACTTCATTTTACTGTCTTGTAGCATTCAGTTTCTTTATTTTGTATGTGCAAATCTGATATGGTTGACATTTGCTCATGCAGGGTAAGGGGAGCTTTGGTGGTTTGGAGCTTGCATATGCCATAGAAATCACGAAGATTTTCCAGAATTGATCGGGATAGCGAGGATCGTCACTGTTACAGACTTCCACAAGCTTTTCCAGGTAAGTCCTTCTTTTTCATATTTTATTCCATTGTACCTTGCTGAAATTCAATTTTTTTTCTAAAAACTCCTAAAACACTAAAAACCTAAAAAATCAATAAATCAGGGAACCGTCCGATCTTTTGCCAAACCATTTATGGGTTTCATAGATCGGGCCTCCCCTTCATCAAATCAACTGAAACGCTGGTCAAATTCCTCACAGTTTGACCTGGATCTTATTTTCAAGCAGAAAATTGCATAACCCCCCACTAAAAAATTGACTTGCTAGGGTTTTGAGTTTTCCTGAATTCTGACTTCACAGAAGGATAGATCGGGTCCCACACAGCCTAAATCAACCCCAACATTGTGCAACTGCTTGACTATTTGGCCTAGATCTGAAAAATTGACTGAAACTACCCTAGCGCCCTCACTAAAAATTACACTTTTCCGAAAGTAGGTTTTTCTGAAATTTGACAAGATAGGCTGATAGATCAGGGCCCAAGCATTCCAGAACACCCCCAACGCTGTGCTAGTTCCTCTCGGTTTGCCCTAGATCCGAAAAAATCAGTTTTCTGCCTCCTAGCCCCATCATCAGATTTTGACTTTTCTAGATCTGATTTTTCTGCTGTTTTCCTGATTTGGGCTTGTAGATCAGGTCTCCCTGACCTCTTTTCTTCCTCAACGCTAAGCCATTAGCCTCCCGATGCCCCTAAAACTACAGATCAGTCCTCCTCAGCCCTAGCGCTAGCCATCCATTGAGCTAGGTTTCCTGTACCTTAGCTTTTCTGAACCAACTACTTTCTGGGTTCGTAGATCAAGGTGTCTCCCAGGTGGGTTTCCTGAAACGTTGGTTTACTGCTGACTCCATTGCCCAATGCACACAAAGCACTAATCTCCTAGCTAGCGCTGCCCTTAGGGTTTTAGCCTTTGCCCTTTACCAACATTCACTGATAGCTCAAATACCTTTCATTGAGTCTGATTTCTAGGTACTGGATAGTCGCAACTCTGTCCTTGTTTACCCTATCGTAGTTACGTTTCCCAAGACAGTGGTCATCTCCACTAGTTGCTAGTACCTAAACCCTAGAGCTAGGGTTTCCATTCACCTTGCACCTTAAATACCCCAAAGCCCCATCTAATCTTCTTCTGGTGTCTAGGTCCGATCTCTCCTGTCGGGAGCAGATCCGGGTCTCCCCCATTGTTGTCCGAGACTAGGATAACCTAAAGTGAAGGCTGCCTTGATTGGCATGACAACCATCCATTTGGGAGTCTAGGCAGTCGTGGTTCCACCCCTTAGTTGCTTGCCCCTCTACCATCCATTCTGGATCCACCTCAAGCAGGCAACTACAAGGTGGGTGATAACAGACTGATTTGGAGAAGAACGCATTCAGCTAGATAAAAACATCTGTTGCTCATGCACCATCACTAAAAAGTCCAAATTTCGAAAAGGATTTTATTCTGTACACTTTTGCGTCCGATGATTCATTAGCAGCTGTGCTTACACAGAAGGAAGATGGGGGAGACGAGTACCCCATATCATTTATGAGCACTAGTCTGCAGGGAGCTGAATTGAATTATCTAGCAGTTGACAAACAAGCTTATGCAGTTTTTAAAGCGGTAAAACAATTCAGGCCATATATACTTAAGAATCGCACCAAAGTAATAGTTCCACACCCAGCTGTACGATCTCTTTTTGTACAAAAGGAATTAGGAGAAAGAAGAGGCAACTGGGTGACTGCCTTACAAGAATACGATCTTGAGTTCAAACCAGCATCCATAGTAAAAGGACAAGGATTGTGTAAACTAATGACTGAAGGTCAAAACAATGAAGAAAATAGCTAGGATTATGAAGCTGAGTTACATATGGTGGATGGATGTCCTTTGTTTATAGCTCCAGATTCCTGGTATCGGGACCTAGTCCATTACCTCCAAGAAGGATATTTGCTAGAGCATTGGAGTCCCATGCAAAGAAGAGCATTACGTCTGAAATCAGCTTTATATCATTTAATTGATGGAGTACTGTTCAGAAAGAACTACGATGGAGTTTTTCTCGGGTGCTTAGAACAAGAAGATGCAAAGAAGGTCATAACAAAATTGCATGATGGGCCTGCTTGAGGTCATTTTTTCGGAGACACAACAACACATAAGATTCTCAGAGCTGGATATTACTGGCCTACATTGTTTAACGATGCTTATGCTCATGTTAGAAAATGTGATGCTTGTCAGAGATGTGTTGGAAGACAAGCTAAAGCAGCAGGACCGTTAAAACCAGTAATTATATCAGAACCATTCGAACAATGGGGAATCGATATTATTGGAGAAACAAACCCAAATTCTTCCTTGCAGGACAAGTATATTCTGACATCAACTGATTACTTGACCAGATGGGTCGAGGCTATCCCGTTACGAAAAGTAAACGAAGATGCAGACATGGATTTCTTACAGAATCACATTATGACCAGGTTTGGAGTTCCAATTTCCCTTGTTTTTTATAATGTTACTTTTCTTCTATTAGATTAACTGCATTTGCTAATGAAAGAGGAATCAAGTTGCATTATTCTGTAAATTATTACCCACAAGGAAATGGTTTGGCAGAATCCACAAACAAAAATCTGATTAGGATTCTAAAGAAAACCGTAATAGAAAATCAAAGAAGTTGGCATTAGGCATTACCTAATGCTCTCTGGGCTGATAGAGTCACACCTAAGAATTCCTTAGGTGTGTCACCATACACTCTTGTTTATGGAAAAGAAGTTATCCTTCCTCCTAATATTCTGTTGCCGTCTTCCATAATAACTCAAGAATCTAGGGGTACCGATAATGAAATTCTACAAATCAGAATCTATAATTTGTTGAAGTCAGACGAGTCTAGGCCCAAAGCCAAAGAAAGATTTAAGCATCAACAGGAAATAGTGAAGCGTTGGTTTGATAAACATAAAGCTGGGAACAAAGAATTCGAAATAGGAGATCTGGTTCTTAAGTGGGATCACTCGCACGATGAAAAGGGAAAGCACACTAAGTTTCAGCAGTTATGGGTAGGCCCTTTTCAAATTGCAGCAAAATTAGGCCCCTCAACTTACAAGTTGCAAGACTTACAAGGGTGGAAAGAGAACTTACCAGTAAATGGTTTAGTTCTCAAACCTTATTTTTCTTGATCTTTTATTTTGGTTGTCGTGTACATAAATAAACTTTTGGTTTGTTTTTATTTTTAGGGTTTTTGGTTTGTCTAGTTAGAGTTTGATTGATTGTAATTTTTAATAAAGAAGCACGACCTTTGGTTGCATGGAGTTCATCAGAATTCTGGGTTAACTAAAATCTTTGATTACAAGACTGTGTACTATTAATTCATTTGATATTTGAAAGAACTTCTTCAAGTTTAGCAGTTTTCCTAAATGGCTATGAACACATTGAAGTCCTGCTTAATCCTTGTGAAATAACTCAGGATCAAAAGGTCCAGAATACTATTTCGAGGCTCCATTCATCTCACACTAAAAATGTCTTAGGGGGTGACAGCAGAAGACCCATGGAAAGGAAGCAAGGTAAACAGTATATTATATTTAAATAATTCCATGCCATGAATTCAAAGCCAAAAGGCCAATAAGAGTCACAATCTCCTCGAAAAAGCAATATGTATCAAAGCAAAGTACTGAACCATATTAGTGCGTATAAGATTGCCAAAGTTCTTCTCCGTCCGTGAGCTAAAAACTAAACATATCTCTCTCACAAAAGGACATTATGGATAGAGGAGCCTGAATTAAAATTTCAGAAAAAAGGCAAGCAGGAGGACTCAAAAGAGGACAAAAGTCCAAAAGCACCAAAAGTGCAAAATGGCATGGGAATGAGGAACAAACGGATATATGTGTTTACCATATGTTACAATCCTGTGGTGTCTAAGCTGGAAACTACTCAAAAACAAAGGTAAAATGAAACTCATATTCTTGGCCTCAAAAGAGTTATCTAGACTTTGAAATCTTGGTTCCCTTGTTCCTAATTTGGACTATAATCAATGATTAAAGTGCATACATTTGCCATTTGGGAAATCCAGATATCTTGAAGAATTCAGCATGTTGGTATTATCAAAACAGTCTGTTGATCATAGAGTAAATAATTCAAAGATCTGTGTTCACCAGGTAGTCGCCAATTGTTGCAGCTGCAACATTTTCCCCAAAATTTTCAATTTTAGGGCCCTCCTTTTTATTTGCTTTTATTAAGTCTGGCCTAGAAGTATTTTGTTTTCACTGAAGTAACCCTGGAGTTCAGATTTTTCCTCAAAAAACTTTATCTTTTTCATTTTCTGTATCGAAAGACTAGTCGACTATCCTTCCAATATCAGAAGCATAGTAGACTATCTTTCCGACATTGCAGAAGCCAAACTGTCAAGCCCGCCGAAAGAACTTCCGACTCCCTCACCGATACGTCGAAACCTCGGGTTCTTTTCTCCAAGCTTAACATTTAGTGATTTTGATTTTCGATTACTTTTATCACTGTCGGGATGTTTGGCAACAGTGAGCCGGAGTCCTAGTCTTTTACGTCGCCGACGTTGCAGGAACCTAGTACTGGGACTTTCGGAAATATAGTGTTTTGCCTCGCCGACTCTTTAGAGTTTAGGATCTCTGATGTTTGACACTCATTAGAACAAGTAGAGTCGCGATGATAGTCTTTTATGTTGTCGATGTTGTGAAGGAAGCTTAGTCTCGATTCTCCGAACTTAGAGTTTAGTGGTGCCGATGTCCGATAATTTTAAAGTTATCTCGAGCCGTAGTTTGGTTTGCACCCGCTGTTGTGGCTGTCCTCTGATGTAACCTTCCAATTGACTTAGGTTTTGGCTGCCGATAGGGTTTTAACCGCCGATAGATTCCCACCGAAGTGTTATATATATGAGGGGCATGTTTTATATTGTTTTATCTGTATTTCAACTTGTTGTTTGCATTGGCCCTTGTCGTCTGCACCGTTAGCGCACGCCCAGCTGTCAGAACCCGGTTCGTTCGCATTGCTCCCGAGAAGGTTTTTCCATCCCGTCAACTGCATTATCATTTGCCAGGTAGGTAAACCACGGCGCTCCTATTTCGGTTTTATTGGTTGATTTGGGAACCATTAGGTTTTTCCCTTGGTTAGGTCTTCCACTAGTTTGGTTTTTTGCCGCACAAAAGGTTTTTGCCCCTTACGGTTTTCATGGTTGTTGTTATTTGGAGGGTGCGGGGTTTTAAGCTGCGCGGGGTTTTAAGCTGCTTGCAGTTTCTTAGGTCAGAGAATCCGAAGTCTGTGTGTTCTTTTTCCATTATGGACGCATTTGTTCCAACGCGGGGGGTTAGAACAAGGTTACAGACAAGCGTTTCGCTGTCTGCAACACCCGTTTCTTGGTTTTTCCATGGTCGGCCAGGGTTTTTAAACCGTTTTTCGGGTGTTTACCTTATCCCGTAGGACTGCGGAGCTTTTTTCTCTTTTAGTCGATTTTAGGGTTTTCTTGAGGACAAGCGCTGCGTAAGGTTTGGTAGTTTTGGGTTTGGTTTCAGGACGAGCAGTAGGTCTGATACGGTCCGAGTTGAGACCAAAGATTGTTAGATGAATTGAAGTTTTGCAGACAGTGGAGCTTAGGGATTTTAGGAAGCAGCCCGCAGGGCATTTCTGTTATCTACCTGAATGGCACTTCTCCGTCCGAGTGCCGACATTCCCTATGTTGGCACACAAAAGGACATTTATGGATTGAAGGTTGCCTAAAACACTATAGATGGGCATAATATAAACTACATTTATCATCCATCCAGCTGGTTATTTTTACCTTTGAATATGTCAAGTGTTGTACGCGCCTTTTCATATATGCAACTCGCGTACATCCGCGCCTTTTATTAAAGCATGTCGTGTGTTGTACGCGAGTATCTGTAATTGCATCTCGCGTACAGATCTGTACGCAAGTTCCCCTTATAGCAACTTGTGTGTCATACGCGGGTTGCCAATATCAATACCCGCGTACACCTTCCTTTGACATTAAAAATAATAAATCGCGATTATTTGAGATTTGTTAAGCCCTTAACCATAACCATCTTAACTGTCTCAACCTCCTCAACCCTCGAAATTGCCTTATTTCACTAAGTATAAATAAAGGCCTTGGGGAGGGTATTAATCAATGATACTTGGAGAGCAAAGTTATGCTGGTGGTGTCTATTCAGAAGTCTTTGGAGCAGTGGAACTCAAAATCTTTTGGTTGCAGAGGAGTCCTTGTCTCAAGCGTTGGGTTGTAATCTGAACTCATTCACTATTGTTAATAAAGAGAATCCTTCTTCCATATGTGTTTTGAATGTCTTTCATGTATCATGGTTTGATGAATACTTATGATTAAGCACTCTGTATATGATTTATCTAACCTGTTTTATATACATGTATTATCTTGCACTTGGAGGATTTGCTCTTGACAGGTAAAGGAGAAGCATCCCTGAAGGCTTTGGAGGAGAAGCAGAGCAAAAGAGGACAAAGCTAGGATCAACCGTCATGTATCGGGTGAGTCTATCCTATCCTCTTATTTCCTTTTCTGTACTCTAGGGTCGATTGCCTGCAAGTTTTATGAGTATGTTGGTAACCCCAGACCTTCGGTTATGAGGTGTTTATTCCTGTACAATAGAATTGACGATTCTGTTGGGGAGCCCAGACTGTTGCAGGTTGTTTCTGTCACCCCTGACTAGTCTTTGCCTTGAAGTTTGTGTGTGGTATTTTATCCTAGTTCATGCTTACCATAGTGTTTGAAAGCCCTGTGGATTTTTCTTTTTTTTTGAGAAAAATTTTGTACCTGTACGCGGGTTGCTCTCATACACAGTCGCGTACAGAGGCCTGCATACACGGGTTGCCTAAAACACTATAGACCTAGAGTTTTGACGATCGTACCTCAGAATTCACTTTCATCATTGGTGAATTCCTTTGCTTCAATTGTCAATTATCACTTATTGATTGACAAACTGTTGAATCCTTTCCATGTTCGACTTCAACCTACATTTATTCACATGGCTTGGATTGTACTGGTTCTTTGGGATAGTTTATGAAGACCTTAGTTCCTCCCCTATGGACTAAGTTGCGCAAGTTTATGTTCCATTTATGTACACAGCTTCCAGATCTTTGAAGACTCATCATTATTGTATATTGTGGCTTCGATCCAGCTTTGTAATATACGTGGTCTAGCACCCATATCATATGATGTACTCAAATATTGTAAAGGAGCTAGTGTTCCAGTATATTGAACATAGCATCCTCAAATATGACTTTGTATATGACATTATTATGTATTTGTTTCAGGTACTACCTCTGCTCCATTGGATTTCTAAGTTCTCCAAAGATAAAGTGTTGGGGCCTGGAAATTCGCAGGCGACAACAATAAGGGATTCTCCCCAATCAACGTTCCCAACTAGCCCGTTGACTGTTTGGTGTAGGGAATCCGTCCGGTTTGCGGTCCGGCTACCATAGGTCAAGGTACAAAACAACAGCTTTACCGATTGCGGCCCGGTCCACCGAGTTTTTTGTATTTTGACTTAATTATGAGATGCAAGTGCCTAATTAATAATGCAGAGTGATAAATTGCAAGGGGCCGTCACAAAGTGATGCGCAGGTTCTTACCTCTCGTCTTAAAGCGTGCAAGCATTTAAATCACATGCAGCAAGTAAATAAACTAACTACCTAAATCTATCCCTAGGGAGCAATGTTATCATTCGTTAGTGAGTGATACATTTCGTACATGCATTATGAACAGTTACAGGCAGCTGATACTTCATTCAAAACACATGAACAATTACAGATATTCAAACAACCAGATAGCCGATTATTTTACGAACAACATTTATTACTCACAGTGGAAGAAATCACAAAGACACTGAAGAACGTTTAACAAGAACATAGGTTCAGGAAATTAAATGCTCTCACAGTAAATGAAACATAGCTGAAAACGAAATAGTTCCTCTTCAACATTATTCATTGAGTCGCATTGATACATTCCACATTTCACTCTCTCCAGCAGGCAAAATTTGCAGTTTCCTTTGCAAAACAAAATAGTTCCTTTTACAAGTAAACATTTACAAAATTTTCCAGGAAAAAAGCGCCATCTCCTTCCTACTTTCAAATATTTAAACTATAATTACAGAGCGTTTCATTTTCCCCGGACGCATGATCTTTCATTTCCTCTAACGTTTCGCATTCCTTGTCTGTATGTAATCATGAACCACTTGGTAACTGATGACTTCTTGGGCTCGCACCGTTATAGCTCCGGGTTCAATTATATTCTTGCCAAACGGTCCATCTTTCTCAGCACCATGGTAGAGTGCTTAATCTCCTCAAACCCGTCTGCTATCAATCGACCAGCATCATTCAAAACAGCAAATATTATCGATTAAACGACTATTCCACAAGGAAATGGCAAGGCGCACCATCTACGGGCTTGACAAACCTAGCCTACGGCAGTCAACAGGAAACACATTGGCGGGAAAACTTAAAAACGGCAATCGGGAGGAAATAACATCAGAGGCCAAGGGGCTTTCCCAGCCGCAACGGCGGAAGAAACCCAAATCACGGACAAGCGACACGCGTGCAAGAGAGGCTTTAATCGGAAGTCGGAAGGATTTGAACTTTGGAAACCAAAAGACTTGGAGAGCCGCAACGGCGGAAAAGAGAAAACTAAAGCCATGCGATGTAAGTCGGACGTCGGACGGATTCGCGTTTCGGAAGACAAAAGGCTTTTCCATCCGCAACGGCGGACGAGACACGACTTCATGCCCACGACCAAACAAGTTAAAACGCATCGGCCATCGGCACTTTCACACCTCGGAAGCTAAATTGCTTTAGGAGCCGCAACGGCGGGCGGGACACGGTTCGAACTTCCGATCAAAACAACGAAAAAAAACTAAATGCTTCAGTCAACTTCAAACATCCAACAATTGCGACCTCAGTCGAGACAACTGGTTTGATTAATAAACAAAACAATCTTAACAGCTAGGGCTCGCCATAAACTTCAGCGCAATCAAAAACCAGACCTTGGTCAAGAGTCAAGCTTTGTAGTCATTTAAAGATTGAAACACATGCCAACAACTCCAAGGATTCGAAGATTAAAACAAAATCATGAGGGGTCCCGAATTTAAGAAAATTGGGGAGAAAAGTTGCAGCTGCAACAACTGGCGATTGCCTGGTGAACATAGATCTCTGGGCGATCAACCTTTGAGTGACAGACTGTTTAACAAGCAAAAAGCATCATATTGACTTCTTCCAGCAATATGGATTTCTTAAATGACAGCAGTGTGTACCCTTAATCATTGATGACAGTCCAATTAGGGAGAGTGGAAACCAAAATTGTCAAGTCCAGATAACTATGCCGAGGTCGGAGGATGAATTTCATTATTACCTTTGTCTTCAGGTGGCTAAGAGCTTTGGACACCACAGGATTGGAGCATATGGTAAACAGAAATATCCATTTGTTCCTCATTCCCATGCCATTTTCACCCTTTTCTTGTGCTTTCGGACTTTTGTCCTATTTCATATGAGTTTGCTCACATGCCTTTCTTACTGAATTTTGATTCAGGATCCTCTATCCCATAGTGTCCTTTTGTGTGAGTAATGTACTGCAAGTTTCAACTCACGAACGGAGAGGATCTTTTGGCAATTCAGTACTTATGATTCAACTCCTGCTTTGATTTAGGATGCTTTCATAGGAGTTTTTGACTCTTTATTTGCCTTTTGGCATTCGTTTCTTGGCATGGGATCATTTATATTTAATACACTGTTCACTTTGCTCCTTTCCATGGGTCCTTTGTTGTTGCTCCTTAGAACATTTTAAATGTGACGTGGATGGAGCCTCGACATAGTACCCCAGACTCCTCGAATCTGGTTTATTTCACAGGGGTTAAGCAGGACTTCAAAGCACACAGAGTTCTTCGAGAAAACTGCTATACTGGAAGAAATTCTTTCATATAAATTAGCAACACACAGTCTGACACCAAAACGTTTATCAAACCCAAAAATTTCGAATGTATTCCATGCAACCGCAGGTTTGCTCCCTTTATTGAAATCAACGAAACAAGCTAGAACGAAATCAACAAAAGCAAACTAGAAACATGACTCAAAAAACAGCGGGGCGAATTATTTCTGTACAAGACAGAAAAAATCAAACAGACTCAGGAAAAATAAGGTTTGAGAACCAAACTATTTACTGGTAGGTTCTCCTCCCACCCCTGCAGATCTTGCAACTTGTAGGTAGAAGGACCAAGCTTGGCTGCAATCTGAAAAGGGCCTACCCACAACTGCTGGAATTTGGTATGCTTTCCTTTCTCATCATGGGGGTGGTCCCATTTGAGGACTAAGTCTCCCACTTCAAAGTTCTTTGTCCCAGCTTTATGCTTGTCAAACCATCTCTTAACTGACTCTTGTTGCTGCTTAAAGCGTTCTTTGGCTTTCGACCTGGCTTCTTCAGCTTTCAAGAGATTATATATTCTTATTTGTAAAACTTCATCATCCGACCCCCTAGACTCCTGAGCTAGAATGGAAGATGGTAGCATGATATTGGGAGGAAGGATGGCCTCTTTACCGTAGACAAGGGTATATGGGGACACTCCAATTGCAGACTTGGGGGTGACTCTATCAGCCCAAAGGGCATTCGGTAAGGCTGAGTGCCAACTCCTCTGGTTTTCTATTACAGTCTTCTTCAGAATTCTAATGAGGTTTTTATTAGAGGATCCAGCCAGGCCATTCCCTTGTGGATAGTAATTAGCAGAATAATGCAATTTTATCCCTTTATCATGAGCAAACGCAGTCAATTTAATTGATGAAAAGTATTTAGCATTATCAAATACTAACGAAACTGGAACTCCAAACCTGGTCATGATATGATCTTGTAGGAAGCTGATGACTTCGTCTTCATTTATCTTGCGCAGTGGGATAGCTTTGACCCAGCGAGTGAAATAATCAGTCGCAGTAAGAATGTACTTGTGCTGCAGGGACGAATTTGGCTTTATTTCTCCAATAATGTCCAGCCCCCATTGCTCGAATGGTTCCGTGATCATCACAGGTTTTAGGGGCGCTGCTGCTTTAGGCTGTCTTCCACCACACCTTTGGCAAATATCACACTTTCTGACGTGCACATGTGCATCCTTGAAGAGTGTAGGCCAGTAATAACCAGCTATGAGGACCTTGTGGGCTGTAGTGTCCCCTAAATAATGTCCCCCAACCGGACCATCGTGCAATTCAGACATTACTTTCTTAGCATCTTCTTTCTCCAAGCATCTCAGAAGGACTCCATCGTAGTTTTTCCTGAATAGTATTCCTTCAACAAGTTGATAGGAGGCTGATTTAAGACGCAACGCTCTCCTTTGCTTGGAATTCCAATGTTCTAGCAGCAGCCCTGACTGTAAGTAATGTACAACGTCTCTATACCAAGACTCGGGAGCTGTAAACAAAGGGCATACATCCATTACATGTAATTCGGCATCATCTTCCCAGGCTTGTTCTTCATTGTTCCCACTTTTAGTCATCAATTTGCATAACCCTTGACCTTTGACTATAGAGGCTGGCCTGAATTCAAGGTCATACTCTTGAAGAGCTGTTACCCAGTTGCCCCTCCTTTCTCCTAACTCTTTCTGTATGAGAAGGGATCTTACAGCTGGGTAGGGGACTATTACCTTGATTCAATTCTTTAATATATAAGGCCTGAATTGCTTCACTGCCTTGAACACTACATAAGCTTGCTTATCAATGGCCGAGTAATTTAACTCAGCCCCCTGCAGACCAATACTCATAAAGGCGATTGGGAATTCATCCCCCCCATCTTCCTTTTGCGTGAGTACAGCTGCCAGCGAATCATCGGATGCAAATGTATACATAATAAAGTCTTTATCAAAGTCGGGGCTTTTCAAGGAGGGAGCGTGTGCAACAGCAGTTTTAATTTTGCTGAAAGCGTCCTTCTCAATATCAGTCCACTTAAATTGTGCATTTTGTTTGACCATCTGCTGTAGTGGTTTGACAGTCTGAGCGAAGTCAGGCACAAACCTTCGTACAAAATTTATGGTTCACATAAACGATTGCATTCCTTTTTTATTATGGGGCATGGGAATTTGTTCAATGGCCTTAATTCTTTCTGGGTCTATAGATATACCCTTCTTTGAAACTATGTGCCCCAGTAACTTGCCCTCAGTGACCGCGAACACGCACTTCTTAGGATTGAGGGAGATGCCATATTTCCGACAGTGTTCGAAAATTTGCTTTAGGTGAAAAGCGTGCTCTCCTCTTTTCTTTGAGAATATTGTAATGTCATCAAGGTACACCACAGCACTTCGTCCAATTAGTCCGCGAAAAGCTATGTCCATAGCTCTCTGAAATGTCGCTCCAGCATTAATCAGTCCAAATGGCATCCTTCTATAGGCAAAAGTTCCCCATTTTGTCCTGAACGTTGTCTTTAATCTGTCTTCTTCGGCTACCAACACTTGATTGTAGCCAGAGAACCCGTCTAATAATGAAAACAGTTCAGAACCTAAAACCATTTTTAGCAGCTGCTCCATGGGTGGCATAGGATAGTTATCTTTATCCGATGCGCGGTTTAAGTTCCTAAAATCCACACACAGTCTGATTTCTCCTGACTTCTTTCTAACCGGTACCAGATTTGATACCCACTTAGAGTGTCTGACTTTAAAAATGATTCTAGCATCCAACAATTTCTTTACCTCACTCTGAATCATTGGTTCCAGTTTTGGATGCATTTTCCTCAAGGGCTGCTGATATGGCTTGACTCCCGCCTTGATGGGAACAACGTGCTTGATGATGCTGGTATCGTATGTCTTTAACTCTTGGTACGTCCAGGCAAAGACATCTTTGTATTGTTTAAATAGGCTGATGAACTTGTCTCTTTCTGTCGGCAAACAGCATTTGCCGAGATTCACGAACTTAGGTGTCGTTTCAGTCCCCAAATTTATCAGCTCGAACTGTAGAGTTGAGCTGTGAGTCTTCACGTTGGCGGGTCTCCTAAACTTTTCATTCAAGTCAAACATCTTTTCTAACGTTCTGACCCCTTTAGGGATGAAATTATCAAATTTCATCTCGGCCTGGTGTTCTTCATCATCAATAATCGCTCCTTTGAATACCTTGTCATTTGTTAAACATTCTATAATTTGCTGGTCATCATCGAACACACGCAGGTTGGTAATCATATCAGGTACTGAAGGCCTGAAAAGCAATTCAACAGTACATCGATTATTTGAGGGTACAAGCCTAGCGGCCGAAGTAGCTAATAAGTCAGCTGCTGCGTTTTTAATTCTTGGGATTGAAATAATGTTGAATGCATTAAAACATTTAAGAAGGTCCCATACCTCATTCTGATAAGCTTTTAAGTGAGGAGAAACACAATGGATTTGATTCCGGATTTGTTTCACAATAATTTCAAAATCCCCAAAAACTTTTATATTACTTACCTTCAATTCAATCGCTTTCTTGAGTCCCTGCACCAGTGCTTCATACTCAACTGTATTATTAGTACATTCAAACTCTAATCTACATGAAAGGAAATGTTTATTCTTCTGTGGGTCAATTAAGAGATAGCCGGCCCCTGACCCTTCTAACGTCTTAGAGCCATCGAAAAATAAAGTCCAAAAATCATTAACTACTGAAAATGAATCTACTCCTACTGCTAAGTCTACTATTTTACAATCAATCTCGTCAGCCTGCGAGAATCGAAGGAGATCAGGCTAAGTATCAGATGGGTTGCCGGCTTCTTCTGCTTGATAATTCCCTGGTTCCAACTCAAGAAAATAATTTCCCAATACAAAATCCACAGCTATATTCTTCTCATCCAGTTGGGTAACATTGTACTTCATGTGGGGTTCTCTTAGAATCTTGATCTGGTTTGGACTCCCCTTGTATGGCAACCACAGGTGCGACCAATCTGAAGCGAAATATCCATTTAATTTGGCTAACCAATCTCTACTCAGGACCAGACCGTAAGCGTCTGGTATATCAGCCACTATGATGTTAATAACTTGGCATACTTTGTCATTGGATGCCAGACGGATTAGGACGTCTTTCATCTCACCAATTACCTTAACGTTTGTCCTATCCAACTGAACCACCCTCCACGTGGTTGGCTTTGGCTGCCCATTTATCTTCTTACATACTGATATGGACATGACATTAATGGACGCCCCCGAATCTACCAGACAATTGTGCACGTTATGATTAAAAATTTCAAACGTTAGGAGGAAAGGTAGATGCTTAGCTTTAGACTCACCTCCAACGCTGGTTTCTCCAATTTCTTCTTCATCCTGAGGTTGATTGTCAGCGGGCAACTTGTCATCTGATGCTTCAAGTGCTTTCAACAATCTCTCTTTTTGATGCGGCACTTTGCACATTTCGAATAGTGGAACATTCGCTTTTACCTTTTTCAAATCCTCCACAATGTCATAATTCATCGGCTGTCCAATTGGATGTGGTTTGTCAGCATTTCCTTCACTTGGCTTGGCCGTTGTATCATCCTGTCTAGGACTTTGGCTGGTAATCGTGAATTCTGGAATCTTATCAGCCAAGGCTTTATTTTGAAACTTCTTCTTAACATTTCTCTGCAGCCTTCTGATCTTTGGAAGAATAAAACTGTCGTCCTTAACCGCTCCTTGGCTTCTTGTGGCCACGTTGGTCTCCATAACGCCCTGGTATCCCTGAGTGTTTCCTTCTTCAGCATCAAATAGTGAGACTGAATTCCATAATGCCAAGGTCTCCTTTTCCTAATCTTCATTAGACGTAGAGGCAAAATTTTCTTTTCTTTCTTCATCTCCTTCTTCTATTAACCTAGAATCCAGCAGTTGATTCATCACTAGCGTCATAGAGTTTATCCATTGTGGACAATTCTTTTCAGAGTGTGGCTGTTGGTGGAAAGTGCAGAAATTATCCATGCCGACCTCTGTTAGGTTCATGGATGCAGCATTGTGAGGAGGAGGATTAGAATGATCCTTATCCTCTCTTTTCTTATAATATGGCTTATAAAACCTTTGTGCCTCCTTTTCTTTTTCCATATTTATGATCTTGTTGGAAAGCTTTTGCATCATCTTGGCCATATTCTCTAGATCTGGCGACTTTTCTTCTTTAGGCTTAGCGAACAATAAGGCTTTTCTCCCCGCACCTTTCTCTCCTGATTGTTCTGGATAATCTTCAATACTTTCTCTTTCCGCTTCCACCACTTCTGCTTCTTCATAGGTCTCTGTCAGAGTAGGCTTGGCCCTTCCTTTTGCAAACATGGCCAAATCAGGACCCAAAGCTGACGTATAGTACTCAATCAATACTTTGTCTAAAGGCTTATCTGTTTCAGAGAAGTTCTTAAGATATGCTGCAAACCTTTGTGTGAAACTGTGCACTTTTTCCTTTTTCTCTTTCTTCAATGCGCATTGTCCTTTCATGAGGGCAGCATGAGTCTTTTGGGTCGCATACTTACTTCTAAAAATCCTCTCAAAGGTATTCCAGTCCGGAATCGAGTTAGCAGGCAACCCAAAATACCATGAAGCTGCAGCGCCTTTAAGTATGCGGAAAAAGTCGACATACTACATCTTCATGCTCCCCAGCCCTTAAACCCTCTATTGCCAAGTAGAAACTCTGCAGATGATCATCCACTAGGATTTTCTCATTGGGGTCAAATTTAGGCAGCAATTTTTCGAAGGATTGGGGTAAGTCATGTAATGGAGGTGTTAGATTTAGAGGTGATATGGCTCTCCATGCAGGTGGTGGATTAGGTGGGTTAGGCGGTTGATTAGCATTAACTCCTGCCATGAGTCTGGGTGGGGAGTGAAGAGGTGAACCAACTGGAGTATGAGCAGGAGAACTGTGAGGGGTCTCTGGGCCTTCTCGGTTCAAAGGTAGCACCACTTCCTGTAAGGCTGTTTCTACCAGCTCTTCCCAATCTCCGACCAATACTGAGTCCTCTGTTACAGGACGATCTTTCTTTTTATACTCTCTTCTAGGCAAGTCAGGGATAATTGGCAACCCTCCAAGCTTCTTTACATATGCCCGAGTGTGTCTTCTTAGGTCGTTAACCACTTCGTTATCAACAGCATATAGATGTTCTCTGTGTTCTTCCGGGATTGGATTATGGAACCCACTTCTTTCGGAACTGTCACCGGTGGAAAAATCTCGAGAAAACGGGTTTCCTCGGCCAGCCATGCACTAGCGGCCCTCCTTCTAGCGCCAAAACTGTTGGGGCCTGGAAATTCGCAGGCGACAACAGTAAGGGATTCTCCCCAATCAACGTTCCCAACTAGCCTGTTGACTGTTTGGTGTAGGGAATCCGTCCGGTTTGCGGTCTGGCTACCGTAGGTCAAGGTACAAAACAACAGCTTTACCGGTTGCGGCCCGGTCCACCGAATTTTTTGTATTTTGACTTAATTATGAGATGCAAGTGCCTAATTAATAATGCAGAGTGATAAATTGCAAGGGGCCGTCACAAAGTGATGCGCAGGTTCTTACCTCTCGTCTTAAGGCGCGCAAGCATTTAAATCACATGCAGCAAGTAAATAAACTAACTACCTAAATCTATCCCTAGGGAGCAATGTTATCATTCGTTAGTGAGTGATACATTTCGTACATGCATTATGAACAGTTACAGGCAGCTGATACTTCATTCAAAACACATGAACAATTACAGATATTCAAACAACCAGATAGCCGATTATTTTACAAACAACATTTATTACTCACAGTTGAAGAAATCCCAAAGATACTGAAGAACGTTTAACAAGAACATAGGTTCAGGAAATTAAATGCTCTCACAGCTGAAAACGAAATGAAACATAGCTGAAAACGAAATAGTTCCTCTTCAACATTATTCATTGAGTCGCATTGATACATTCCACATTTCACTCTCTCCAGCAGGCAAAATTTGCAGTTTCCTTTGCAAAACGAAATAGTTCCTTTTACAAGTAAACATTTACAAAATTTTCTAGGGAAAAAGCCCCATCTCCTTCCTACTTTCAAATATTTAAACTATAATTACAAAGCGTTTCGTTTTCCCCGGACGCATGATCTTTCATTTCCTCTAACGTTTCGCATTCCTTGTCTGTATGTAATCATGAACCACTTGGTAACTGATGACTTCTTGGGCTCGCGCCGTTATAGCTCTGGGTTCAGTTATATTCTTGCCAAACGGTCCGTCTTTCTCAGCACCATGGTAGAGTGCTTAATCTCCTCAAACCCGCCTACCATCAATCGACCTGCGTCATTCAAAACAGCAAATATTATCGATTAAACGACTATTCCACAAGGAAATGGCGAGGCGCACCATCTACGGGCTTGACAAACCTAGCCTACGGCAGTCAACAGGAAACACATTGGCGGGAAAACTTAAAAACGGCAATCGGGAGGAAATAACATCGGAGGCCAAGGGGCTTTCCCAGCCGCAACGGCGAAAGAAACCCAAATCACGGACAAGCGACACACGTGCAAGAGAGGCTTTAATCGGAAGTCGGAAGGATTTGAACTTCGGAAACCAAAAGACTTGGAGAGCCGCAACGGCGGAAAAGAGAAAACTAAAGCCATGCGATGTAAGTCGGACGTCGGACAGATTCGCGTTTCGGAAGACAAAAGGCTTTTCCATCCGCAACGGCGGACGAGACACGACTTCATGCCCGCGACCAAACAGGTTAAAACGCATCGGCCATCGGCGCTTTCACACCTCGAAAGCTAAATTGCTTTAGGAGCCGCAACGGCGGGTGGGACACGGTTCGAACTTCCGATCAAAACAACGAAAAAAAACTAAGTGCTTCATTCAACTTCAAACATCCAACAATTGCGACCTCAGTCGAGACAACTGGTTTGATCAATAAACAAAACAATCTTAACAGCTAGGGCTCGCCATAAACTTTAGCGCAATCAAAAACCAGACCTTGGTCAAGAGTCAAGCTTTGTAGTCATTTAAAGATTGAAACACATGCCAACAACTCCAAAGATTCGAAGATTAAAACAAAATCATGAGGAGGGGTCCCGAATTTAGGAAAATTGGGGAGAAAAGTTGCAGCTGCAACATAAAGATTATAATGTATTTCGGCCATCGCTTCCCTCTGACCTCACACATTAGGGGGCATCTGTTATCTACCTGAATGGCACTTCTCCGTCCGAGTGCCGACATTCCCTATGTTGACACACAAAAGGACATTTATGGATTGAAGGTTGCCTAAAACACTATAGATGGGCATATTATGAACTACGTTTATCATCCATCCAGCTGGTTATTTTTGCCTTGTTAATTCTTTCATTCATTGAATACTGTGTAGCTTATTTTTCAGCATGCATATTGAGGAGGTAAACAAATCGATATAATTTCTTGTTTATTGTTTAAAACACTTGCTTATAGCTCAGTGGGTCTAAGAACATGTTTTAACTGTGACAGGGTGATTGTTATAACGAAAACATGTCGAAGAGACAAAAGAAGAAAGCTCCTATGGTTGAAGGAGAACCTGAAGTAGAGATCATCACCAAGGTAGAATATATTTATGAAGATACCAAAGCCTCCACTGGGATCGAACCGGGCTACAAGAGGGGAGAGATCTATAGAATGATTGCCAACCAAAATGTACCTGATGTCGGTTTTGAAGAGCTGACTATATATGCTAACATTGAGAAATCAGCCCTAATGAAAGTAGCCACGAGACCTGAGTTATTTCCTTGTTCAAAAGTGATAGGCTAGATTCTGCCTAGGGCAGATGTAACAACAATGATTCTGGAGAACACTGCCAAGCAAGGCTATGCTGCATATAGCCCTGCATATGTCTCTATGGCTTATCATCTACCCTCACCCTAGGTTTACTTGACAGAAACTGGTTAAAGGAGATAACTACGAATCTGGTGGAGACAGTGAAAAGAATGATGATACCCGGAAAAAAATTTCGAACTAGACCTTCCGGAGAGTATGACACCTCTACTCTCCGAGCTCCCTACAGATTCATTGCATTAATGCTCAATAGGATCTTCGACAGAGCACATGGGAAGAGCTTCAAGATAGGATGGATACCAGTTATTTTATTTGTCGCTACACAAGAAACCATCTTTAACTGGGCAAATATCGTGTCAAACAGCCTCTCTGCATGTATATCAGCAGCCTTAGGAGGGGTATAACAAAAGAGATCAGAGTTTTATATGAGCTCTATCCTGATTGACTGCATACTGTGCACTGTCTTTTCCAGCTTTGAGATGTAACTAGGAGAAGGACAAAACTCCAGTGTACGTAGCCTACAAATTGTTATGGGCGCATAAGTACTATAATTATTACAGGGAAATCTGCGAGCACTTCATCATGCCCTTGTATACCCTCATTTTCTTGATTGAATGTAATTGCATGTCTGAAGAGGCATTCAAAGTCATACAGGAGTTTGGAGATTACTATTTGACCAAGGATGGGTTGTATGTAAGAATGTATGGTGGTTCCAGAGCTCCTTCCCTACTACCAAAGTATGCCACAGATTATGTACTCCATAAGGTGGCGGTTAGGCAGTTGTATATTGATGGTGTAGGCAATTTTCAGTTTGAGCATAAAAAGGCAACATATCCTACAGTACCTTTCCTGCTTAGCAGCTACAAGTTTTCAAGAGTAAAGCAGGCGACAGAATTTGTTAAGGAGTTGGAGTATTTTCATTTTGGCGAAATGAATTTTCACGAGAATGACTCCCACAATAAAGTAGCGGACCACTGCAAGGAAGCAGGAATTAATTTTGAATATACTGATTTTTGGGACAAGGACGAAGAGACATTTAGAAATGTGAAAAACATAACCGCCCTTAAAAAGAGATTCAAACAAAAAATAACTACTATGGGTGGAAAGGGCAAAACTTCGGAAGAGGCTAAGAAATTGGAAGAGGAAGAGGCGAAAAAGAGAGAAGAAGATGCTAGAAGGCTAGCACAGGAAGCAGAAAGCTGGTTAAAGAATAAAGAAGAAGAAAAGAAGCGAGCTGCAGAGGAAGCAGTTAGGAAGGAAGAGGAAGAAAGAAAGAAAAAAGAAGAAGCTGAAATCAAGAAAAAGCAAGAAGAAAGTGAAGGTTTGAGACTAACAGGATCTCAAAAGGATCAGCAGACTACAGAGCAAGTGGATACACAAGGAGTGCATGATCAAATAGATCAAGAACAAGGACAATCTTATCCTGATCCCCCGAAACCTACTGCATCTTCTGGCAGCATATTAAAACAAGCTTCATTTTCTGAGATTAATTTGATCCCTTTCATGCCTACAAAAGGGGAGGAGGTTCCCGATTTTAGTACCATTTTTTACGATAAAGAAAAGAAAAGAATTGTAAAAAGATCTAAGAAGAAGGTCGAGACTAGAGGACAGTCAGAGAAAATGGTAACAAATAAAACATTGGTACATGGGACACATAAAGATCCACATTTGATAGCAAGAGCTAGGGTAGCATTAACCTTAGCGACTGAGGACAACGTGGACAAGCTTATGACTGACCTAGAGTAGTCACGAAAGAATGCAGCTCAATTGAAATAAACTTTAAAGAAAGAAAGAGATGAGAGTCAAAAGCTGAAAAGGAAGTATGAAGACATGATGAGTGAAGTTAACACTTCAAGAACGGAATTCCAGACTCTGCAAGCGGATAAGAATGCTTTAGAAATATCTGCAGAGAAAACAGAAAAGAATGCTCAGGATAGCTTAGTTGAATTACAAAAGCTATAGCTAGAACATCAAATGTTAAAAACTGAAAGGGATGATCTCCAGGTATCATATGAGAATTTAAGTGCAGAGAAGAACAGGTTGCAAAGCAAGGTTGCTAAGGTAGAAATGGAGAAGGCTACCACAGAAGAAAAAGAGAAGCAGTATCAAATGCAGGTGGCAGCCTTAAAAGAGCAAAACACTTCATTGACCACATCACTTAAGGATGCTACGGAAGAGAAAACAGACATTCAGCCTTTGAAAGAACGCGTTCTGACTCAAAGAAAGAAGATTCACCAACTACAGATACTCATAGAGGACGAAAGGTGTAAAATTTTAGAGATAGACACCAGACTAGAAGAAATTATAGATACTACGTCATACTTTTTGGATAGATCTCAGGATATTTTGGAGATTCCAACAGGAAGAATGGTCTGGGCAGAAACAAATAAGGAATCTCCCGCCGAGTTAGCAATAAAGGATCAGCAGATTTTAAAACAGGAGTATGAGTTTCTGGAATTTGCGATTAATGTAGCAGAAGAGTTCAAGAAAATTGTGAAAAAGACAAAGGGAGCATGTGCTGAATATTGCAGAAGAGTGCTTTCTACATACAATCGATGTCAGACTTCTGCGGAAAAGAGATTGGATGCGATACCAGAACATGAATTGTTTCTAGAACATCTACAGAACAGGTATCAAGAAGATGAGCAAGAAATCCAGCAGGTCAAGGACCTAGATGAATGGATCTTGAAGAATGCAGTGGCACATGCAGCAGTAAGCATACATCTACTAGAAGATCAACTGCGCCTGAGTCCTGCTAGGATAGAGGGGGTAAAAAACCAGGCTACTAAATATGAGATTAATATTAGATTTCTTGAGCCTTCCGAATTTGAAGGCATAGCAGCAGATGTTCATGCATGGAAGAAGTTCATCAGCGAGCAAACTGGCCCTTCTTCACAAAGTGTTTTGAAAATTCTGATTTAAAATGTAATATATTGTATTAATTATGTGCACATGCTACGAGACAAAATTTTGGAAAATGAAAGGCTGGGGAAGCTCAAAAGACATTGAGGGGTAGCCCAAAAGTTTTGTTTTTTGTATAAATATAGGAGAGTTTTAGATGTAAAAGGACCTTTTTCCAGACTATCTTGAGAGAGTATTGTAAGAAGAACTATTTCCTTTTACAATAAAGAGTCACATGTTTCTGCTGGAGAGAGTGCTGTGGATTTTTTCAAATGTTTGCTATGGACTTGTTGGATATGAACTATTTCTTTTTCAGTTTGTTTCCATTAACTGTGAGATCGTTCTAACTCATTGAATTTCTTTCATGTTATGAATGTACTCTGGTTTATTCTATGAAATTTCCACATTGAGTAATGAAGGTTTTCATTAACAATAAACTATCTTGTTGTTTATATTTCTATTGCTGTTCATGTGTTCTGAAACATTAACAGCTATCTGTGATTTTCTTTATGCATGCACTACAGTACATTACTCACCATTAATGATAGCTTTGCTCCCTAAGGATAGGTTAATAAGTCTTAGTTAGTTTCTTGCTGTTAGTGATTTAGATGTGAGAGAGGTAAGACAAGAGGTAAGAACCTGCGCATCACATTGTGATCCTCCTCGTAACTCTATCGTCTGCATTTTAGTTAGGCACTTGCACATCATACCTTAAACATCAAAAAAAAACTAAAAATATACACGGTGGACCGAGCCATAACCGGTAAAACACTTTAATTGTTACTTGACCTACGGCAGCCGGACCGTAAACTGGACGGATTCCCCATACCAAACAGTAACGGGCTAATTGGGAACGTTTATTGGGGAGAATCCCTAACTGTTGTTACTTGCGATTTTCCATGCCTCAACACTAGGGTTAGGGTTTTTCGTCATTAAGATGTTATGAAAGGAAGCCTAAGGAGAGGAGGACACAACAACAATCACACAGGTGAGTGAGACCTTTGACTAGTTGGAGAAGGACTTTCAGCCAAGTGTACAAGTGCAAGGGCAAGGTCAGAGGAAAGGAGCAAGGGGCACCAAAGATGGTAGTAGCTAGGTGTGATAGGATAGGACCTAGTCTATCTTAATAAAATCTACTGTTTGTTTTCTAGGGTAAATTCACGAGTTAAATGTGTGTGATTTCCAATTTTAATTCCATTGTGTAATGAGTTAAAATGCTAGTGTGTTTCTATTTATAATTTCATAAATTATTGAGAATAGGGATCGGATCTGGGATGTGAAATTTAACAACCCAGCCCCATTATTGGTTATCACAAGAGTGAGAGTGTCATTGTTCCTAATAAGGATGGAACTTGAGATTCTCATTAGGCAAATTAATAATAATTGCCATCCCCATCCTCGATGCTTAACATGTGAATAGAATTAATTAATACGTCTTCACACTTATTGTGTGCCCATCTTCTAGCCTAGCTTTTAGAGGAAACAAACAAGTTTCTTAGACCCCTCTATTCATCCCTTACAGTCCCTATGACAGGAAGGTCTCCATCTCACATAAAACCACTTTTCTAAGTGACATCCTGCAAAGCTTCTATACATATACCACTTGGCAATATTAGGTGCAAATACAACAATATCGACTCTCGAGTAGCTAAGAATGTAGTTGATAGCGAAATAGTAGGCGTCCAAGCACAAATTCCAACAGTGGTTAGCCTAGATAATCACTATCACCCTCCAAGCACAAGATCCAAATGTTTCTCAGCCCTGTTATTGGCTGTCACAACTTACAAGACTGTCCTTGTTCCTAATGAGGATGGAACATGAGACCTGTGTTAGACAAATTAATAGTGATAGCCATACACATCCTCTATTAGCATGTGATTACAATAAATAAATAGGTCCCACACTTATTAAGTGCCCACAGCATGGCTTAGAAGAGCAAACAAGTTGCTTAGACCCCTCTATTCAACCCTTGCGGTCTCCATGAATTGGGAAATTTTCCATATCACATTAAAAAAATGGCTTCCTGCAAAGTTTATAATTTATACTAATCTAATTCTAAGGTCACGGCCTAGCCAAACACCAAACTGATGTATGAGACCCCATTGTTTGTCAAACAATGGACCCCCTCCATGCAGCGAATTGATTGTTTGGTTTACGAAGGTGTACATACCCTAACCCCCTCCAGATTCTAACATGTTACACTTATCTCCAAGGAGGATACACATGTTATTACTTTTTAACCATTAGGCCCACTCAGGCTATACTGCTTTGCACTATCACGTAGAATAACAATAATACAGCGGATATAGATGTCAAAGCACAAATGTAGTTAGATTGGATAATCAATATCACACTCTGAGCATGAGATCCAAATGATAGTCAGCCCCAATATTGACTATCAAAAGAATTTCATTGTTTCTAATGAGGATGGAACTTGAGACCTGCCTTAGGCGAATTAATGGTAATAGTCATCTCTATCCTCAATGTTTTAACATGCAAATACAATAAACTAATAGTTCCCACGGAGGAAACAAACAAGCTGGTTAGACTCCTCTATTCAGCCCTTGCAGTCCCCTTAACGGGAAAAATTCACGTCATTACATAAAAGCACTTATCTAATTGACCTCTTGCAAAGTTTATAGCTATTAATGCTTGTCATTATTCGGTGCAATTATAGCAGTAAAAAGTAGCTGAGAATAAAGATGATAGCAGCAATCCAGGCATGACATCCAAATGATAGAAAAACCCATTATTTCCCATGGCAGGAGTGTCAATCTTCCCAATGAGGAGGGAACTTGACATCTGCAACTGGCAAATGGAGTGAGCTAAACTCTAGACCATTTGCACTTTTGCCGGCCAAATTTGCCGGCATCCGGGGATAGAATTTTTGCTGAAATTGCAGTCAGAATTTTCGTCGGAAAAATGGTGCAAATGGTCTAGAGTAAGCTCACTCCCTGGCAAATTCTCCACTTTGTCATTTAAACACGAGGCCGTTTCCTACTTTTCTATGTAACTTACAGGTGGACCCCTCATGCGAAATCTAAAAGACTCATTAGTCTAACAGGGTAAAAGAAATTGATATATCATAGAGAAAATCCTCCCTTGCAATGGCATTGCTGTTGTTAGATCATAAAACAGGAGGTTCTGTTGAATTGGCATGGCATTCAACATATTATAAAATTTTCATATTTGGGTCCCTATTGTTTCACAATAAGATTGCATGACATTCAACATATTATAAAATTTTCATATTTGGGTCCCTATTGTTTCACAATAAGATTTCATGTTTCAATTCTCAAATATCAACATCACAAATCAATTCAGGAAACCCTATAGCGGCCCTCTAAGTCCATATAATCCTGGCTGAGCCCATTGTGTGGAAGCCAGATGATGGTATCTTTTTTTCTTCTTTTTTTAAATCTTTTTTTATTATCGGATGAAAGAAAAATGGAGGCATAGATACATACCTGAGTAACATCTTCTGCAATATTGAGGGGCTGCACGTCTGTCTGCGGTTCCACAGAAGAAACCGCCTTGCACAGGGCAGTAGATCTCTTCCTCCCATTTTCGCCCGCTGCTGCCTTCAGCCCCAGCTGTTTCCTGGCCTCCGTTTTGTGGATTGAATAGCCCTTAACAATAGGGCTGCCCTTGGGAATTGGGGCACCTTCGGCTGCTCCAAGTCCAAGCCTAAATGAAGTCTTGGACTGAAATTGGGCTTGCATGCTCATCGTCATCATTTATTCACTCGATGTCTCCAGCCCCTAACTTCTTCTAACTTCTTCCTGCACTATTCTATTTGTGCATGCTACAATACGGTGAACAGATTAATGCTGATCTGAGGTTGACTTGGAGATGAGATCGTGGGAAGAGACTGCGCTTTTTTATTTTCTATCAAAGGTTGGATTGATCATTATTCGAGATTCCTTTGCCAAAGCTGATAAGATTTAGTCGCTTGAATTCAGGTGAACATTGGAGTAAATTTATAGTAATTTTAAAATATTATGGTTGATAACGAGTTTCAGTTTTTCTTTAAAGATAAATTTATATTTTTTTGTATTTTTTAAATGAGATAGGGAATATTACGTAAATGTTATTTTAATTTGATTTGTATTTTTTTTATATCAATAGTATGGAAATGTAATTAAGTTTAAGTAGTATTGTGAATACTAAATGTAAGAGTTCATTCGTTGAATTAAGTTTAAATAGTATTATAAATATTAAATATAAAAGTTGTAAGAGTTTAGTTTAAGTAGTATTATAAATTAAAATTGTGAAAAAAAGTAATATTATGAATTTTTTATTAAAAATTATGAGGGTTAATTGTAGCATATTTTATTATGATTTTTGTTTTTAACAAATGATTGAATTAATAAAATAGATTATATGATTTTTTTATTAGTTATTAGTTATATTATACAAATCAATCAATTAAAAATAAAATGAAAATGATAGTTTTAACGTTAAATTATATTTTTATTTATAATTTCATATAATTAAATAAAAAGTGGTTTCAATTTTTTATTTTTTTCTATAGAAAAAATTATTATATTTTTATTATTCATAAAAACATATACATACTTCATGTGTTTTAGTTACACTATTTATTTATGTGCTTACAAGGCTTTCCTTAAAATTCATTACAAAATTCCCTCTTCAATTCAAGAAAGTCTGGCTTCATTTTTCTTCTTCATATTTTATCAACCACCTACTTTTTGAAACAAAAATCGGGATTTACTCCTTTAAGCAAAAGTTTAAAGTTTTACTTATGGTTCAATTACAATACTTGAAAAACTCGACATTTCATGTAAGTTGTACCTCTAAGCATAATACCATTCCACTCTTCGCAGCTTCAAAATCAGTTTACCTATAAAAATTGTTATATACTTCAAGTTTTTCACATTTTTCAGAAATATTTCCATTTCTTGTGGCTGAAACTTTTATGGTTCCTTCCTATAGTTGTAGCCCCTCCTTTGACAATGAATTTGCAACATCATTGTCTTCCTTAAATATATGGCATATTCGGAAAGAGTTAAAAGCACCAACAAGCTCTTTAAGCATATTGTTAATTCCTTGTAGATTGATGTTCAAATATATATTTTTTGTTCATAAAAGCCACCCACAATTCTGAATCCCCCATCACACTTAAATCATTGATGTTTTCCATTAATGTTATCTTCATTAAAACTCTTAGTGCTCGACCTTTAGTTTTATTATTTGTCCCCACTCCATTGTTTGCTTTAAAGCTTATGGAGGCATACTCGGATATAACTATATAACCTCCCAAACCACAAATATTATCTTCACACACCCCATCGAAATAACCTTTGCACCCATAACTTGTACCTACAGGTTTCAGGATTCTTACCTTGATTTCTTGACGTTTTCCGTGAAGGTACTTATCATTGCTTAGATATGACCAACATTCACCCAGTCTGGAATGTCCCTATTTAAAAAAAACATTTATAACGCCCCATATGCCCCAAGCAATTAGAAAAGGAAGACAACTTCGATCTTTTAAATATGAATTCTCATAACATGTGTCTTGTATAGTAATCACTCCCTTATAATTTAGTTGTTCTATTAATTGTTTTGATAACATAACTTTATTGCAACGTCCCATGATATTATCCTTACCTATCAGAGCCCTTGACCCACTTCCCACCTTCCATTCTAAAAGATCTCCCACTACAGGGAAATTATGAATGATCGATTTCCAGAACATCGAGCCTCCTTTGTAAGTTTTAGATGTGTTTCTAATCCAGCTCTCAATTGTAGCTCCCTTTAGATATTTACTTCTAAGTATCAATTGTCATTTACCTTCTTTGGTTATAAAATTCCAAACATATTTAGCAACAAGGGCCTTTCCAAACTTTAATAAATCCATTAACCCCCAACCCCCTTCTTCTTTTGTCTTATCTATAGTAGTCCAAGCAATCTAGTGTATATTGTTAACATTTTTTCCTTTCCACAATAACCAATAGAAAATCTTCCTTAATTGGCTTAAAACTCCTTTAGGAATATGTGTTATTATCATCCAATAAACTGGAATGGCATTTAATACAGCTTGAATCAGAATGACTTTACCTCCTCTAAAAAGATACTTATTGCACCAAAAACCAATTATGGCCTCAACTTTTTCTAATCAGCCAATTCCAATCTACTTTACAATAATTATTAGGTTTTAGATAGAAGCCCAAATATTTGAGGCCTTCATCCAAACTGATATGCTCCATATGCCAAATCTCCTTGAATTTTAATAACCTTTGTTCTTCCACACCTTCCTAGTAACAAGCAAATTTTCCCATATTTAATTCCATTCATGTAGCCCTGCAGAAGCCATCAATTATATCTTTCAATTTTATATCTTCTTCCTTTGAGTCTCCTAAGAAAAACAAAACATCGTCAATGAACAAAGTATGGGTCACATTGACATCTTTGTCATATTTTAGCCCCTGGATACAATCTTGTTGTTTTTGCATTATTTAAATCCCTACTCAAGCCTTCCATAATCAGTAAGAAGAGGTATGGAGATAACAGACAACCTTATTGTAATCCCCCTGTTGGACTACAAAACTTGGATGTTGATCCATTTACTAGGATAGCAAAACTCTTAACTACAATTCCACTTCTAACTTTGTCAGATAGATATGTCTAATAAATTGTTATGTAACAACTTTACATAGAGATTTCTTTAACTTTTGATTGTACACTATGTCTCAATTTTTCAACACAATAAAGATATGAAAATTCAAAATATGTAATTGGTAATTTTAAAATGTAAATCAAAACCAAGGAATAAATGAATATAAACTAAAGTAGATCTATTTTAATCTCACATTTATCAAGTATCAAGAGAGATCATAGGGAGCTGGGTGCGTCAGTGTGGGGAAACCATATTCTTCATGGTCTAAATGTCAAAGTTAATAAAAGGGCCAATGTAGTTTGTTTCCTCCCATATGGTGAACTAGAAGGGGGGGGTGTAAAGGGTTCAACCTCCAACCCTAAGTTTTTCATCCACTTTCATTGCCATGATCCATATTAACTATTGCAATAGGTGATTGTGCTTTACAGTGCATGGTTGGGGTGACCTCTTAACTCCTGCCCATCCTCCTCCCAAGTTGCACATTTAAAAGTTAATGAACACCCAAGTGATGAAATGTTTTGGGCAATGTGGTATCATTGTGCCTCGTATTCGAGATTGGTTCAAATTTTTGAGAATGGTTCCACTTCTTGCTATTTTGTAGACATGCATGGATATAGTTATAAGGTTGTGCTTGGTTATATGGGTAGCAATATGCATCCTTGACATTCCTTTGACGTTGAGCAACAATGCCTCAAAACATTGTTGATGTGACACCCCCATAGTGTTTAGTTATCCTTCCCTAAGGTCTTTATTCCGAAATTCTCCAAGTCTATACATCAGGCATAGTCATGGTCGTGCTTTGCATTCACAAAAGGATTTAGTTTCAAGTTATACCATACTTCTATTGGCATCAACAAGAAACCTTTAAGTATGCACACTAAACATATCTCTAGTCTAACAAAGCAAACTATCGCTAATATTAGAAAATATTTTAAGAGGGGATCTACGTGCATGCTCTTGGTTGTTATAAATTTTGGTTGTAGTATGATCCATGAGAGAATAACATCTCATAGCCAGTCTAACAAATGTATACATGCATAGCTCTAGAAAGTTGTGTTAGCTAGTTTTTCTGGTCAAGCTGGATGTATTGCCATTATGACAAACTTTGAATGATCAGCGAAGCATTGGTTGTGCACCATCCAATAGGTAAAGCTTGCGCACCATAGAATGGAACCTGCGCACCATAGAATGGAACTTCTCATGAACAAGAGCCTGCGCACCATAGAATGGAACCTGCGCACTATAGAATGGAACCTCTCATG
>LPNX010981284.1:136346-166133 GCA_001517045.1 Pseudotsuga menziesii
CAAAAAGGGTTCTATGGACAGCAACTTGTACATCAAACATGAAGGTGATGATTTGCTGATTGTACTAGTTTATGTTGATGATATTATCTTTGGATGTACTAACAATTCTTCTGTTGAATGGTTTGCTAACTCAATGCAATCTGAGTTTGAGATGTCAATGATTGGGGAGCTGTCTTATTTCCTTGGACTCCAAATCATCCAGAATCTTGAAGGCTTATTCATATCTCAAGAGAGATATCTAAAAGAGATGTTAAAAAGGTTTCAAATGGAAGACATTACTCCTGTGAGCACAGCCATGGCTAGTGGCTGCAAGCTAAGCAAAGAAGATACATCACCGGAAGTAGATCAAAAGGGTTACAGATCAATGATTGGAAGTCTGCTGTATATCACTGCATCCAGACCTGATATTATGCATGCTGTAGGAATGGTAGGAAGGTTTCAAGCTGCTCCCAAACAAAGTCACTTGCTAGCTGTCAAAAGCATATTCAAGTATCTGAAGGGTACAATTTCCTATGGTTTGTGGTATCCCAGAAATCAAAATATTCAACTCATATCATATTCAGATGCGGATTGGGCTAACTGTGTAGATGAAAGGAAAAGCACCAGTGGTGGAGCATTCTTCTTGGGAGAGTCCTTAGTGTCTTGGCTAAGCAAAAAGCAGAGTTCTATCTCATTATCCACTACAAAAGCAGAATATATTGCCGCTGCTACCTGCTGCACTCAGATCTTATGGATGGTGCAATCCCTTGCTGATCTAGAGGTAAAGTATGTTGAGCCCATTCCCATTCATTGTGACAATACCAGTGCAATAAGTGTCTCCAAGAATCCTGTTCTCCATTCCAAAACGAAACACATTCCAATCAAGTATCATTTCTTGAGAGAACAAGTAGCTAATCAAGCTGTACAACTACATTATATCCCTTCCAAAGAGCAGATAGCTGACATTTTTACTAAACCTCTGCCCACTGCTCAGTTTGAATACCTTAGAAAAAATTTGGGTGTTCAGTCAATGTCTCGGTAAATGTCTCAGTCAAATGTAACAGTGATGGAGATAGGGGGAGCCATGCTCATAGTGGGAGCCATGCTCATAGGGGGAGCATAATTTATAGACTTTGCCATGGATGCCAAAAGGGGGAGATAGCATTCAAGTTTGCCATCATGTCAAAGGGGGAGATTGTTAGCTAGTTTTTCTGGTCAAGCTGGATGTATTGCCATTATGACAAACTTTGAATGATCAGCGAAGCATTGGTTGTGCACCATCCAATAGGTAAATCCTGCGCACCATAGAATGGAACTTCTCATGAACAAGGGCCTGCGCACCATAGAATGGAACCTGCGCACTATAGAATGGAACCTCTCATGAATAAAAGCCTGCGCACCATAGAATGGAACCTGCGCATCATAGAATGGAACCTCTCATGAACAAGAGCCTGCGCACCATAGAATGGAACTTCTCATCGAATGTTCATGGTAAAGACCGTGGTGCATTATAACATGGTGACAATTTGAGATGAGCCGAGCGATGAGCATAGTATGCGATAACCATTTTGTGCACAGATTGAAAGTTGACATCAAACTGTTCTGGTGAGCCTGCGCAATAGTTGAGCAAAGTCTTGTATTCTGTACATTGCGATAACCTTTTTATGCACCCTCGGATGGGTTTTCAGCCAAGTCTTGATCATGGCCACACAATGTATGACCAGGCTTGTGGATCGTATGCTTGTGTAACATAGCTGTACCTTCGCAACAAAAGATGGGATGAGCTCGCAATAAGGGATAATGAATAACAGGTTTGCGCACTGGTTTGTGTAATGTTGAATCATTCGGATGAGTCTCATTTGTGCACCATCCAATAAACTTTGGCATCGAGAGTATTGGGAGCTCGTTCATAACCATCAATTGGCGAAGCAGTCCAAAAGTTTGTCTATATATCATGTTACATTGACAAATGGCTCTGCGCACAGTCAAATGACATTTGGATTGTAGGTACATGGACCCCGCGCGATGTACAGATGGGATGAGTGCGATAACTCTTGGTGCACCAGCGAAACAGATCTCAGCTCGCACGTTTTGGAGGAATCGTCATAATTTTATTTTTAAGTTTCGCATAGTTTGGAGGACGTGTAATATTTTTATATATGACGTTACATTGTTAATAAAAAATTTGATAAGTTGGGTGAGCACTATCATTTGATTATCGATACATTATGGTCGGATCATTGTTGGCACGATATAGTCATTGCAATATTTGAATATTTGACGAAGCACCATTCTAATAGTTGGAGAAGCATTGGAACATCCTTATTTCTACAAACGTTGGCGAAGCACCATTCTGATAGTCGGCGAAGCATTCGATGTGTGCTAGCTTGGATTCTTTCGGCGGAGTAAAAGACAGAACAGGAATATAACATAAAACTATTGAGATGATCAGCGTTATTGATTCTTAATGAATGACTTTGTGGCATGCCGAATTGATACAAGCTGGGACTCGTGTGTCATTACAATAATTATCACAGTGCAAAAGGAAACAAATGTATTGTTAGACAGTTGTAAGCATCCGAACAGTCAGAATTTCAATTTGATGGTATGCGAAGAGTTGTGTAATGGAACGTCAGGTATATGGTCAGAGAAGAAGCGGGACTCGAACGGTTAAGCATGGAGAATATGAAGTGTTCTGAAGGTTATCTTTATATCCGGCATTCGATGAGTAATATATGAAAAAAAAATAGATAATACATTATGTATAAATAGAGAAGGAGCATGGTGAAGCGAGGTGGAATGGTACACTCAAGCTGAGAGGAAGAATGGAATATCTGGTGCATCATAACATGAAAAGTGAGCTGGCACAGAGGATGAACAAAGGAGCAGACCTGAATTGAATAAAGATGAAGCTGATCACAGGAGCCGAATAGCAGAAGCATGAATAGAAAGCTACAGCTGAACAGTTGGACTAAGAATGAAGTAATGCTGTGAAGATGAACAGAGTGGGAGAACAAAGGACCAGAGAAGATTGCTGAGTGGTGTGGTAAGCAAGAATGCTTCTGTATTATTATGATTTGGGTTTATTTGTAAAGTCTATCTTTTAAGGGTGGCAGGGAGGAGCTAGGAGAGACATTGTTGTCTCAGTCTGCAAGTGGGTGCTTGCAAAAGTAGAGGGTTGGTGCCTTCACCCAGTTGGTGCTGGGGAAAGTGAGAGTTGGTGCTCTCAGCGAGTAGAAGCTTGCACACAGAGGTTGCAGCCTCTCAGAGTTGGTGCTCAGATAAATAGATGTACAGCTAATAAAGCCATTGACATCTCAATAAGAAGAGTTTTTTTTTTTTTTTGTTTCCTCTTGAATTTAATGTGTCTTCATCGTGTGATTGATTGATGAGTGATATGCTAACTGTTCATACCTGTTAATGCTGGATATATATTTATTGAATAATTATTGCTACACAGACTCATTGACTCATGATTAAGAAAGAGAAGTTGTTAAAATTATCTATTTAACTGATTCACCCTCCCTCTCAGTTAAATACCTGTAACAAGTTGTTAAATGGCGTGAACGAATAAGTGATGACTATTAGGAGTCAATAACGAAGGTCATGAGTAAATGGGATAATGGAGAAAGGATTGGGAGAATTAGAAAGCCAAGCTCCAGGGAAGTAAGGTTCTGAGGAACCAACAATTTTTACTAAAGGAACAACTTAAAAGGACAAGATACAGATTTTAACCTTGGAGGTAAACAATGAAGCACATAGGGAAAAATTAGAAGAAGAGGTAGCCAAAATCTGGGAGTCTAGGAGATATTGACGTAGCTCAAGCTAGAAAAAAGGCCAGGATTCAGAGTGTTAAGGACCAAGGCATCACACAAAACCTCAGTAAGGTCACCAGAGATGGAAGCCATGGAGGAAGACATGGTGGAGCAAACTTTGAGAGCCATGAAGTAGAAAGAGCACTTCTTCATCGCCTCGTTGAGAAACCAAGGAATGCCCAACACCTTTGGGTAGGTTTAGTATGCCAATTTCCTTTAATGTTTTGCCATTTTTACTTTCATTAGGCTAGTTTGTAAAGTTGTACACGAGCTATAGTATGGAGATTTTTAGGAAACATGTTTAAGTTGACAAGGATTCTCTTGAATTTGCTCAAAGTGTTGTAATGGACACTATATCTATTTTTATTTTGTACTCAGAAGTTGTATAGTTAAGTTGTAAGTTGTAGCCCACTTCCTTGTTTTTTTAATTTAAACTAGAAATTGTTTATGTCAAAAAAGAAAAAAGAAAGATCACAAGGATCAAAGTTATTCATGTTAAATTTATTAATCTCTAAATATAGATATAGGGTGGTTATGATCTCACTCAACTCCTTAAAACATTATGTACAATTTTTATTATTGTTAAAATATTTATATTTGCATTATAACAATATTTCTATATAAATATTATTACTATAGAATATTTATACTCATATGATATGAGAAGTTGTAAATACACCACATCTTACTATTCATGATGTAATCAATATTTTTATGCAATTTATTGTATAGATTCAATGAATCTAAATCTATCTCTTATTTAATATATTGTCTACAATATCTTTATCAATTTATTATCTAAATTCAATGAATCTAAATCCATATCTTATTTGATATATTGTCTAGATCCAATGTATATGTACAACATACAAATAATTAATAAATTAATCTCAAGCATGTTTAAAATATTAAAAAATATCTCATTTCTGTCACCACACCTATGCCTTGTGTTTGTTTTGTGAGTTGTTATTATTTTATTTTAATAATATTAACAAAAGTTAGTATTTTGTGATCAAATGAATTGTTTTTTTTAATAAAAACAATTTGTAAATGTCTTTTTTAATAAAAGCAATTAGTATTTTGTCTCTAGTAAGAGACTTTTGATCAAATGAATTGTTTTTTTAATAAAAACAATTTGTAAATGTCTTTTTTAATATTTTTTCATCGATTTGAATTTTTTTTGTAGAGCTAACTTGTAGCAAAAATCAATATGTAAATGTATAATAACAATGATGTGTTTTCATACTTTAAAATGTGGTTCACCATTTGTTAGAGGGCTACTCCACGGAAAATTCCAATACCTGATATTCAAACTAAATCAAGGTATGGACAACTCATCATTCACAACATTTATTATAAAGGGCTCCACAAGAGCATCATGTCACTTACAAGAGTAGAACCTGGGTGGAGAGGATAGCAAATGGATGTAGCTTGGGTGGTTGGGAGGAATGAATGAATGATATCCTCCCCACCCAGGTTCTACTCTTGTAAGTGCCATGATGCTCTTGTGGAGCCCTTTGTAATAAATGTTGTGAATGATGAGCTGTCCATACCTTGATTCAGTTTGAATATCAGGTATTGGAATTTTCCGTGAAGTAGCCCTCTAACAAATGGTGAACCACATTTTAAAGTATGAAAACACATCATTGCCATTATACCTTTACATATTGATTTTCACTACAAGTTAGCTCTACAAAAAAATTGAAATCGATGAGAAAATATTAAAAAAGACATTTACAAATTGTTTTTATTAAAAAAACAATTCATTTGATCAAAAGTTTCTTACTAAAGACAAAATACTAATTGTTTTTATTAAAAAAAACAAATCATTTGATCACAAAATACTATTTTTTTTAATATTATAAAAATAAAATAATAACAACTCACAAAACAAACACTAGGCATGGGTGAAGAGATTTAGCACGAAAGGAGATTCAATGTTCCCTTCTGCAAAATACTAATTTTTTTAATATTATAAAAATAAAACAAGTGAAATAGCAGCAAGGCTGCTTATACCTACCTCTTAGAAATATTTTATTGTGATATTGTATATAGTTTAAAGCTAAAACTTAAAGAAATTATGAAACATTCAAACTTGAAACAATGTATTACTTGTTGCCATGGTACTTATATTTCTATGTGAGATTACTTGTTGTTTATAGGTTGTTGCATTACTTGTTACTTCTTGTAATTGTCATTGTTTAAAAATCATAGTCTAAAGTTTGTGGTAAATGCTTTACACCAAAGTTCAAACTCCTATTCAGAAGCATGCAATAGAATTTGTATTTTTCCATGATTTGGTCTCTAATATTTTAAAAATTAAAAAAACTTACATTTATTGTTATCGCTCAACAAGGCCTTTCTCAAAGTGTTTCCTGTAACCTTGCCTGCATAAAGATATTGCTAAATGTATAGTGTGATTTTATATGCAATATAAGGTAAGTTCGAAGAAGGGGCTACTCACCAATTTGAACAATTCGGTGAAGCTAAGTAATGGTATTTATGAAGATTTCTTTCCACCAAATACATTGAAACTCATTATAATTTGAAATGTGTTTTTTATTGAAATTCCTACTCATTCACTTGAATATACTTGTAATAAATTGGCTTACTACATTTATATCTACCGCCCTTCGTGCCACTTATTTATATTATAATTTGAAATGTTTTTTTTAATTGAAATTCCTACTCACTCACTTGAATATACTTATAATAAATTGGCTTACTACATTTATGTAGATGATGATAGCTCTACGCAGTTCATTTAAAAGAGAACCAGCATCACACCATCAAAGAAATTGGGTCGTGAATTCATATCGCAATAAAGTAACCCTGTTTAACGTGGGATAATTGAAATTTATGGTGACAACTATCACAGAAAATACCAGATCATAGAGATTACGAGCATGAACAATATATATCCAACATATTGCAGATATGAAGCTACGAAACAACTTGTTGATTGAAGCATTAATAAAAAAATTCCAAGAGAATACCATGTTTTAGCTCAACATAAACACCATGTTTCACATGTCAACTGAAGAGGATAAAACGCCCAAGTACGAAAGATGCCACTGGATTGTTCCTCATACCAGGAACAGTTTTCCACACTGCTACATCAACTAATTTCCACAGAATTATGCTGCAGAAAAGTCGAGATCGTTACACCAAACTACATGAAATCGCGCAAGTAGATTTGCCTGCATATTCACCAAATCGTTGAGACATTTTAGAGTTCACCATCTAAAGATTAAAGATGATCTACCGATTAAATTACCATGTCAAAGACAAAGGTAAAATTGTGAATTTCCAGTGTTGTGAAAGGAAATATCATGGAATTGCAGCATTATTCAGTGATGGAAAAGGGAGATTTATTTTATTTTATTTTTACTATAAACTGAGGTTGAATAATAGTTCTTATCTATTTTGTAAATGGTTTTTCATTATTATATTTGGTATTGAATATATTCTTATTTTGCAGGGTTTAGTAATGTAGATCTGGAGAATTTGATTCATGGAAGAAAGGGATAAATCAGTTTCACTGAAATAGCAGTGTATGCCCAAGATTGTTACAACGTCTTTGTCACCGTGGATAGACAGCTGCCTTTGTTTATCTAGAATTATAAATTTAATATGTTGTCCATAAACATATTCCGCTGGAGAGTTTCTATGCTCCTGGATCGAGATTCATGACATCGCAGTAGTAGATTGGATGCCAGATCATTGGAGGCGTTAATATAATACATCTGAAATTTGATAGCACTTAACACCAAGTTTTGCAGCTCCACATGTGTCATGTAATGCAATTAATCACTAAATTATTGCACCTACGTTGCACACTTAGCTAATGTGCATTGCCATGTGTGTGTCATGCAGTGTGCCTCTCTCCACTAGGTAGCATCCGGCCAAGGTCTATGTCATAGAATTCAGACGAATTTCGGTTTTTCATTTTCGGTTTGGCAAGCTCCATGAGTTAACCCTCTTATGTGGACTTTGCGTTCCCCATTTTACCCTCTCTTTCTTCGATGGCAAATCCCACCATTGCAGTGGTAGCAGCAGTGCTAGCAGTTGTGCTGTGCATAGCTTTAGCAGCAGGTTGGAATGCTCTCTTGAGAACTTCTCCAATCGATCCAGCAAACATCGACCTTCCTCCTCCTCCTGAAAGAATTGGTGTTTATGCCCACAACCAGAGGCTACAGAATGCACAGAAACTTGGATCTGGACTCATCCCCAGCTCTAAAGATCTGGCTTTGGATTCTGAAGGCAGACTGTATACAGGTTGTGGCGATGGGTGGATCAAACGAATCTCCTTTCTTGATAATCTTGATGTTCTTGTGGAGAACTGGACATACGTTGGAGGTTGTCCTCTGGGCCTCACTTTTGGCATCCATGGAGAGTTATTAGTCTGCGATCCTTATCAGGTTATGATCGACCCTTCATCATCTCGTCTCCTCAATTTTATATTCATCTTCATATGTTTCATTTTCATTGTGTTTTTAAGCAGGGTCTGCTGAATGTCACAGAAGGCCATGTGGAGATGCTTGCAGACGAAGCAGATGGATTGAAAATGAAGTGACATTTTTATCAAGATCATTTTTGTTTTGAAATTTTACTTCAAAATTTGAGCAATGAATCGATTCTTTATAAAAATAAAAAGTTAATATAGGTTAAGTGAATCAAATAATGTTCTATTTCTGAATGTCCCAGTGTAGTTATAATAAACATTTACTACATCGTATAATCGACTGAGGAGGTCTGTACCGCCAGAGGGATTATCTATTGCCTTGCACATCTGTTTTTTTTTTTAGACTAAAACTGATGGGTAGATTAATAGAGAGTCGAAAAATCAGCTTCCGGGGGTTGTATTACACTGGGAGATTCCCTAAGCAAGACAGAAGGATCTGACAAGAAACAGAGACCAAAGTTGACCGGAAATGACACCAAATGGAGTCCAGCTGTTGCATGGACATACCTACACGATTACAACACATCTTAACGGCCGGCATAGCAAAGGAACGAACTCATATTCAATGAATTGATCTTCAGAATTGATTTAAAAGCAGTCCATCTTGAGCTTCTGGCAAGCGAGCTCCCAAGCTGTAAAACTTCGACCAAAGTCTTCGCTGCCTCTTTGATCTGGGAGAAAGAGTTTTCTTGTATGTCAGCAGCTCCTTTTGAATCGTATTCAAGTGTTCTTTGTACCCAACCGATCCAAAGGGGAGCAGAGGAACTTTCCTTAATGTTCCAGATTGCCCACACGATTTCAAAAGACAAAGATCAAAGATGACAGCCGCAGAGACACCACCGAGAGGAAGAGGTAGTTAACAGAAAGCGCGTAGCTGAAAGCTGGGCTTGAAATGGAGCCTGATCGAGCAAGACAGCCTCGATCTTTCCCAGGGCATTGAACAGTCCCATCTAAAGTCCAAAGGACCGCGTGAAAGAAGCTGAAACGCTGGAAGCCTATACAGAAAATGCAGAGAACCCTGAGGTCGCGTTCAGGCAAGGAAGAATCACGGGAGGCTGCAGGAGGAGACATTCCCATTGATTGAGATGATGCTCCTGCTCAGGAGAGAGGCGTGATTGGCTTCAAGATTAGCTTCCTTGTTAAGATGGTGCAGCACGTGAAAGAAGCTTATGGTTTGAAACTTGCCCGTTAAGATTTGAATTTTCTGGGCGATCCTCTTCATGTGGATGCTAGGAGGACTAGTCTTCGATCTCATGGCCTGAATCACCAATTTGGAATCCCCGAAGACTAGGATATTTCGGATGTTAAGACTTATAGCTTGCCTGAGTCCCTGCCATAGAGCATGAAATTCAGCAAAATTGTTAGACCCCACTCCTAGTCCCCAAGCAAAGGAAGAATGAATGGAACCTGAAGGCATGAGGATCACTCCTCCCCCTCCGGAGGGGCCTAGATTGCCCTTAGAGGCACCATCAAAAAACAGACAATGAACCTGCAGCGAAAGTCTCCAATTTAGGAAGTCTGCATCTTCCATTCGAATTTCCCAGTCAACAAGATTTGGGGGTCTGGTCATGGGGGTTTTATGAGCACTAGATGCGAGTCCAGAAAGCCATGTAGCTTCTCTGTCCTCTAGAGGCCTAGCATTCCCGAGATCAGGCTTGTGGTCCAAGGCTTCGCCAAGGAGGGCTTTGGCCCTCATCGCTATCCTAGAAGGAGTGCTCTCCACATCTCTGAATAGACTATTGTTCCTTTCGAGCCAAAGTTTCCAGAAAATGAACTTGGGGAGAAGCATCCACGCAGATTTAAGGAGGTCTTTTTTGGAAAGCTGAAAGGGGGAGAAATCAACCCATCTGGTAAACAGATCTGCTGTTAACTCCGGCAAATTAAAGTTAGAAGGATTCATAGGAAGAGCTTATTTCTAGACTTCTTTGGAGAACGGACAGGACAACAGAAGATGGTCGATATTTTCTTCATCATTCTTGCATAGGGAGCACCTTGAGGGGCCTTCCAGACCTCTCTTACGCAGATTTTCTGTTGTGAGAATACTTCTATGAACCACATTCCAGCAGAACAGATCAACTTTTGGAATGGACTTGGAAGACCAAATGAAATTCCACTGGATCGGATTGGGGGCTGCGTGAGGGACCGTCATTAAGGACCAGTAGCCTTCAGCCGTTGTATAACTTCCAGATTTGGATCCCCAGCCTCTCTTATCATAGGCAGCTTGATTTAGGGGGGATTTACCTTGCAGAAGCTTGGACAGAAGTTTGGCTTCCTCGTCAAGTTCGTTGGGGAGGTCTGCATACTTCCAATCAGTCCAGTTTTTTTCATTGTCCCAGGCTGAAAGGTCCCAAAGAGTGAAGATATGCTGATCTTTGAGCCACTGTTTTATATTCTGAATTCCAGGATTATGCCCCAAAGGCTCTTCCCCGAGGATGGAATCTTCCCACAAATTAATTTTTTTTCCATTACCAGGTATCCAATACAGTAAAGATCTGAAATGAACCATGGCTTTGAGACAGAGCTTATAGATTGGAGAGCCAATTTTGCTGGAAGGATTTTTGTCAAGGCAGCGAATTCTCTGGCCAGAGAAATATTTTTTCCACAAAACCTTTTTTCTCCAGCTAGTCTTCCCGGACACAATTTGCCAGAGAATTTTGGTTCCCATGGCTAAATTCTGAGCATGAATACTTCTGATTTGGAGGCCTCCTTCTTTATAGGTCCTTTGAACTTTGTCCCAGCTGACCAGATGGGGATTTTTCAGGTTTCCTTTCCCCCCTTCCCACAGGAAGTTTTTGAAGAGAGTTTCAATCTTGCTGATGACAGAAGAAGGGGCCAGAAGAATAGAAGATTGATAAATAGGGATATTGGACAGAACAGATTTCAGTAAGACAAGTTTCCCTACTAGGGTGAGCCAGTTCGCCCCCCACTTTTGGATCTTAGCTTTTAATTTTTCAACGATGGGGTTCCAATTCTTTGTTTTGATTGCAGATTTAAAAATCAGAACACCTAGATAAGTGAAGGAATCCCAGTTCTGGAAGCTTTCCATTTCCATAGCTCTAGAGGTTCTTCCTATTTCTTCCACAGAGCTGTTCCAGCAGTAAATTTTACTTTTTTGCAGGTTGATCTTGCTTCCAGAGATATGAAGATAGATATCTAGCTCCTTCTTGATTTTTTTTGAAGATTGAACACCAGCTCCTCCCAACAGCAGTGTGTCATCTGCGAATTGGGAATGATTTATGTCCTTTACATTATGGGCCATGCGAAGCCCAGGCAGAGAAAGGTCCTGCTGACAGTTGTTAAGTTGGAAGCTGAACACAGATGCCTAGATGGCATATAGAAGCGGAGACAAAAGGCAGCCTTGGCGCAGCCCTCTAGAAGCTTGGAAAAAATTGGTTGGCCTTCCATTGACCAAAGGGGCAATCCAAGGAGAACAGATGCATCCTTTGATCCAACCAATGAGCTCAGTGGAGAAACCAAATTTCTCCATAACAGCAAAGAGGAATTCATGGTTTACTCTGTCAAAGGCGTTGGCTAGATCTAGTTTCACAACCATGCCTTTCTCTTTTCGGAGGAAGCTGGAATGAATAGCCTCCTGAACAAGGATAACATTATCTAGAATTTTCCTTCCCTTTATGAAGCCTCCTTGGTTCTCAGGGATTATTCGTGGCAGATTTTTTTTTATCCTGTTGGCTATAATCTTAGTAACCAGCTTGTAACCGGTATTGCAAAGGGAGATTGGCTGGAATCTTGAAAAATTTGAGGCTCCTATCTCCTTCAGGATCAAGGCCAAGAAAGAGGAGTTTGTGCTCCCGCCTAACTTATGATGGATTTGAGAGTTCCTAACCATCTTCAGCATATCATATTTGATGATATCCCAGCAGCTGGAGATAAATCTGGCTGTGAAACCATCAGGCCCAGGGGCACTATCAGGTTTCATATGGTCCAGCGCTGACTTGAGTTCTTTCATAGTCACTGGTGTAGCAAGGGTGTTATTGACAGAGGCTTGAATTAGAGAAGGGACCAAAGATATGGGGTAAGCATTGGAGTCAACGGGATCAGCAGTAGGAGCAGTGTAAAGATCTTGGAAATGGGAAAAGGCAGCCTATTTAATGCCTTCAACATCTTTAATCAAGTTCTGTTGATGAGTAATTTCCTTCACGGATTTGAAATTTCTCCTTGCTTCAGCTTGTTTATGAAAGAAAGAAGTGTTTTTGTCACCGCTGGCTAGCCAAAGGTTCCGATATTTTTGGCGCCAATACTCTTCTTCGTCTCTGCATGCTTTATAATAGGCTTTCTGAAGGTTACTTTCTTCCCGGATTATGCTTTCAGTGATAGGGACATGATCCATGAGGATTTGATGGTTTTCCAAGGCAGCCTGGCTATCTTTCCTGCAAGAGATTGGGGAGGGGAGAGACTTGGCCCAGCTCTTGAGATCATGTTTAAGCCTTCTAAGCTTTTCTTCCCATATAAAGGAGGGGTTTCCGGTGACTTTTTTGCTCCAGGAGCTAGTGACAATATGGTAGAAGCCCTCTTGATGGATCCAAAGGGGACTGAACCTGAAAGGGATGGGGCCAAGATCTTCCTCAACAGAGAGCTCAAGGAGGATTGGTTTATGATCAGAAATACAGTTGGGTAGGATTTTGGACGAAGCATGAAGTCCCAGGTTGAGGAAGGAGGAGTGGATTAGAAACCTGTCAAGGCGGGCCGCAATATGCCCTGGCCCTAGTCTTTTGTTAGTCCACGTAAAGTTACCTCTGGAGGGTTTTATGTCAACTAGGTCCCATCCTAAGATGATGTCTTCGACCCATTCCTGAGAAGGATCGCGAACTATGGATCCACCTTTTTTCTCATTTGCTGCCAGAGTGACATTAAGATCTCCAGCTATGATAATGTTTTCTGGTCTTTGGAGGCTTAAGAACGTTCCAATAGAGTCCCAGCAAGCTTTTTTTTCCGCTAACAAGATTGGAACATAGAGATTAAACATACTTACATAATGACCAGAGTCTCTGTGGATGAGGTTGGTGTAGATCCAGTGCGTAGTATTGTGAACAGAGATTAGCTCATATTTGGAGGAGTCCCAGAAGGTGGCAAGTCCTCCTGATGCTCCCCTGGAGCTGACAGCTGTTCCCGGGCCTTTCTTCCAGAAAATATTTCCTGCATGGAGGGCAGATCTATCCTCCATTTTTGTCTCCTGAACAAGTAGGATCTCTGGCTTATTGATTCTTACTAGGTCTTTCATTGCTTCAACTTTCTGCGGACTGCCAAGACCTCTACAGTTCCAGGAGATGTACCGCATTATTTACTTTTGGGGATGACGGCCCCTTTAGAGGGCTGGCCATGCTTGGATCTTGTGTTCACCATAGCTTTGAGAGTTAGCTGGGATCCTTGCAGAATATCTGCATAAGATCTTTCCTCCCTTTGCTTTTGGTTGGATTTCCAGCCCCTTGTCTTCTTGATTGGGGTAGCATACGAGCTTCCAGATTCGGAAGATCCATCATCATTGTCTCCTCCTGGATCAGAGTCCATGGCTGATGGATCTGCTTCTGCATCTCGGGAATCTCCACGGGTAAAGGAGCTTCTAACTAATGGGTGTGCAGGTTCTGGCTGGATTTCTCCTGGCTCCAATGCATCACCTCCTTGGTTGTCTTGCGTTTCCTCTGGGATAGCAGATTTAGTGGCCGAGGATTCTTGAATAATAATAACCGGAGGAACTTCTGGGGCGTTCGTAGAAGGGGGGCTTTCTCCATGGGCCGCAGTAACTGGTTGCTTAGACACGCTGGAGTGTGGACGGGATCCTTAGGAGGAGCTTTGGGGTCGGATTTCAGAGCATTGCTAGGGCCTCTTTTTTCGATTGGCTTGCTGGGGCCCTTGCTTTTTTTGACCCTCTGCCAACCTTCACCTTCTTCTTCCGCTTGTGCTTTTGGGCAGTTGCGCTGGAAATGGCCATGCTCATGGCAGAGCCGACATTTAAACGGTAATTGTTCATAATCGAGTTTCTGGAAGTGGGACCAAGATCCTACAGAAATTTTGACGGCTTCTGGGAGTCCCGCCTCCAGATCAACTTCAACACATATTCTAGCACAGGAGTACTGGCCTTTATTCTCTGCTTTGTCAATGAACCGGCCTAGGGCATTTCCTATTTTTTCCAGGGCTTGGAAGTTCCAGCAATGGATCGGCAGATTGGGGAGCCTTACCCAAACCGGGACCTCTTTGGGGACGTCAGCTGTAGGGTCAAAGTCCGGAGTCCACCTGTTCAGATAAAGTCCTTGGGAACCCATGAAATAGGGGCCACTTCGGAAGATGAGATCACGATCCTCTTTTGAGATGAATTCGAAGACGAAGAATCCTCTGCCAACCGGGTAGTAGGTGACATTGTTCTTCAGATGGGGTCTCCAGTTACGCTGAATCCAATCATCCATGGTTTTGGGAGAGGGCCAAAGCCCCATGAACTGGCCAACCAGGCCTCTTTCAGCTAGTGCCAGGGCGATTTTAATGGAATGCTCCTCAGGCAAGGCAATTTCTGGAATAGAGTCAAGTTTTTTAACAAATTTCGGGGCCTCTTTGGTTGCCAGATTGTTTCTAGAAGGAGCTAACAGCCTGCTGAAGGCGTCTGCTGCAGAAAGAGAGGAGGAGGGAGGGGGATCCCCTCCCCCTGGACCAGCCATGGCGGTGGGCTAGAGCATATCGAAACCCAAGAGGACCAGCGCGCAGCCAATGGGCGTCTTCAGATCGCAGTCCGTCCCTGGTCAGTCGATCATCTCGAGAGATCCGTCCAATCGAGAATGTTTTCCTCTAGGTTACTATCATGTTGTTGCTATGAAATCATTATCAGGTTTTTGCTAGAAAATCATTGCGCGGAAGACTCCCATGGCATGCTTTATTATCCCTTTGCACATCTGTTATTATAGGGGCAACAAAACAATTTAAAGAGACTATAAAAAGCTATATAAATTTTCTTAAATCTGCTCATGCAAATTAAGAAGGCTACTGCAATTACTTGCTTCACAGGAAACACTGGCAAAGGCTGAACAAAGTTGGCCGCAACTGGATAATCTGTCATGGCAGCGTTGTAATAAGCATCATACAACCACCCATCCAAATTCCCAGAAATATCACTATCGCTAGTTGATCTGAAACAAGAACGGTTTCATATGTTAAAATATACATGATTCAAACTACATGTAATTTCATGCCCCTATCAGCTGTATCTTTGATCCATATAACAAAGGCATGCATTTCATAATGAAAGTTTGGAAAAAATAGTAATAGTGGACTTCATATAGTTGGTAGTGTCAACCATGAATCACTATTTTGGGTCATAGTATACCATGTTTGACTATAATCAAAGATAGTACTTAGGGAGCTAATGGGTTAGGTTTTCAGGAATGGATTGGTTGGTCAATTGTTAGGGGGCTTGTGAGTTAGTGGATCAATGTCTGAAAGGTGTGATACTTCTTTGCACATATGGAAGTCAAACTAATGTTACTTTGAATTATTAAGATTAAACAAATTAGTAATAAGAAAGATGAATAATAGTTTGTACTATAAGGAGTTAGTTGGAGGTTATTTAAAGGATTTATGGGCTAGCCCTTTCTGCATGTAATTAAATTTAGTTAACCATAATACTTAATAGATTAATGGTTTAAAAATGTGATTGGTTATATATGATAAAATCTATTTTAAAAAATTGAATGAATTTATATAATTATTAAAATGTATGTAAACCTTGTTTGATAACCTATTTTAAAAACTTGAATAACCTATAAAAATGCATGCACACTTTGTTTAATAACTTAGAAAAAGAATCATGTTGAAAAAAATTTAGAAAAAGAATCCCTACAAACTACTCAAAATTACTCTTTTAATTATTGGGTGAAGTACTTTTTATTTAAAAAATTGTTAAAATTAAAACACTTGCTAAAAATTAGTAAATTTGGATAAAAACTAAAGAAAATTGTTACATCTAAATTAACCACCCATCAACAATAAGAATATATAATTTTTTTAAAAAATCAAACATTATTTTTTATTTTGCAAAAATGTGCTCCAAAACATTAGAAATTTTTTATGTGCAAACAAAAATTATTGTAAGATCAACATCATTTGACCAAAAACTAAAACAAACTCAGGTAAAATAAAAAAAAATCTAACCAACCATGTAACTTCATTCTACATATTAAAAAAAAATCTATTTCAATGAGATTTGAAGATTTACACATAAGATATTAAAAAATAATAATAAACAAGCCAAATATTTGCACTTTAAATATTAACACATATCGATGGTTAATATCAAATTCAAAGTTAAAGCAAATAGATGGACGGTTCTAAGCCCAGCGCTGGGCTAACATGTGCACTCAAAGGTAAATCTTGATTTTCCGTTGAGATTTGACACCTGGCCACGTGTTAACTACTCAATGGAAGCGGAGAATGAAGGAGGGTACAAAAATGTGTCAGTTCCGATTCTCCGTTGAGGCTAGGTTTTTGAGGTATGGTTTCATGAGATCGGCGCTCAGCTCCTTGGCTCCATACGCCTGCTCCAGCTCAAACGTTTCCCGCTCCACCTGCTACCTGCACATAGCAACACGTTATCAAGCTTCACACACATGCAAGCATCAAACCAAGCCATATGGAGAAAAGGAACTCAGGCCAAATGGCATGAATTTTCGATGAGGAGCCACGAGGTGTCTTAAAAAACTACACAACAGGGTAATCTTTATTTTCATGTGTAATCCAGGCATCTAATGAACAGGAAAGAATTTAAGTTCAATCGGCAGAATCCATCTTGATATGGGGTTTAAAGTTTGCCTCTGTCTATTTTACAACAGATTTAAAGACGGCTTTGGAAGACTCAATCCTTTGGGTTCCCAGGATACTACTTTGTGATGGTGTTCTTCCTCCTAGGTTCCTCTACATACTCGTCAACCTCTGGTTCTTGCATTGAAGCTCACTCCTTCGAAGATGAACTGGCCATTCCACTATGCACTGCTCGGGCTCTAGAGTATTTGCATGAAGTTTCTTTACCTTCCGTAGTATATAGAAATTTCAAATCAGCCAACATTTTGCTGGATCGTGAACTCAATCCTTATCTTCCCGATTATGGAATAGCAGCTCTTAATTCAAGTTCAGAATGTCTGGTTTCTACTCAGATGCTTGGTTCCTTTAGCTATAGCGCTCCTGAGTATGTCATCTCAGGCATCTATACGGTGAAAAAAGAGATGTATACAGTTTTGGTGTTGTAATATTGGAACTTTTCACAGGTCAAAAGCCACTCGACAGTTCAAGGCCGAGGTCAGAACAGTCTTTAGTCAGCCCGAGCCAGAATTTGGGCCTCTAAATGTCTGAAGTGGTGCAAGTTTGGTTCGCTTGATGCAACGGGCAAGCCTCAATAAGAGAAGGTCGAATGATGAACGAGGAGCTTCCAGGATCCTTCAGCTAGTCCATTTGAAGACATAGCTTTGCCTGCTGAGAGATAGCAGAGCCTACATGTTATGGGATCATGTAACCAGTGCGACAAACCTGTACATTTGAGACTGGAGGATAATAAGTTTTGGGTGAGCTTCAAGTTCCTGAGTTTGGAAGTCAAAATTTTGGGTAGCAGCCTCGTCATTTACCAATAACTACTGGTTCCCTTTCTGACCCTACTTGCTCTGTGTGACAAGTGCACAGTCTAGTATCATTTACAATGCAGATATCACAGTCTAGTGACAGTCTATTGATTTCGAAGGGAAATCAATTCAATCTTCGCTGAGTGGACAATGATTTAAATCATTCAAACAGGCTCTCCTTGGTTGAGACGTTTGAAAGTATTCTCGGGATGCAGATCTCGGAACGTTAGAATATAGTAACTGTGATAATTCAAATCCCCCGTCGATGCCTGAAAATTGGCTTCGTTGCTGTGCAGGCTGGATCGATATAAATGTACGACTTGAATCTTTATACGATGACTAAGGTAAAGTTTGATTTGAACCAGAGTGCACTGCAATTTCTCTGTTAGGTTGCGAGCAGGTCTGTTTGGGATTAGCTTGCTGACACCCCAATCCAGAAGCCGCGGGAGAAAGAACTGTACTATAAGTGGGTTGTTGCAGCGAAGGGCGGTTAGGGAGCGACATTGCTAGATGCTGCTGGATAAGAGGGAGCAAAGCGAGACCTGGATTCTACAACAACTGAACATACAGATGAAATCCTGGAAAGTGCTGCGAGATCAACGCGGCAGTAAACGAAGTGTCCCTGATAGGATTCGAAGGTCGAGCTGCAACACGGTCCACACGGCAGCGGCAGAGGCAGGAGGCATGAGCCTAGATGGCAATAAAATATAATTTTGATTTTTTTAATTTTATCATTATGATGTCATCTTGCCACATGTCAACTCAAATCCAGATACCAAATCCCAATGTTGACATCATCTCTGATCCACCAATCAGCTGTTTAGAAAAATAGCTTTTTAACAAAATTAAAAAAAATATTTTGCAAACCCCTAAGTCATACTTTGGAAAACAGGTTTTAATTCTTTATAAGTGCCTCAAAAGACACCAACTAATACCCAAAGTCAAAGGAGTTTGACTTCGATCGATTACAATATAGCTGCTGAGGCAGGTATAATAATAACAACTCACAAAACAAACACAAGGCATAGGTGAAGAGATTTAGCACGAAAGGAGATTCAATGTTCCCTCCCGACTTCAGAATGATGTGTTTTCATACTTGTTTAGATGCAAAATCACATCGTGCATACTTCAAAGTTCAGTCTGTGTAAAGAAAAGCATTTGAATACTCTCAGCTCCCGACCTATATGCGAAGGGATGGTCATGAAGATTATTTATCTATGAAAAAGTGATAATTTATTAAGGTTTAGGAAGGGAAACTTGGAACAACATGAATGATTAAGTTGGAATGGGCAGTATTTTTAAATATTTCCAATTTATTGCTGACTGCTACATTATTTAACATGGTTAAGTGGTTAAAGTTGATTTCTATTGTTGGTGGTGGCATGACTAACATTGTTAAAAGTTGATTCTTGGTAAGTGGTGAAGTGTCATGAGGTAAGAAATACGATTTGGAAATTTTAATACACCGATCTAGATCCAAATCTTAGGCTCTATCAAGCGTTGAGAAGGATCAAATCTCTAGAAGTGCAAACCTCTTCTCAAGTATTGTACGCAAAGAGATATTTGAGGAGAAGTTTGCACCTCGGGAGATTTGATCCCTCTCGACGCTTGATATAGCCTAGGATTTGGATCTAGGATGGTCTAGGATCAATTTTAACAAATAACATATTAAATTTTTAATAGATATATTATTATATAAATTTATATTTATATTTATATTTTATTTTTCAATGTGGTTCGCCTAGTTACGTCCACAGGAACAATGCATAAGGGGCCCACTCGAAGGGGCCTCACCCATTTGCTCTGATTACAAAGCTAATCTGATGGGGACATCACGTGAGGCTCTTATATATCGATGTATAGCCTCTCGAGGATTTGACCCCAGACCTAAGACCTTTTGTTCACAACTTACAACATTCAACCACTTGAACCAGCCCACAAAACTTCTTTTGATTTTATTAATAATAATATAAAAAAATTATAAATTATAAATGTCACATAAATAATAATATAAACTTAGAAAAAATCACACTATATAAATATTAATGAAATAGTGCTTTTTAAAAAAAAAAAATGGAAGTCAAAGATTATGAGTTAAACTTGGCTTTCAACTTGAATTACACAAAATAATAACGACACTAATAGAATATTGAAAAAGTGATAGACATTAAAGTCCATTACATGGATTATTTTTTTGAATATGAAAGTGCGAGATTATCAATTAAATTATCCCTTTGCTAAGATTGATTGAAGTTATTTCATGACGCTCGTATCGGAACCTTCGAGGAAACAATGTCTTCAAAATCATTATCGTCTACTATTAGGAACCTTCTAAAATGAAGCATCTTCATCAATAATTATGGTCTACTATGGGAACCTTTTCAAATGGAATACTCTCCCATTTTTCAAAGTGAATATGACTACGTTTGACCACTCGCATGTTGAAAAGCAATATGAATGATGCTCAAATTCCAAATATACTACGACAATAGTTGAATTGTGAATGACATTAGGAAATAGTGATTAACCCATCCTCTAATCATGGTCATGGTGGTGGTTTTATCATTTCGGATCTTTTTAATTTTGTGAGTTTGTTAAAAGTATATGAAATTATCTTATAAAAAATATATTTTTACTCGTTATACTTTAAAATAATTTAATAAAAAAATTGTTTGCATAACAACTATGTAGCATTTGAGTTCTTGGATGCGGGTGTCTAATGTGATGAAGACAGAGGGAATGCGGGAGGCAGGGCATGTGCCAGGGCAGATGGCAACCCCTCCCCCACGTCACCGCAAGTTTAAACTTGTTATGACAGTCCTCGCAATTGTAATGAAAGACATCTTATGCATGCATACCATATTTCATTCTGCAATCCTGGATATGGACGGCTCTGCAATGACAAACTTCACATGGCTTTGGTATCAGCAAGTCCATCGAGACCCCCCAACCATGTCGTTTTGTACCTGGTTTGGCTATTAGGAGACTCTTCACATGCTGGGAAGGAGCTATATCAGGTGGACGCAGAAGGTTAACAACTTCATCGTGCAGAGGTCAATAAGCCCTTTCGTTGATCTCCATCGCTGGCATTATCGCGCGGGTCTGGTGCATTGGGAAATTATCACAGGGGAGGCCGGGAAAGAGTTTCTCACTGCCCAACATCCTTTATTTCAGGAGCGCTGCATCCTGACCCGATTCTTCCACATTCTGCTAGTCATGGCTTCTCAAGGGAGCGATGCGAACAACATCGACTGGGAGGCTCTCTTTCACAAAGAAACCCCATAGCATATCTGCAACTCTATCGCAGCCATGGAAACCGAAATCTTTGGGGAATTTTGGCTTAGGCTTGGACCAGAGGTTGTTATCTCGAACTATTGGCGTCTGAAGTTCAATCTCTCCAGAGCCATGAGACAGAGGGAGAGTTTTGGCGATCTTGTGAAGATTACTGTCAGCACCTTCGAGGAAGATGCTGAGAAAATCTTGGTTCACATGAGAGATCTCATGCAACTCTCAGAACTGCCCTTTCAGGGCACCAACAAGGACACAAACGAGGTTGGAACCAACAACGCCAATAAGGACGAAGTTGAATCCATCAGAAAGCCCTAGAGGCTCATCTCAGTGTTATATGCTCTGCTCTCTCTTGCTCGGTTCATGGTTTTTCTATGTTCATGGTTTATCTCCGTACCTTTTTCTCCTTTAAACTCTATAGGTGTGCGAGGTTGCCATTGTATAAAGGCTAAGCAACCATCACTATGTTTAGACACTCGGTTTGGTCTTTTTTGCATATCTTCCTTTATTGGTTCCATGACCACTATCTGACTCCATGTTTCAAGAGTCAGAATCGATTATGCAATATGTTTTATTTATTTAAGTAATAGAAAAAAGCACTTCTTACTGACAAAAAAAAACTATGTAGCATTTGAGTTGTAAAGAATAATGTTAATATTAAAAAAAAAATCTTAATTCAAAATTATTAATTTTTATCTCACTTATAACTTAATAACATCAAAAGCATTTTGAAACTAAAATGTTAAGATAACTTTTACACATAAAGATTATTGGTGGTACTAGAAAATCTTATGTGATAAGGTTAGAATTGATCCAAAATTTTGGAATGTTTTTAGTACAAAGTTTGAATGTATAATTTATAAAATCTTATTTTTATTATATGTAAAAAGGAGCATGACAAACATGTAATTGGTGAAGTTAAAATTAATCAAAATTGACTCAGGTGTCAACAAGTCATCATTATAAAAATGTAGTAGAGAAAGTGTTAAGGTCAAGAAGGAAATGTCCTAAAAGTGGTTTCATTGCATACAATTTTTCATCTTAATAGAAGGCATAGGCTTGTAGATGAGCTGGTCAAACCACCCTACTATGGATGCTTTGCAATCCCATGAGGTATTTAGCTCAAGTTCAATTGCTGCCTATTTTAGATACTTGTGCTAGTTCAATGCTTATTCCCCAATACACCAGGAGGATCCTAGATTCACTCAAAGGTATGCACCTCCAAGTCCCTATTGAAGGATATTGATGGTAGGCCAGATAATTGTAGACTAAACCATAAGTGGGGATTGAACCTCTAAGTAGAAAAAAAAACCTTCTCCCTTAAATCTCTTATATTTTTGTGGTGTATTTTAGTTATGCATAATGTATTATCTTTTAATGGTTTTCATTAATGTTCTATACACCTATAAAGCTAGTATACATAAAATTTTAGGGTAAAAAATTAGCCCATGGGCTAATTTTTTATGTTTTTTTTTCCCAAAACAAGATTCACTAATTTCCATTTTTTTTCTAAAATGATTCACCCAAATTCCATAGGATAAAGTTATTTTATTCCAAAACGTCAACAAAATTGTCCAAAGGCTATATAAAATCCTTTAAAAATTGAATATTTTTACAAAATATTGCCAAACATTTTATGGTTGGAAATTTAAGAATTAGTAAGATTCACCAAGGTTTCTACACCTTAAGAAAATTATGGATCCTTAAAGTTTTCCCTAAAGCTAGTTTCTTGAAGAATTTCATGTTAGAGATTTCGGTTTATCTCTTCCTCTCTTAGCATCTAAACCTCCCTAGATCTCATCCCCCAAGATTTGGATCACTAGTATGAAAGCAATATTATCTCCATTGTTTTTCCCACATGTCCCTAATGAGGCCAAGGTACAAATAGTTGGTAGTCAAATAGACCAAGCCTAGTGAAAATTTCCCTCACTGACCTAAGCAGCTTGTCGTGGTGGATGAAATAAACAAATATGACAAAACAAAAGATCCCAATATGATGTTACTCCAAGAATCCCTTCAAGGTACAAGTTGATTTTGATATACCTATATTTGAAGATAAGATAAATGTAGAAGCTTTGGAGAGATAATTAAATGTAGTAGATGATTATGACTCTTTTCACAAGTTTTCCACTAGCGATAATATTACTTTTGCACTCCCAGAGGCCCTCCCTCATGCCAAATTTAGTGTGATACTTACTAAGTGCAACATATCAAAGATTATAAAATGTTGTGTGACAAATCCCACTTGGGGGAATTTGTCGACGCCCTCAAGGAGAAGCATTTACCCATTGGAAACTATGAAGACCACTATACAAGATGGATGATCTTACATTAAGGTAAAGACAAGCTTGTGTTTGAACAAACTAGGTATTTGAGACTCTAAGCAACATTTGGTTCTAAAATATTGCAATGGCCTACATAGATAAATTTAAATAGGAATGGATTTTTTGGACATCTCTTCATTGGGAGCCACTTACTGTTATGTCGTAAGTATTGATATTTTTTTGGAAAAAGGGTAAGAAGGTGTTTGAAGCTAGAAATTAATTATAACATAAGAAGCATAAATGTGGCCAACTCTCAAAACAAATGATAGAGTAAAACCAACCTTGAGACAACCAATCAAAGACCCATGTAAATACTAAGAACATGAATTTGAAGAAGGAAAAGGGGAAGTGGTGGGACCACCAAAAAATTCCTTGGCACAATAACCATGAATGTCAGGCTAGGCAATCATTATATGGTTGAGTTGAATTATCCTCAATATTTGATTCAACCCCACTTCCATAAGATTGGATTAGGGAAAACAAATCATTGATGCAAAACCCATTGTTACTATCTCTATTACAAAGTCTCCCAAGTATGGTGAGCATCTCTTCTACTCACATATATGGGTGAAGGGACACTACCACATTTCATTATTAATAGCAAAAACCAAAAGAACCATTGATTTTATGCACCAAATTTCCAAAATAACGCAAAACTAGAGAGAAAGAGTAATCCAACGCCTTGAGAACGAAATAAAGAGATGAACAAGAAGGCTCTTTAAGGGGGGAACCTCCTTTACAATGCATCAAATGCATAAGGCAATATGAGATTATCCTAAAAATTGGTCTCCTTGGTATATATATAGGAGACATGGTACAGTTATAATTATAGACGACCATACAATTATAATTAAGGTCCTAGTTTTTTTTATCATTAAGAAGAGCTCATTCTATTACTTAACTAAAAACAAAAATAGTTACATATTCGATTCTGACTCCAAAAACATGGAGTCAGGAGGTGATCATGAGACCAAAAAAGAGTAAGATGCAGAAGAGTCCAAACAAAATATCTAAACATAGTATTAGTTGCCCAACCTTTATACATTGGCGGCCTGTCATACCTAAAGAAGTTAAGGGGAAAATTGGTCCTATAGTAAACCATGAACAAAGTAGATAGAAGGAAGAACTGGTAGCGCCGAATATGGCAGCTAGATCTTCCTGGTGGATTCAGCCTCATCCTCATTGGCCCTACTAGTGCCAGTTCCCTTGGTGTCCTTGTTGGATCTCTATAAGGGTGGCTCCGAGAGTTGCATGATGTATTTCATGTGGATAAGGCTTCGTTCAACATCTTCCTTGAAGGTGTTGACAGTAAGCTTCACTAAATCTCCAAAAAATTCCCTCTCTCTCATGGCTTTGGAGAGGATAAAATTTAGATGCCAGTAGTTGGAAATCGCCACCTCTGGCCCGAGCCGAATCCTGAATTCCCTGAATATTTCAGTTTCCATTACCGCAATGGAGTTGTGGATGTGGTCAGGGGTTTCTTCACAAAAAAGGGCCTCCCAGTCAATGTTGTCCGCTTCCTTCCTATGAGAAGTCATGGCCAGAATATTGGGGGAGGACCAAGCCAAGTTGAGACCTCCCTGGGCTTTGGGATGCTGAACAGTGGAATGCCCGTTCCAAGCTTTCATCGAGATGATGTGCTGATACACCAGACCAACCCGAATTTGCAAGCAATGGAAACCAAGGGACGGGCTTATGGACCGTTGTGCAAGAATGCCATATCGCCTTACAGCACATTGAGAGCTTGTCTTCAGATTCTGGGCCTATTATAATGCCTTCCCTGCAAGTGGAGAGTCCTATGTTACCCAGACTAGGTACGTCGTGGCATGGCAAGGAGGTCATGATGGTCTTTCTAGTACATGAGCCATTTGAATCTCACTATGGCGGAGCAACACATTACAGATTTTACATATTGAAGACCAATTTTCATGCGTAAGACGTCATTTGATGCTGCTAGAAGGACCATTGTGATCGAATTAAACTTGGGGGAACATGGGGGAGGGGATGCCACTTGCCCTATCTCCCGTGCGCCTTCTGTCAACTCCATCATGAACACCTGCATCTGAGACAATTAAGCTCCTAGTTGACCAATAAAGACAATACTAATATAATAATAGAAATGTAATGTCACGATATATAGGGATTAACAATTGATCTCAAATGAGGTCATTAAGAATATGAAGATCCTGATGGCATTGCACCTCGAACCATACATCATTGCTTAAATGAGTAAGGGCTAAGACATTCCCATACATCAACTATGTTTCCTATAGTATGGCATCAAGGCCTTTAAAAATGAGATTGTGTGTTATGTTCATGCCTCACTTAAAGTTTGTGGTGTTATTTTAGGATAGCCATATATGTGGAAGCATCATACAATTTACTAGTCTAGGCCCTATAGTATCATTGTCACCTTTGGAGATCAACTATACAAGATACCAAAGATAGCCCCAATTCATAATCTCACACAAGAAGATTTTTCCTCGTGGCTTGGTTAAATAGGGAAAATAAAATCATCATAAACACCTAGGCCTCTCTATGCATAAAAGGCATGCTGATTGGCTGATGGAACAAAATAGAGTCATATTCACCTCACCTATAGGAATACATATACACTATCAGGTAAATCATGCAATTGATTTGACAATGGGTCCCCCTCTTCCCAATGGCCCTATTTAAATATGCTCTCTTTTGGAGACCAAGGAGATTAAATTCCAAATTCAAGAGATAATATAGAAAAGGTCACATTTAACCAAGTTACTCACCTTATAGGATCCCTACTGTGTTTGTTAAAAATAAGGGTAGGACATGGAAACTCTATATTGACTATATGAACTTAAACAAAATAATGATTAAGAATTGGTAGTTCATCCCCAAATTTATGATATGCTTGATTAGATATGCCAAGTTTTTCAATAAAGTTTGTTTTGAGTAAGGATATCACTAGGTGTCAATCAAGTCAATATATGCAAGCACGACAACCCTCAACTCCAAGGAAGGTATCTTTGAGTGATTGATTGCGCCCTTCGATTTCATTAATGCACTAATGATGTTCACAAGGATAATGGATGATATTATGTGACCACTCACTAAGTCTTTTGCGGTTATATACCTACACATCAAACTCATATCTAATAGGACATGGGAAGATCATATGAAGTACATTCAACAAATGTTGAGCACTATGTGTCAACACAAGATATACACCAAAATGGGGAAGTGTTCATTTAATATGTAGAGAATTTAATATCTAGGGTGCATCATGAATGAGTGTGGTGTGCATGCGGATCTAGTCAACTAATGAGTCATATGCGTGTGCCCAACCCAAAAGACACTGATAAAGCTTCAAAATTTACTGGGCCTAACCAACTTTTACTACAAGATCATGTTGGAGTTATCATAAATGGATTGGACCCTAAGCCAAGTGCCCAAAGGTGGAGCGAAGGCCATGTTTATTTCTTATGACACACAATACAAAAACATTTGAGTTTAAACATAACCTATATATAGCACCAACTCTAATACTTCCAGGTACACAACAATTGTTTGAAATTGAGACAAACGCCTCAATTTATTCCATTGGAGTAGTCCTCACACAACATGGATATTTGAAGTCTTATCACAATGAGACATGGTTTTTAGATATCCCACACATGACAAGGATTATTACTCCACTATCCAAGCTATTCGATAATGGAAACATTACATTTTGGAAATAAATAGTCATTAATGCCAACCACCGATTTCTATAGTTTATGCATCCTTGGGGAAAGTTGCAAAATGATCACCATCATAAGTGGTTCATATACCTTCAACAATCCCACATAAATATAAAGTACAAGAAGGAATCACTAGATGAATTGCATTCTACCTTAATAAACTTTTGGTTATGGCATTGACCACGATCCACAATTCTTGTGGACATGAGACTTCAAAGTGGCACCAGATGTATGGAAATGATCTTGACTTCACTACTACATGTCAAACACTAGTCACATGTAAACAATATTATACTTTCACCTATAGGATGGATTTATATTCCATTGGGGCAATCTCTACATTCCTTGAGTAGAGCATGAGAAGATGATTTGCGACGCACACTATAATAAGATGGAAAGGCAATTCTGTGTGGAAAAAACAATGGAAATGTTGAAGAAGTACTTTTACATGAAAAAATGTACCATGGCATCCATAAAACAATTGGACAGTGCATAACATATTTCATTGCTAAACCTATAATCAAGACATGGGAATTGTACAGTCTCTACCCACTCTAAATAAGCCTTGAGAGTTACGCTTCAAAGGTTTTATGCCATGTCTTCTCTCAATCAAGCATGGTAACAACTGTGTTTTTGTGATTGGCGATCAATTCTTTAAGAGAATATTTTCTACACCTAGCAAGAAGAATGGCATAGAAATATCCATTGTCGAGTTCTTCTTTGAGCATATTTGAGTTCATTTTGGGTTGTTAAAGAATGTTATTTCAAATTGGGATAATAGTTTCCATGGTATCTTTTTGTCCAACCATTGGCCAATGATGCACACAAACTAACCATTTTTCCTATCCCTAGATTGATGAACATGCAGAGGTAGTTGACATGATGATTATTATGCATATCCTTAGAATATACAACTCCAAGAATCCACATAGATGGGATGAAACCATTCCTTATTTTCAATGCATTGACAACAAAACTCTCCATAGTTCCATTGGGCACAAGCATTTTGAGGTGTCACTCAGGTTTCAACCATTGGATCCCATTGAAATATCTCTACCCATAGGATCAATACAAAAAGATTCCTCACATGCATAGAATGACGTAGAGAAAGAAAAAATTTGTTGAATGGATCCAACACACCTAGCAACAAGTTTGTGATAATTGTACAAAAATTAAATGCCAACAATCAATGACACAATCAACATCGAGTTCCAAACAAGTTTTAGGTTGGTGACAAGGTATGGTTGCAATTACACAAAGAGTGACTCATAACCACCAATACATGAAGCTCAATATGATATGGTCCTTGCACTGTCACTAAAGTTCTCGATGAGAATGATTTTGAATTGAATCTTAAACCCTTTCTCAACTTACACCCTATGTTTAGTGTGGAGCTACTTTGGTCATGCTTTCCACCTCTCTTAGACACCTTGAATGTGGCAAAGATTTTAGCCACTACATAGCTCAAGCTCGATAACATTGAGCAAGACATAACAGATTGAATCATAGAAACCAAAATGAATAACACTTGCTAGTAGGAAATACAACATTATTAGGTTTTGAAAGCATCGTGGCTTCTTCTCCAGGAAAAGTGGTTTACTGAGAACTAGATCCAACCAAAGTCCCCCCATTTGGTAACAAGAATCTGGAGTAGTGGGGATGTTTTCTACTCAAGAGGAAGCATTGATCCAAGTAGCCATCACTAAAATGGTCCCGATATTGACATTTTTAGGATCATCAATTTTTGGCACCTTTTTCAAGACCTTACCATTCGATTTTGGGGCATATACACCCAAAGACCAAGGATTATACTTTGTCTACTAAATTTCTTTTCAAGTAACTAAATAAGACTCAAATAGTGTTCCAAGTGAAAATTTATGATACCAAAAAGGCTCCCATTTAAAAAAAACAACTCAAAAATTTCCAACTTGACATTCTTGCTCATTCCTAATCATGTTATAGTTATGATGTTGCATTTTGTGGATTTTGCTGCTTAGGTTTTGTTGGCATTATTATAAAATGTAGTTTTAGGCTCTTGTTATGGATTTTTTGTTAATGAGCATAGTTGCGATATCTCTTCTCAAATATAAGCTACCACAATTATAGCCGATGCACCCTACACTTTATAATTCGAGATCAAGAGTAAGTTTGTCATCATTGATTTGATTATGGATCATCCACAAACCCATGAATGTGGGTTAGCCACATAAAATCGCTCCTTTCATTGGAAAGCGATAACTTATAAATATATTATCAACATTATGGAGTTGAAGGATTAACTCAACCAAGTGTTGATAATGTTGCTAAACATTTGACTAGTTTTGTGTCGACAGGCACTAGTTCAAATCCCCTTGAGTGGCATACTAGTATACATTGACAGATTTACTAGGGATACCATACAAAAAAATTGGGAAGCATGATATGAGCCAAGGGGGGGCATATATGGGAGTAAATGTATATGATATGAACCCAAATGAGGCATCTATGGGATTAAATGTATATGGTATGAACCCAAAGAGGGCATATATGGGGTAAAATATATGTAATAAGGTCAACCTAATAAATGGGCCACATATGCAATGAGTTGGA
>LPNX010981284.1:166801-239685 GCA_001517045.1 Pseudotsuga menziesii
ATAGTGAAACTCATATCTCTTGTATATTTTGGACTTGTGGTCCATGTCACATTTAATGTTCATGACGTGTACTCTAGTTTATTCTACCCCCTTAACCATTTGTTACATACCATTTGGTATCAGAGCATATAGTCCTTGACTTGACTCCTTCAAAACGAGTCATCTTTTGATTTTTACTATAACTTTTTTCTAGGAAGTTTCAAAAAAAATAAATTTTAGGGCGATATTTATGGTAAAAATATGATATTTTGGTTCACTACAATTTCAGATATACGGTCTATGGAAATTAGGGTTTTTTACTAGTTCAAACACTAGTCTCAAACATGCATTTTGGGTAAAAACTATTATACTAAAGCTTGAAGATCCAAATTAAGTACCACAAGTTGTAACATAAAGAAGGAAATTCATGATATTTTAGCTAAATTTTTGAAAACCAGATAGAAAAACTTGGACACGTGACAAGCTGTACAAGTTCACTATTTGGAAAGAGCTAAAATCAACAAGTTGTGGGAAAGTTACCGTGACTTTTTATTGGCATATTAGAATGTAGTCAAACCTATGGAACTGTAAAGAAGACATATTGGGATACTACAAGCCAAAATTTCAAGCTCTTAGGGGCTAAAATTTTGGAGTTGCATTAGGTGGAAGGTTGTCATCAAGGCAATCTCAAATCAAAGTTTTAAAAGGTATGCTAAATTCAATTTCTCATAACTTTTGATTGGAATGTTCGATTTAGGTGACTGAATAGTCACTGCAAAGAGGAAACATAAGATAATATGCTGAACAAATCATATTATCCATTTTGGATTATTAGTTTTAATATGTTAAAGTTTGAAATTTAGGGTTTTTTATTAGGCATTAATTAAAATAAAAGGCAATTTAAACACTTAGTAGAGATGAAGATAAAAATAAAATCGATCCCATAGAATTGTTCAAGGTGATAAAAGAAACTAATTCCATTAGTAAAGCATTAATGAAGTAAGTTCATATTTTAATTCAATAAAATGAGGATTCAAGTGAAGAATTTAAAAAGATAGATGAAGAAATCAAAAGGTTGCATAAGCATAACAAATACCTTCTTAACAATGTTAAGAATGTGAAATGTCTACAAGAGTATGAATCAAAGAATAAGGGTGAAGTTATTACTAGAAAAGTTGAAGGAGAAATATGCAAGAAGGATGAATAAATATTTAGATTATGAAACCATAATAAAAAACTATTGGATGAGGTCAAAAGTGCGAAAGAAGAAAATAAAAATGGTCAAAATCAAGAAAAACAAGGATCTTGGATGAAGAGACTACGAAAAGACTTGAAGTGGAAATTTATGAGAAGGTTGAAGAAGCTTTGAATATATATGGGCTAAAATAAGTAAATAAATGCAATCTAGAATTGAACAAGGATGTAAGGATTTGATGGATGACATCACATTGTGGCTTCAAAAGGAGTAGGAAGAAAAAATTATAGAAGGTCATGTTGGAATTGTCATTGATGTCAAAGGATTAATTTTTCCATTGATGCCATATTAAAGCATTACACTGAACATGTTGTTACTAATGTTATGCTAAGGCATTTGCAAGCAAGGGGGGCCATCTCTCTCTCTCTCTCTCTCTCTCTCTCTCTCTCTCTCTCTCTCTCTCTCTCTCTCTCATATATATATATATGTGGAGTTCTTCACAGGATTCGACATTTCTCATATATACAAAGAATTGAACATGGAAGCCGATGGATTGTCCAAGTTAGCTCTGCTTTTGGACCCAGGAAAAATGGAGACAGAGGAAATCTCAGGAATCTAAACTCAAATACTGAAGTTTAAATTATGCCACTGAAGAAGTTAAGATAAACATGTGAGGACTATTATTATTTTTTGAATTTTTTTTGAAAGACACAGCCTGGATTTGTAATCCGGGATATTCTCAAGATCAGACATGAGAAATTTTTGTAAAGAAATGATGCTGGATATTCTATAATGGAAGTTCCTTAGGAACAGTTTATTGTCACTCTTTATTTAGAGAGGCAGATATTTTCCTACTGGAATATATATATATATATATATATATATATATAGGTTTAGAAGTATATTAAAAAAATTAATGTTTGAAAAAGTAAAAAATAGTCTTATATTGATTCCCTCCCCTACTCAATATAAGTGTGTGCTCAACAATTAGTATAAGAGTTGGTTCCTTTGGAAACAATCTAACCGCGAGAAGGTATATATTGAGAGCACACATGACCGACTAGAAAGGTTTCTCCTCAAACAGAGCTCCACTGTTTGATGGAACAAACTATGCAATTTGGACCATAAGGATATGAACATATCTAATGGCTCTTGGGTTTTATATTTGTAAATCAATAATTACTGGTTTACATCCCCAACAACTCTACCAACAAATGCAACCACAAAGAATCCTAGTGAAAATAATGCAAAATCCATGAACGTCATCTTGTGCATTTTATTAGAATCCAAGTTTGTCAAGGTTATGCATCGTGAATTGAAAAAATAAATTTGAGACAAGCTTCAAATATCTATGAAGGCAATGACAAGGTTAAGAGGGCAAAGCTCCAAACTCATAGAAGTCAGTTTGAGAGTTTGAAAATGAAAGACGAAGAAAATGTTGCAACCAATCTCCTCCGTGTGGATGAAATTGTCACCATTGGAGGACTTGGTGAAAAGTTTGATGAACCAATGATTGTAAAAAAGGTGTTATAGTCACTCCCCTTAAGATTTAATCCCAAAGTCTTTGCTATTGAAGAAATGCAGGATCTTGATAAATTAACAATGGATAAATTGCATGGGATTCTCACTACATATGAAATGAGGGATGAAAAATAAAAGCCATCAAAGAAAGATGCAACTTTCAAAGTCTCAAAGAACACAAAGAACAAGGAACACAAGTCAAGTGATTGTTCTAGATGTGGGTTAGACATAGATGAAACACAATTTGTGAGAAAAAATAAAAAAGGGATATAGAAATTACAAAGGTAACCTCCCCTCGAGGATGCAAATGTCAAATATGATGATATTATATCAAAGGCTAAAGTGATCAAAGTCCAAGTATAGATGATAGAGAATGCCATTACCTATGAAAAGAAGATAGCTGACAGAGGTGTACAGAATGAAGAAAAATACTCAAATGTGAAACCATATCAAGGCCCTCATTACAAATTAAATATTATAGAAAATATGAATATAGACACTAGCGTTACCAAGGAATAAGAACGAATAATCAACAACATTCATGGAATACAACATCATAAAACCATAATTTGACAAAATATGATCAAAGACCAGAAATTACAACAAATTGGAGAAGTTGCAACAACAACACATTGTTAGCAAAAAAAGTTATTGATGGTTAGTGTCAAGACCATCAACAAAGTAGGTAGAAGATAGAAATCTACTTTCCAAAATCAATATGTCATAATCGAAATAACTTCTCAAGAGATGAGGGGAAAATAAACACTTGTATCTAAATGGTTGTCCTTAATGTTTTTTTTATACTCAAACCCTGATGGTTTCCTCATGAATTCAATAATAGTTATGTGATCTACACATAATGAAAACAACCGTCCTCAAATATTATGGTTACAATAATGACGAATCTAGAATGACTCAAGATCTCCATGTTTATTAATAAGGAAAACAACAAGTAAAATTATACAAGTAATTATCTCGTTGTTGGTACCTTTCATCACTGAAATTCGGGTTCCTCCAACCCAGTCACTTAAGACAACATTTCCTCTACAAACTCCTTTTTTTAATAAGCGAGAAGACCAATTAAGTCATAGGTCTCATATCAAGGAAAATACATCGTAGTTCACAACCTAGGGTTCATGATGGAAGAGAATAACATAAAATCTCAAGGCTTGTTCCAAAACTCACTACTCTAGCATAAGGGTGATCTCAAGGTTAGTCCCCTTTCACCAACAAATGAGCCCAATATTTTGTACTTTTGAAAGCTAGTTTAGGCAATTGCTTATAAGAACTAGTTTAATAATTGTGTAAAGGCATGAGATGCTACAAAATATGCCCCCTAATGTGTGAGGTCTGAAGCGAAATTGATGGTTGAAATGCATTATTACACAGTGGAGCAAGTTTCCAAGTGGAACCAAGTGGAGTCCAATACATTATGTATTAAAAAAGTACCTATGACATAAATCAAGGTATTTGATTACTCTCTTCCTCGAGGTAGGCATACCCATGCGGAGTTGTGAAAAAACATGGCTTGCAAATCAAGTGCACTATACATCCATGAAGTGTGTAGAATGCAAAATCATGGCCACAAAAAAGAAACATGATGGATCCATGTAAAAAATATATCATACCCATGAGCATATACAAAGTGGACCTATGCCTTTGTGTACATTAGGAGAGCAATTGGAACTAAATGAAGTACAAAAATGGTTCTCTGTTGGAGTAGAGTCCCGCAGCTACAGGAAAAGCTGCCATTTTGGTGGATAGATAGTCTGGTGAAGATGAAGAGATAAGGTAAATATACGACGCCATATCATGTTTCTAGATGCAGATCAGAGCCAGAAACTATGACTACCAGGGCAGAGAAGTCAAAGAAGACGACAGTACCTGAGTGGCCGAGAAGAGAGAGCTCACCCACTGCATTGAAGGTAGCGGCGGAAGACAGGAGGGCTCAGCTACCCTCATAAAGGAAAAGGAGCAACGAGGCTGAGGTATTGAAGACGAAGGACAGAGCGGGAAGCAGTGCACAGTACCCATGGTCAGCGCCGGGAAGCATGGAAGACTGCAGAGAGCAGTGGTGTGACGGAAAGCGGCTACCCCAAGTACAGATATGCCAACTGTCACTAGTTGGGGTTTTTGGGTTACTGTTGGGACAGACTCACAGTGTTGTAATGGCGAGACCTTCGGGCCGCCTATAAAGGGATGTATTTTGTATTGTAAAAGGGTTGGGCAGTTGGGCAAGTTAGACAAGTAGACATTTAGACAGTTGTATTATAGAAGCTAAGCTCTGGTTCTGTTATCAGCAGTAGTTATCTTACTGTAACCAGTAGCTAGCTCATTGAGCATGTATGTAAAAATCCGCAGGGATTGACATAGAGAGAGAGAGAGAGAGAGAGAGAGAGAGAGAGAGAGAGAGAGAATATTGTAAGAAGAAAATATAGAGATAGAGAAGAGATCTAGGAGAGAAGGGCTCCAGGCAGTGAGTGTGGAGTTACCCAGAAGATCTCTAGCTGCATATGTGGTGCAAGAGAACTGTGTACTCTCTCAAGATATAATAAAACATAGTTCTGTGGACGTAGCTTCTACCCTGGAAGTGAACCACGTAAAATCAGAGTGTTATGTGATTGTATTTACTTATTGTATCTGTCACTCATTACATGAACTTTGCTTACAGTTAAATGTATGTATGTGTTATTCAGTTCATAGCATTATAGAAGGATAACTACGCGTTGAAGTCTTTAAGTATTCTGTATAAGAGTTTGTCTATGTTTCACTCAAGGCAGTTAGAGTCGCAGCGGTAGGATATCGCAGGGAGGCGATATCGCACCATCAGAGGAGCTGTGGTGCGCGGTACCGCAGGTTAAGGATCGAGCGTAGGAGAGAGTCATGTGTTTCCCAGGATGCGGTGATGCGATAAGGGCTAGAGTCATCGCGAGTAAGAGGAACTGTGCATCGCGGAGAGAAAGAGACCTCACGGGCTAAGAAGAGCTGTGAGGCGCACACATGATGCTACAAAACCTGGTTGAAGACACTTGAGTCTTTGGCCAACCCATTAGAATCACTTCGGGTGAGACTTCAAGCCACTCCACAGTTTGTTGCCGAAAGGGCCAGTGAGCTAGGGGTGTTTTTGGTACATTACAGTAAACCCGGGTATGCCCATAGCGAAACAAATGGTTCCGTTACCGGTTTTGAACAAACTGAGCACTGATGTTCTATTGGCATCCTACTAGAGAAGAACTCAACCAGTGGGTTGGGTCTAAGGAGAAAGAGTTTGCCGAACACGAGAACAAGAGTCCTAGACTGAGTATAGAGGACTGGTTACAAAAACATATCTTTACAGACCTGCATACGATATTTTTTGCGACCTATGGAAACGAGCTTTACGACTGGTTATCAAAGTTTACTGATAAGAACATATTCAAAAAGAAAAGAAACATTGTCTGGACACCATAGCTGATTCAGATCGTGAAAAACCTTGATAATCCCATTACGAGGATAGTAGACTTATGGCTTGCGAGTGTGCTAGAAGGCTTCGTCCCAGAGTTTGCAGTTGAACAGAGAAAAAGCTTCAGCGAGGCTGAGTGATACTTCTTCAAAGGATATCACGGTAAGTACCTAAAATCTTTAAACTTGTCCATTAAGATGTTATTACATGAAAAATGAGTAATGGATATGGTTTCAGATCAATAAGTTAACAAACTGTAATGTCACAAGAGTTTGAGAGTGATTTCGATGACATTGGACATACACGTAGTGGAAAGAAATACAAAGTAGATTTCAGATCTCCCATATTTGAAGACAGTTCAGATAGTACTAGACAACAGAGTCATAGCCATATAGACAGAACAGAAGGGGTATCCCTTACCACCCTTATACCCCACAGAAACAGATCGGGACTCAGAACAATCCCGTAGGAACTCCATCTAGTAGCTCCCAGATAGTACATACTACCGCTACATCACCTCCACCTACACCACCGAGTGGTAGTAACATAGCAAATCAACATCCACCACGTAGAAATAGAATGGGGGATGATATGAAGCTACCTATCTTTAAGGGTACAGGGGCAGAGGACCCAGAGCAGCATTGGTTTCTATGTGAAGCCGTGTGGACCATTAAAACAATCCATGATGACAATATTAAACTTGTACAGTTAGTCACCACACTTAGAGAATGAGCCTTAACATGGTATATGAAGTATACCTCAGCGATACCCAGAACACTTGTTCAGGTTAGGACCGCTATGATTAAAGAGTTTAAGAAACCTAAGTTCGAGTCACAGTGCATTACAGAGCTCAAAGACATCAAATAGTTACCTACAAAGTCAGTGTGGGACTTCAATCAGAAATTCAAAGCCCTTATAGACCAAGTCAGCTTTGAGTTTGTGCTAGAGCAGCATAAGGAATGGTTTATTGCAGTCCTGGTCCCTCACATCAGACTGCCATTGATGTGGCAGAAACTCCAGATGCAGGATGACACGTTGGAGATGGCGATGAAACTAGAGGCTTCACCTCTAGCTGAAACTAGCACAGGTATGACAAACCTGCAAAACCAGTTGGCTAATCTCACGTTACAGATGCATGAGATTAGAAAAGGAAAAGAGGTTGCGCAAGACATATGGTGTGTAAAGTGTAAAGCACAAGGCCATACTAAAGACAACTATCCAGTCTTTGTAGAATATATAGCAACTGGGGCTTCTAACCCCTTACCACAGACCCACGGATCGTGGTGTGAAATATGCAAAACAAGAGGACACCCACCTCAGTAATGCCCTCTACTTCAGAAGTACGTGCAGACACCTAAGAACTTATACTGCGTCTTCTGCAAGTCCGTAGGCCATGATGAACACAATTTCCGAGCCTATGATCTCATGGTTGGGAGCAAGCAAGACTTGTACAGAGTCCAATCAGAAACACATGGTCCAGCAGCAGGACCACAGCATGATCCGACTCATGTTGGCCGTGGAGGAGGATTCAGAGGACAAGGACGTGGAGGAGGCTTTGGCCATGGTCGCAAACCGGTTAATTGTTACAACTATGGAGTTATAGGACATTATGCTAGGGACTGTCAGAGCCCCACCACCACATGTAACTATTACAAATATTACGATCACGCTATAGAAGAATGACCTACCTTGATAGCCAAGATCAGAGAACCTAAGCCAGCAGTACACCAGAACATCCAGCTTATCGCTGCTGAGCAGAAATAGCCAGAACCAAGAGTTAACATTATGACTCGCAGCGGTGCTTCCACCAATGTGACATCGCAGGATAGTGAAAAGAACACAGGACTAGAGTGGGTGCGCAAAGCTACTAATAAATCAACACCACTCGACCTGCAGAAGAATAAAGAAATATTTCAGGAAGCTAAAACCTTCTTTGATGAGCCTATACAATCAGGATCGTAGGTACCATCGTTTAGGGCCGTACCGTAGCAAGCACCTTGTGGCGTTAGCCCTGTACAGATATCGCAGGCTACCACATCGAGCGCTTGCGACGAGGACGAGTTGGCAGGAAGTGTACAATCTTTCCTGCGGAGTTGTTTAAAACTCATGAGAAATGAGCAAGCTATCGGAGAACTTCAGTGCATCATAGATCAATGCCAGCCATCTTCTTCCGTGAGCAGTGCACATCGTGCTGTTCATCATATTATGGGACATACAAGAACAGGAAGAGAGATGTGACTCATAGCACATGTTGGAGAATTTGAAATGGATGAGGTGATCCTAGATCTAGGATCAGAGGTAAATGTCCTGACTAAGCAGACATGGGAACAGATGGGTAGCCCTAAGTTAGTCAGATCGCCTATCCATCTGAGATTAGCTAATCAGTAGCGAATATCACCCCTGGGTCGATTACCGCAGGTGCCAGTTGACATTGACGGAGTTCGCAGCTCTGCGGACTTTGAAGTTATAGAAATCATTAGCGATAGTAGACCGTATCCAGCTCTACTAGGTATTGATTGGGCAATCTATAACATGGCCATTATTGACTTAAAAAGAAGACAAATGACCTTTGAGGATGCGCAGATCCGGGTCATCTCACCGTTAGATCCTCTTCAGGGTCCTAGATACATTGAACCTATGCGAGCAGAGGAAGAGGCATGTAACATGGAGAGTCTCTACCAGATGACTACGAACCAGAACGACTACATCAATCCAACCACAGAAGGGAACATTAGTTGGCGATGCGACAGCTCATGCGCATCGGATTCGGATGTTGGTCTAGAGAACTGGCAGAACAGACTTTACGAAGTCTCAGCGCGCAGATGTGCGTACATGACTAAGTCACTATGATGGATTGGTGTAGAAATCAGTGAGATTCCATCATTTCATGGTCTAACAGATATCCAGGACTTTCTCACACAGTTTGAACAACAAATTCCTCACGAGTAGAGGATCGCAGCTATGGACCTTGCAGTACGAGCCACACCTGCAAGATGGTGGTATGCACATAAAGAGAATATCGCATCATGGGATGATCTTAAGATATTGATGGTGATAAGATTCTCTACCGACAGAGAGTATGTCCAGCAGAGATACACAGGAGAAAGTGACCCCAGGTCACATATTCAGACATGTGAACGGAATTGGTCGGACATTCCCGAGGATGAATGGGTTCACCGATTCATTCACACTTTGGACACAGTTCCAAGGAACTGGTACACAGAGACTGAATTGCGCAAGCGAATGACTACATGGCCACTTATGATAGACAGCTTTCTACTCACCTTCGCTTTTGAATATGAGTATCCAAGTGTTGATCAGGCCCTAGATGTAATAAAGATTAAGATATTTGAGGATTGTACCCTATCAGTGTCAGCTCAACCTAAGTGGGCCATCCAGTTAGAAGAGGTGCTAGAGTGTTATAACTTTGCATCAGAACCAGAGGAGGAGGATGAGGATCTTCGCAACATCAACATTCTGGAGTCAGAGGGGACTCGCGATGTTGATGGGCTGAAGCTACAGATTCCAGCAATCACAGAACCGATCAAGATTAAATAGATCAATATTGGCACAGACACAGAACCAAAGTTTGCCTCTATTGGAGACTATTGGAACGATGAAACAGTCGGACAGATTTCAGATTTGCTACATGACTATCATGACCTATTTCCCACCAAGTTCACAGCGATGAAGGGAATAGTCGGAGACTTGGGAGTAATGAGGATACCATTGAAAGAGGATGCTAGACCAGTTAAGCAGCGTCCATATATATTAAATCCACGCTATAAAGAAAAAGTTGAGGATGAGATCAATAAGATTCTAGCGGCAAGCATCATTGATCCCGTAGAAGAGAGCGAATGGGTTAGTCCCATGGTCGTGCAAGAGAAGAAAACCAAAGGAGACATCAGGATCTGTGTCGACTTGCGCAAACTCAACGATGCATCACTTCATGATCCATTTCCGACACCTTTCACTGATGAAGTGTTAGACAATGTGGGAGGATAGGAGGTCTACTCCTTCACCGATGGCTTTTCAGGCTATCACCAGATCAGAATCCATCCAGAAGATCGATTTAAGACCACTTTTGCAATAGAATGGGGCTCATTCCAGTATACGGTAATGCCCTTTGGTCTTAAGAATGCACCAACTATCTTTTCTAGAGTAGTAGTTGCTGTATTTAAAGAGTACATCCATAAATTCTTAGAAGTTTATTTTGATGATTGGACTGTATTTGGATTAATTGACAAGCACATAGGAGATTTAAGACTGATGTTAGAGAAATGTAGGAAGTATCAGATTTCTCTGAACTTGAAAAAATGTATATTCTGTGCGCCATTCGGTATTTTGTTGGGTCACATTGTTTATAGGCAAGGCTTGATGGTAGATCCCGCAAAGATTGCCATCATTGTAAATCTTCCAGCACCCAAATCAGTCAAACAATTGAGAACAGTACTTGTTCATACTGGGTACTACAGAAAATTCATTAAGGGATAGGCAAAGATTACAGCACCGATGGAAAAACCGTTAAAGAAAGATGTAAAATTCCTATGGAATGAGGAATGTCAACAGAGTCTAGACACACTTAAAGAGAAGATGGTTACAGCACCCATCTTAGTATTTCCAAACTGGACCAAACCATTTCATGTACATGTGGATGCATCTCGCACTAGGGATTGTTTTAACGCAACCAGGAGAAGGAGGTATCGATCATGCTATCGCATACTCAAGCAGAAAACTATCCACCGCAGAAAGAAACTACACCACTACAGAAAGATAAGGCTTAGCTATGGTGTACACGCTACAAAAGTTCAGGCACTACCTGTTGGGTGCCTCATTCAAGATGTTTACTGACCATTCCGCTTTGAATTACTTGGTCAATAAGCCAGTGTTAGGGGGACGAATCTGCAGATGGTTACTCCTATTCCAGGAGTATGATTTTGAAATTATTGTCAAACTAGGAAGATTGAACGCCGGACCAGATCATCTATCACGGATTGACTCAGGAGAAGAGCCAAGTAATCTAGAGGACAATTTGCCAGATGCACAATTGTTTTCTATTCAGATCGTAGACGAGTACTATGCTGATATCATTCACTTTCTCACTACAGGATGGGCACCTGATGAGTTTACCAAGCATCAAAAGAGGCAGTTGGTTGTTAAAGCAATAGACTTCACCCTGATCGCAGGACAGTTATACAAGTTAGGTCCAGATGAAGTCCTGCCAAGATGTGTGATGCCGCATGAAAAAGAGGCCATTATCAGATAAGCACATTCCGGTACCGTAGGAGGTCATTTCGTAGGAAAGCTGATTGCGCAGAAAATCCTGATCGTAGGATTATGATGGCCTACTTTACATAAGGATACTAAGGAATTTTGCAGATGCTGTGATATCTACCAGAGGGTAGGAAAACCTTCGTGGAGAGATGAAATGCCGCTGTGAGCATAGATTACGCTGTGTGCATTTGACAAGTGGGCTATAGACTTTGTGGGTCCTATCAACCCACCAGGGAAATGAACTAAGTTACAGAACCTATGGAGAACGAAGTCGCAGGACTTCGACAGAAACTTACAAAGACTTTGCAGGAAGCCAAGGAGAAGCTACAGTAGGAGAAGCCCGCTGGTAGTGGCTCGAGGACGAGCCACAAGTAAGTGTTAGGGGACTGTTGGAGTAGAGTCCCGCAGCTACAGGAAAAGATGCCATTTTGGCGGATAGACAGTCTAGTGAAGATGAAGAGATAAGGTAAAGATACGATGCCGTAGCATGTTTCTAGCTGCAGAGCAGAGCCAGAAACTATGACTACCAGGGTAGAGAAGTCAAAGAAGACGACAGTACCTGAGCGGCCGAGAAGAGAGAGCTCACCCACTGCATTGAAGGCTGCGGTGGAAGACAGGAGGGCTCAACTACCCTCATAAAGGAAAAGGAGCAACGAGGCCGAGGTATTGAAGATGAAGGACAGAGCGGGAAGCGATGCACAGTACCCATGGTCAGCGCTGGGAAGCATGGAATACTGCAGAGAGTAGTGGTGTGACAAAAAGTGGCTACCACAAGTACAGATATGCCGACTGTCACTAGTTAGGGTTTTTGGGTTATATGTTGGGAAAGGCCCATAGTGTTGTAATGGCGAGACCTTCGGGCCGCCTATAAAGGGATGTATTTTGTATTGTAAAAGGGTTGGGCAGTTGGGCAAGTTAGACAAGTAGACATTTAGACAGTTGTATTATAGAAGGTAAGCTCTGGTTATGTTATCAGCAGTAGTTATCTTACTGTAACCAGTAGCTATCTCATTGAGCATGTATGTAACAATCCGCAGGGATTGACAGAGAGAGAGAGAGAGAGAGAGAGAGAATATTGTAAGAAGGCAATATAGAGATAGAGAAGAGATCTAGGAGAGAAGGGCTCCAGGCAGTGAGTGTGGAGTTACCCAGAAGATCTCTAGCTGCATATGCGGTGTAGCAGAACTGTGTACTCTCTCAAGATATAATAAAACACAGTTCTGTGGACGTAGCTTCTACCCTGGAAGTGAACCATGTAAAATCAGAGTGTTATGTGATTGATTCATGTGATTGTATTTACTTGTTGTATCTGTCACTCATTACATGAACTTTGCTTACAGTTAAATGTATGTATGTGTTATTCAGTTCACAGCATTATAGAAGGATAACTGCGTGTTGAAGTCTTTAAGTATTCTGTATAAGAGTTTGTCTATGTTTCACTCAAGGCAGTTAGAGTCGCAGCGGTAGGATATCGCAGGGAGGCGATATTGCACCATCAGAGGAGCTGTGGTGCGCGGTACCGAAGGTTAAGGATCGAGCGTAGGAGAGAGTTACGTGTTGCCCAGGACGCGGTGATGTGATAAGGGCTAGAGTCATCGCGAGTAAGAGGAACTACGCATCGTGGAGAGAAAGAGACCTCACGGGCTAAGAAGAGCTGCGAGGCGCACACAGGATGCTACAGAGCCTGGTCGAAGACACTTGAGTCTTTGGCCAACCCATTAGAATCACTTCAGGTGAGACTTCAGGCCGCTCCGTGGTCTATCGCCGAAAGGGCCAGTGAGCTAGGGGTGTTGTTGGTACATTATAGTAAACCCGGGTCTGCCCATAGTGACCAACATTCTCCACAAAGTATAAATGTTGTAAACTATGTGGTACAATCTTGCGCAACTCATGCAATAGAAAGGGGAAAATACTACTTAAAAGTCCAAGGCTTCAGTCCAAACCCATTGACTTGTATAAATATACACCAAGTGAATAAATGATATGAAGTTGAACATCAAAGAAATTGTTTGATCAATTGTCATTTATATATAAAGTTAACAAACATAAGGCAACCCATTGATAATGATAATGGGTGTCAAGGCACATCAGTACAATCCAAAAAGTGTGAATAAATGAATTGAAATGAACACTTATTGGAATCTATCAAGTAGGGGACATTGATGGAATCCCATTGTCAATAGAAAAAGGAAGTTACCACTAATGACTAAAATCCCTAAGGTACTAAAAGAGGACTCTGAATATCAATCCCATGATAGATTAGTAGATGTCGATAGGAATATATCTATCAAAAGGAATTCATTAGGTCTTCTTCCATCAACCAACATGAGTAGGAATTAGGAACATTATTTAGGTTTAAAGAACTTGGACAATGTTTTGGATGAACGCACCACCGAGTATGTCTCTTGCATGCACCAAAAGTAGCACACAGAAGGGACCATATGATCAATAACCAATATTGAAAGTTGCCGACAGAGGAGAGGAATTCAACTGATGATGAAAATGAATCTAAGTTACCACATGAATTCTGCTATGTGAATAGAGGTATTGCCATCAAACACGTGGGAAACCATTTGATCAATGACGAATGTTGAGCACGAGGTAACCTACCAAATGATGAAAATAGGTCTAGGAATTTATCAACTCTAGGTCAATCTCTTAGAGAAATGTGATGTAGTCGATAAGAAATGACTCGCTAATGAGAAGTCAATGAGGACTTTCTACACTAGCACGAGTAAAAAACACTTGTAATGATGATGAAACTTAAAACAACTTGAAAATAAGGAAGGACGACATTGATGTTAGGAAATGTAAGAAATGGATGACACAAACTATAGACTTCCTTTGAACATAAGATGACACATTTTTTGACTTGAGCAATAATTGAGAACCATGGATAGAACTATGATATAAGGTCAACAATGTAAGAGGAAATGAAGGTTGCTTCGTAGTGATTAGAAGAGTAACCAATAAGAGGAGTTGCAAGCTCAAATTCATGGTTTGAATTCTAAGGTCAATATTAAAACCCAAAATGTGAATATAGACACGACACAATTGCTTTGTTAAAAGTTGACATAACTTTGCTACTATCACAGTGAATTAGAACATCCAACTTCTTCTCCCCCCTTTCATTTTTTTTATAAATATTTGTCTATTTTGTTTGTTTCGTAAGAAAATATTGAAAAGGAATAAAAGAATGCCATGTTACATTGGAAGAAATGAATGTCAAAAGGCATGCAACTATGTTCCAAGCACATGGAATAGACCTATGCAAAATAAAGTGAAAAAATGGTACTGGGCATGAGGTGGACACTCAAAAAAGGGATTTTTATTCTAGGTTTATAGTTATAAATGCAAATGCAATGGATGTAAGTGATGAAGAACACTATGAATGCAATGGTAGAATGAAAGATGCGGTGAAGCATTAGGCATAAGTTGCAAGTACTGGAAAGTGAGACAAAGGAACAAAAAACAAAAGTAAAGAGCTCCATCGACAATGGCCAAAAAATAGATGAGAAGAATTCATGCGACTTCAAAACAAAGTCACGACGAAGCTAAAGGGACTCCTAAGCCTCTAAAAAATGTTCATCATGAGAACCAAGAAGGGCGAGCAAGGTGCTAACTAGGGCACTCATGATAACTAGGCTCTACCACTCAAATTGCGATGATAAGAATAGAAGAATTGACTAAATGACACAGCTTGGTGGGGTGAATCCTAAAGATGGGAGTATAAATGGAACTACATGATTCAAGGTGAAGAACCTTAACCTTTATGCTTGTATCTATGAATTCACCTAAAAATTTGAAGTAAATATGAAATGAACATGCCAAGAGAGTTACTTGAAATATTCCTTTAAACCTACATAATCACAAACATAACTCAAAAAAGGGCATTAGATGTACACAATCAAAATCCCCCCCCCCCAAAAAAACATATCAAAGCTATTCAAAAGTGGGTAAAAACTTGAATAAATAGGTGAAAATACCAAATTTACCATTTCATTTTCATTTTTTTCTCATAACTTGAACTTGGACTCAAATTTTACCCTTGAAAATTCAATGATAGAACATGGAGACATCCACCAACTGATTCATATTCCATCTAGACCTGGTTACTCCTTACTCTATTCTCTTCTATTTCATTTCCACTTTTCTCCATTTTTAAGTTGAGGAGGACCCCCACAAATGAAGGAAAACACGTACACGCTTTTTCTTTATGTAGAGTGCATATAGAAAGTCACATATTCACTTTCATAGTGAGAATTGTGTATATATGCTACTTCCATTAAACAAAATATTGTATGTCCCGTAAAAGGTGATGGAAAATGGAATTGGAAAACACGTCTTTGGGAAATTAGGTACAACATTATGGAAATTATCTATAAAGAATGAGAGCATGAGAGAGATGATAATCTTTTACTAGATGATCTTGAAGTCATGATTCCCTACAATATTTCAGGCTTCTCATATTCTTTTGATGCCCAAAGACGCAAGCCCAGAAGCAACTGTTGTAGACAGTGATAGGTTTTTTGGAACTCGATTATGGTACATTCATTGAGGACCAACATATCCTCCACATTGATGTTGAAAACATATACTTCCTTATGGGATTATCCCATTGTAAAATGCCAATAAACCTGAAAGAGAGTGCATGTGGCGGAGGTACTATGACCGTCCAACAGTACATAGTGTTATCACTTAGAATTTATCCTTTGGTTGTGGAAGGATAGTTCCAAGGTAACCTTTCAAACCAACCTTTAGGAGGAAAGCTAACTTATTTCCTACTAGAGAGGGCTCTCTCAACAAATGAATACAATGACCAGATATATTTTTACATAAACAAATTTAATGATTATAATGGCCAAAAAAAGAGGGTGTCATTGGGCATGGAGTCAAAATCATAAGTATAGATAAACAAGGATTTTGCAACAAGATTTCTTCACAGAGGAATGATAGTTACTCTTTCACAGTAAAGTTCTTAATTGTCTGGTGGTAAAGAAGAAAGATGAACAATCTATTAATATGGGCACCAAAAGATGAATCTAATATTAAATTTAGAGGATTTTTTCTTGTGAATACTTGAATCGTATGAACCAGGGCATATGATTATGAATTTTGATTCAATATAAACTTATTCAAGCACGAAAAGATAACACAATGGAAAAGATAACGGGGAAAATGTTCACATGAGAAAGGGAAATACAGACTGTAAAACAATAACACGAGAATCTCTCTTATGGAAAAATCCTTGCTTGGATCTGCAAATTTAATTAACTTGAAAATGCCCAGTTACAAAAATGAGTATCACTCTCATAGGTTCCAACATCAATTACATTGTAAAACATGTTTGTATACATCAAAATGCTCCTCGAGCTCATACTTAACTACCTATACTCTAAAAATAGGCTTCTTGTAACTGCCTTATTATATATGTCATATAACTTAATAAATTAAATCTCCCTAAATATTATAAAATATTTAACTCCACATGGAAGTGGAGCTTGATACGTCTTTAACTCGAGCACTAGGATGAATGTCTTTATTGATGCACCCTATATTTCATTTTCCCAAAATTTTCAATGGTTTTCCCCTAATCTCCAGATGGCACTTTATGATTTGTCATTTCTTTGGCCAAAACTCTTAGCTCCACGTGATCTACATAAGAGATAGGAGACATATTGGCACCTATCATTCTGAATGAATCCAATATTTCAAAGTACACAACTAGCTTGTCAATTATAACTTTCCCAGTTAGAGACTGATTCATATCTTCAGACTTTCTATGATCCAACCTTGCCTTAACACATATAAATTGATATTTAGAATGAGATATCAGTTTACCATCTTCATCCCCAAAAGAAGGGAGTCCTTTCTAAAATAGCTCCGTGAATAAGTCTTTGAAATACTTTACCTATTGTAACATCTGGTAAGTCTTTGCTTGGACACTTTCAATGTGATGATGTTTTCCAATAATTTTCCTTGCCCAAGTTATCCCTGTAATTCTATCTTTAATGCCCATTGTTTTTAATTATTCTTCAGAAAAAACATTGAGAAAATTTATGCTGGTTTTTTTATTATCCAAGGTCTCCTTCATGATTGCACAATCCTGCCTTGCTATACTGATCACCACCTCTTTATCTTTAATGAAATTTAAATAGGGCCTCATTTTGGTATCCTCGGTAATAATCATATCCCAAATAAAATGTTTGGCCCCTTGCACTCACAATTGCCCTGAAATTTTTCTGCCAATTTTTCATTCTTCTCAAGTAGCTTTTTATTCTTATTCTCAAAAAATTTCTTTTCCTCTTCCTTCTTTTTAACTACTTCAACCAATTTTTGATTTTCTGCTTTTAAAACTTTTATCTCTTCATCTCTCAAACTAACATGTGGCATGGATTGGACTATAGTTTATGTACTTGTTTTTGTACTTGGTTCACCTATTTCCACCTGTCTTTTTTTTCTTATTCTTTTTTCCAAATTATTTGGTTTTCATTTAAGACATCAATTTTGGCTATAAGGAAAGCCCTTTATTTCTCTAATTGACTCCGCTCTTAAGCAAATTCCAATAATTTTGCTTGTTGTCATTCAACTCTTGGGACAATGATTCTTTTTCTTTTTCTTTTTCTAAAATTGTCAATTCAAAAGCCCGAATCAACTGGGTGGATGGAATTTTTAGTTTCTTCTTCAATAGCTGGATAATGTTTTCTTTCTCAGCTAAGATCTTCTTTGTATCTTGTCCTTTGTCTGGATCACTATCCATAGCTAGAAGATCACCCTGAATCTTCTTAATTTGTGGTTGATATGTCTTATTTCAATTTTCTCTTGCTTCAATTTGTTCTCTAACCTTGATACTGTGGATTGCAATTTAGAAACCTTTAATGTGGATTTCAATAAGTCTGTATAAATCACTTCTCCAGTATGCTTATGTAAACGAATTTTTTCTGGAGCTGGAATTTTCTGCAAATTGAGTTTCATTTCTGAAACTCTATCCTGAGTAGCCACTACCAAATTTAAAGTATTTTTCACCTGATCCTTTACAGTGACTAGTGAAATTTCCTTATCTGAAATACCTCTCACCTTAGGAAAAATATTCAGAGTTTTTTCTTAAGAAAACTTTTTATCTTGTCCATATCTAGTATGCAAGTCATTTATGGACTTGTACCTATCATTGGAACCACTCTCCCGTGCTTTTGCAAAACTGTATTCTTGTACTTGGACAACTGGGCCTCGAACCTTTTCTTTCATCTTCTTGCCTTCAACTTCAATCATCTCTCTGTATGGATCCACTTTTGGTCTCTTTAATAGTTCTTGGTCTTCATCCCCAATTTCAATCATTTCTGAAAAGATTCTCTTACCAGGAATCTCAGCTTTACTGGGAGTTGGTATTATCACAGTAACTAATTTCATTGTGGCAGAAGGATTTGCCTGCAAGCTCTCTGAACTCTCTACATTAGGTTGATATTCCTTTTAAACTAGCTCTTTTAGCTAATCCCTATATCTCTTGGTGACCAATGCTTTATTTTTGTTTTGATGCCTCCTCTTTGATATGATACAATGAGGATCATAGTTAATTTTTGTAGATTTCATAAAATTCATATCTTGGAGAAAACCCTCAATTACTGGGAGATAAGCCTTGTTATTTACAATAAAAGGACCCGCCTTCAGAGGAAATTTGATCTCTGAAGCCTTCCTAAAATTCAAAAAATGTTCATTCTCCACAATGAAATTTTGTCTAATATATTCCAAAGTAAAAATTATGGTTGTCAGGAATGCAAGTAAAATGTATGGCTCATGCACAAAACCATTTACTATGATGATAGTGTGTTCCTTTAGAAGGAACCAGTCTCCAACTCTTTTATCTGGGCTCAATTGCAACAATTCCATTTCTGGCAGCACTCTGGGTAGCTTATCTTGAAACATCATGCTATACACTTTTGAAATAATGAGTTCATATAATTAAAGGTGTTATTCTTGATATCAAAAGTGAACACTATCTCTGGAAATTGCAAATTTTCCTCATTGAAGAACAAGAACATCCTGACCAATTAAGGATGAAATCTAAAATGTATGGGAATGTGGAAATTTACTAACTGTGAATGAATATTCTCAGCTAGGTATTCATGAAATTTAGGAAACCAATACTGACTGGACTCAGACTCAAGCTGATGCATACTCAATCTAAATAACAGACTCAATTAGACCTCAGGGACAAACCTATCACTATCCAACCCTAAAAACTGACTCAACAGGGAAAAACCCATTGGATTCATCATTAAACATGTCAATGTCAAGAGGAAAAGGCTAATTTTCAATAGAAATCTCAGGTTTAATACTTTTAGACAAAAAGGCTTGCTTCTCTTCTGTTGTACCATGCCTGTATTGTTCAATTATTCTCTTCGACAAAATCTTCTAGGTTTTGATTACTGGGGTACTTCTAACACATCTCTAACAACCAGTGAATTGATGTGGCAAAGGATTTTAGATCGATTTTAGTCCATTATAACCCGTTCAGACTGAGAGTAGTTGAACACACACCAGGTAACGAAATCTGGAAAGTTGATGGTTTGTTTTTGACAAAAATAATGAAAATGGGACCTATGGACATTGTGTAGGTCAACCCCCTATGTTTATAAGGTTTTCAATATGCTTTTTAACTCATTATTCAACCAAAAGAGAGCACTGCGTTGAAAAAATATCTGTCCCTGTCTTTAAAAATTTCATCCAATTTATTGAATTCTCTGACCTGCACTTCAACTTCACCTTCTAATTCCATTTTAAAAATAGCTTGGTGGGTTACGATACGTGGCTTACTTGACAAATAACAATTGGAAAAAGTGATTCTGACTCGGCTTCCATAGGTGCAGGCACATTTTCCTTTGTGTGCAAAAGACAAATGTCACATTTCCACATGACTTGCCTTTTTATAATATCACCAAAGGCGGTTTTGGGATCACGTGAGGTTGTTTCTCTCTACCACCTTTCATCCAATAGAATGATTATCCGCCCAACACATGGCAGGTGATAAAAATTCCGCTACCACTCACTTGTTCCATCCTCCTTGCAAGTTGAAGGTGCAGAATGCACCTCAACCATCGATCTCTTTCCCCTCCGATCGTGCACCATCGATCACATCCGAACATTAATATTCCCCAATAGTCATTTCGCTAATATCTTGCCATGTTATAATCTGAGCAACTCGATCTAGCGGATTCCCTATCCGTTGTTGATCTCATCACATTTATGATCTAGATAATTAATTCCTCCCTAAGGTGCTAAAGGCACTTCACCCTCTCACCTTAGTCACTTTTTACTCTAGCATGTGATTCCATGAAAAAGCTTGGTTTTCTCCTTAGGCACCTAATTTGTTAGTTCTACGGTTATTTCCACAACATTTAAAATGCAAGCAAATTTTCCTTATTTTAGGCTTACCTAAAGGTCCTATAAGCTCTACGAAACAAAACTGTGCTAACAACTAGCTCCAACTGGGGATGCTATCCTCCCAATGAGGTAGCAAAGAACTCGCAGACCAGTGCCAATACCATTGTATACTCTGTACCGACCATGAATTTTAAAAACAAAAACTACATTTTTTTTGTACATAAAATTTAACAAATGACAACCTCCAGATCTTAGGGCCTTCAACTTCAGGATTCAAATCCTTCAACCTTCCATTCATACTCAACTTCAAATAATAAATATATACCAGTAATATACAAATTGCTTTAGTGTTCAAGAAAGATAGTTCTTGAGGAACCTTCCATTCACAGGACCTCCTCCAATGTCAACTCCATTTTGATTTTGCAAAATAAAACTATTGTCTTCTCAATATGCAGTAATGATATAAGGAACCTTCCATAAGTGATCACACTTTCCATGTTTATCTTCCTTCCTGGCATCCCACTTCATAACTAAATCATTTATCTGGAAATTCCCTTCTTTGAATTTTCTGTCAAAAGTTTTCTTCATCTTCTCTTGATGCACATGTACTCTGTCATATTCTTTCTCTCTCATTTGATGGATTTCTATCAACTGATTAATCCTTCCTTGCATGTGGTTTGGCTCTTCATCATGTTCTTACAACAACTTCATAACTAGTAAACCCAAAGAAAATAGAAAAAATACCTTTGCTCCATACACTAACTGAAATGGTGACATGCCAATAGCCCTTTTGGTGCTTATTCTGTCTGCCCATAAAGCATATTTAAGCTTGGTATGCCTTTCTCTCTTATTTTCCTCCAGCAATTTCTATATGATCCTTACCAAACTCTTATTTCAAGATTCAGCCAACCCATTTCCCCAAGGGTAAAATGCAGTCGAATGATTCAAATTTATATGGTACTTATGACAAACTAATTAAGTTCTTGAACTTAAAGGCCCATGCATTATCTGTCACTATCCTCCCAGGACATGTTAAATTGAGCACACAGATCTATGGATCAACACACAACTCACAGAATAGATCACACAATTTTACTCAGAAATTGAAGAATGAAACAGTGCAAAAATGACTTGCAACTGTGAATGCTTTCATTAATCAAAAGTAAATAGATAATTAATTACAATGGAGTACAATGGATAAATAGCCTCATGCAATTCGAATCCACGTGAGGAAATTCAAATTGGTTTGACTCTACTTGACTGAATGGTTAACTGGCCTTGTCTAAATCATTATCGAAGTTCCTTGGAGTTCAAAATCACAACTCAAGTGTCTAATTCAGTGTTAACTAGTCTAACTGTCTGAGGTAGGTGAATAAATGCTCCTCACCTGCATGCAGCCATGTAAACCTAGCGCTAACTAAGTAGAACTGAGTGTAACAGACTAGAACTGAATGTAACTGACTCCTAACTAAGCTTGACTAGTCACCAACTGAACTCAACTAATGGAGGTTGGTGTCGGCACTCCCAGTGGCTCCTAATTTGTAGGGATTTATCTAGGAGGGTCCTAAACTGATGCATGCAAGTGCAATTAGTGGCGGTTGTCCTCAATTAGTGTTCCCCACACTTTAGTAACTGGTACATGTGCCCCAATTAGGCCAAGTGGACCCAATGGTGCTAGTGACTAAAAATAGACTGAAAGGACTCTCGATTTATACATAAATGACCAAATTGGACAAGGGAGGATTATAATCCTAATAGGACATCCAAACCTAGAGAGAATATTATTTTCAAGAAAATCAATTATGACAACATATGTAGCTCTTCTTGTAGTTATAGCTTCAATCCATTTTGTAAATTAATCAATAGCAGTCAAAATCCATTTGTGTTGGCGAGAAGAATTAGGATTAATCTCTCCAATGAAATCTAATCCCCATTGCTATAATGGTGCCTCCACTGAGATTGGGTTCAAAGGTAAAGGCATATTTTTCCTTTTTCCATTAAAAATTTAACAGTCACGACATACTGAAACTTCTTTGTAAACATCAGAAAAAAATAGTAGGCCAATAAAAACCTGCTCTTAAAATCTTATTGATTGTTACTTTCCATGAATGATGGCCTCCACACACTCCTTGATGAAATTCTTTCATTGTTTGTTGGGATTATTTTTTAAGCAAACAATTTAGTAAAATACCCCCTAGGTCCTTCCAATACAAGTAATGATTTAGAATACAAAATTTGTTGCTTTCAGTTTTACAAATATGGCCCTAGTCTTCCTTAATTTTGGAGGTGCTTGCATATTTTTCAAAACATAAACAACATCACTATACCAAAGAGATAGAGAAAAATCTTTGATTACCTGTAAATATGAGCTTGGCACAATTGAAACATCCAAAATAAAATTTATCTTCACAGATTCACAATTTGAATCAGTCATCAATTTGGCCAATCCTTGACCTTTTCCCAACTTCATGTGCTTATTCTCCAAATCATATTCCAACTGTAATGCAATCCATTTAGCTCTCTTCCCTTCAGGATATGGCTGAGTGAGAATATTATTTATAACATTATTTGGCACATAGGCAAGAATATGTGAATGCAAAATGTAAACTCTGAAATCCTTCAGTGACTTGATCAATGCATAAGCTTGTTTTTCCATGTTATCATATTTTAACTCTGCATGTCCCAAAATCTTACTAAAGAATGCAATAGGTTGTTCTTGATTTTGTTGATTTTTCTGCAACAATACCCAGCTATGGTATGCTCTGAAGCGTAAGAGAAGATAATGAAATCTTTTGAGAAATATGAGCTAATCAAAACATGTTCCTTTGTCAATGATTTCTTGATATCATTGAAATATTTCTTAGCCTCTAAAGTCCATTTAATGTCACTATCTTTTCTCAACATATTAGTCATATTTCTCAAGATTTCTACAAAACTTGGAATGAATGTTCTCATAAAATTTACCTGCCCAATGAAATACTAAATCTCCTTTTTGTTCCTTGGTATTTCCACTTTCAAAATAGCCTTCACCATGTCAGGATCAATTTTAATTCTGAGTCTTTTGATATTATGGGGCCAAGCAACTTACCTTCTTGCATAGCAAAATTTGATTTCCTAGGATTCAAAGATATACCAAACCTCCTACACTTCAAAAATACTTTTGTAGATGTTTAATATGACCTCTATCATATTTTGAATAAACCGTGATATCATCCATATACACTACTACAAACTTGTCCTTTTCTTCTGCAAATGTAATGTCCATTGCTCTCTTAAATGTTGCTCCTGCATTCATTAACCCAAATGGCATTTTTGCATACATAAAATTTCTCGACGGTGTTGTAAATGTTGTTTTCTCTCGATATTATCGGTGTACTTTTATTTGATTGTATCTTGAAAAACCATCCATTATAGATATTCTCTTTGCACCCACAACTTTCTGTAAAATGTGATCCATCTTAGGCAAAGTAGAGTTATCTTTCAAAGAAACTTTATTCAAATTTATGAGATCAACACACACTCTTATTTCACCATTCTTCTTCCTTACAGGGACTAAGTTTTCTACCCACTTTGAAAATGTGAGTGTGGTGATAATTTTGGCATTAAACAAATTTTTGACTTATTTTTCAATCAATGGAGGTAACATGGGATTTATCCTCATGAGTTTCTACTTGAAAGGTTTTTCACTAGGTTTTATTGGAATTATATGTTGTATGATGCCAATGTATCATACTCTTTTAAATCTTCATAACTCCATGCAAAACATCCGAATTTTTGTTCATCAGCTCAACATATTTACTCTTCTCCTCTGTTGGAAAACTTTTTGAAAGCTTTACTATCTTAGGTTGATCCTCTGTACCAATATTTTGATCTTGGATTTCATCTTCATGGGGCTATACCTTGGGATTTTTTGCTACATCATTTCTATCAAATAATTTCACTAAAGGTATGAGTCCTTTTGGAATAAAATTACTTTTGAGTTGAGTAATGTCCTTTCCACCAATCATACCTTTTAGCTTTCTTTGTTCTTCATTTCCAACTGTAGATTCTTCTCTCCTTCAACATCTTCCAGATTCTGGTTTTCTCCATCAATTAATGTTTAGCAAATTCATCTAACATTTCTAAAAATCTTCAAAAACTTGCCAATATTTGGAATTATCAGGAATAAAAGGCCCATTTACAACTTCAATTTCATATTTCATGTTTGGATAAATAGAAATTTTAAAACCTCCAGCAACAGAAGCCAAATAATCTGCTCTTTTATTCTTTATCCTAGGGATCACCATAACTTTGTGCTCAGCGAAAAAAATTACAAGGATATCCAAACTTCATTTCTGTATGATCTCATCTTGGGGTGCTTGGTCTAATATATTCGATTTACTTGATTGATCACCAACTCTAAATCTCCATATACATCAATCCTATTTGATTTTAAGTCTTTTAATGCATTCAACCCTAAAATTAAGGCTTCATATTCATCTACATTATTTGTACATTCAAAAGTCAACTTGAAAGAATACACCATGAATTCTTTATCTAGAGAAATGATCCAAACAACTGCACCAACTACATATTTGTTTATTGATCCATCAAAATACATCATCCATACTCCTTCAACACTTTGTTTTTGCTCAAGGTCTTCTTGTTTTTTGGTAAAACAATCATTCTCTTTCTACTTGTCTGACATTGGTTGCTCTTCTTCAAAATGGAAATCATTAAAAAAATTGAAGACCCTAGGTTAGTGTCTATTGCACATATGGGATAATTTTCAGGTTTATCTTGACTATTGACCACATAGGAAAACATCTTTTCTCTATACAATTTTCCATGTTCTCCAAAAAGTAATATTTTCTCTATACAATTTTCCATGTTCTCCAAAAAGTGGGATCATTGCGTAAGGCATATCCATCTGCAAGGTTCCTTTCAACTTTGAATCCCAAGACCTAGACAACAACATACCAAGCTTTGGGTGAATGTCTGCAACCACTAAATCCATGATGGCACTCTTAGCTAGAATCTGGGGAAGGGTAACGATTAACCCCAAACATTTAACATTTCTAGAATTAAAGTAAAATAAATCTTTATATGGCCTTGTAATCTCCAATCCCAAACTTTCAACTACAACCCTTGGCATCAAATTATGTGAAGCTCATGAATCAAGCATGGCATTGTGAAGGATCATATCATGAAAATTCAAGTTTACATAGAAAGGTGGAACTTCTTTTGCACTACCATCTTCTGCTCTGGGGACAATAACAATGGTTGGGGCATCATCATTCAATTCCAATGTATCAGGCTGGTATTCTCCTTCTGTTCCGACCATATTAGTAATTTTTTCTGTGTATCGTTATTTTTCAGTAGTTCATTAAAAGAAAAGGTAATTCTGATTTTCAAAATTTCATTTTGAAAAATGAAGGGAGTGATTGTTTTATCACTTTATTTTGATATTTCTTTTTTATTTTCTAGGGCAAGTTTCTTTACAATATCTTCTTTTTATTTTTCATTATTCTGCTGACTACTTGAAGGATTATTTGGAGGAATCCTTCCTTTTTTTTTCCCGAGAAAAAAAGCATAATTTTATTTCATCTTTCAAGTAACAAAATTACATTTTGCAGATACACAACAATGTGTATTCTATGAAAACCTGAGTAGGTCCGAAGAATAAAACCAACAAAAAGGGTGTGTAGTCAATCCCTGTCAACACTGTCCACAAGTATGTCTCAACAATACTGATAAAATACTGTCATCAGACTAAATAACCGTCAAAAGTCTGAGGAATTATCAAAATATAAGTCCAAAAATTCCAGTAAGAAATATAACCGCGGTCACGGTCCAACAATTAACCCAAGTAGTATCAAAATATACATACAACATGTAAGTAAAGAAACCATGCCAAAACAGAAGAGGATCAAATATGAGCAACCCCTTCTATGAAGGGTCTATGATAATATTCATGAACAGTACCATCAATCTGCTCACAAATCCTCCACTGACCCAAAGTCAATTGAAGACCCTCCTTCGAGGCCTCATCCGGCTCCCTATTATTCTCCCTGTAAACATGTCTGCAGGAAAATGAGTCATAATCTTCTAAAATATCTGAAATAGAAGTAAGCATATTTTCCAACCTCATACTTTTGCACAATTGAGTCTTCATAATCAAGTTGATCACATTCATAGAATCACCAAAAACATTAAGAGAACGACACCCTTTCTCTGCTGCAAAGATGAGTAGAAGTTTCAAACTATAAAGCTCTGCATAGTTATTGCTTCCTTCTCCTATCCCCATCGCGATTTTGTAGAAATGTCCCTCCCTAAGGAAGAGGATAGCACCTCCCCCACAAAAGTTTTCTTGATCCGCTCCATCGAAAAAAACCCCAAGGGACAGTCTTATAAATATCCACCTCTAAGACATCCCTTTGGTTTTTCACTCTAATATGTTGAGGATAAGTAGTGAGAATACCTCCAGCAAGATTAGCCGTGATCTATGTAGTACAACATTTCTCAGCAAAAATTAAATTATTCCGAGCTAACCACACTCCCCAAATAACAATCAAAGGGAGTGCTTTCATAGAATCCTCAACATTTGTTCTTCTCTGATTTCCCCAGGCCTGCAGAATGGTAATGCCTTCTCATCTACATGGAAGGCTGTAAATCTTAGAGCATTCCTTCCACACAACAATGATATAAGGACAAATAAATAAAAGGTGATGAACCGATTCAGCTGCATTTTTGCACAAAATGCACCATCCTGGTCCTTGAAAGTTCCTCTTCTATAAATTATCCCAGCATGGGGCCTTAATCTCTAGAACACACCACATAAAGAGCCTAGCTTTAGGCGAACAATTGAGTTTCCATAACAACTTCCACTGCCAGGCTTTAGCCCTGTTCGCACCTAGTGCACTAAGTTTTATGTAGCATGCCTTTGGAGTGTATATCCCACTCGGATCCACATCCCAGATAAGGACATATTCTCTATCCCGAAGTTTGATCTGATCCTGAAGTAGTGCCCCAATGTACTATTCCAGATCCCTAGTTTCTGGATCAAAAAGTCCCAGGTCCGGAGGAAGCCTTCCTTTATTTACAACTACATCCATATTTCTTAAGTTCAATTTTCTTTGAAGATCATTTACAACATTTTGATATCCCCTCTGATATTGTTCTATTTCTAATTCAAATGTATCACAATCTTCCTCTTGAACAAACATGTTATGCTCCTCTTTTGTCAAATATATCTCAAAATCAACAATATCAAAATGATTTATTTTATTATCCAAAGGGTCAACTTCTTCTTCTTCTTCTTCAACATAATTATTTGGGAAAAGAGGCCTCACTTGTTGATCTTCTGCATTTCTTTGATTCCTTTGATCTCTTTGTCTAATCTGTGGGGGAGCATGTCTCCCAAAATTAGGATTTATAATATATGGATTTGGTTGATCTCTGTTCTGAGTCCTATTGTCTAGGGCCAATCTATCCATAATTCTCTTCATGGTTCTCATCGTAACATCAAATTTTGCATCTGTTGAAGAGGAGGTTGAAGCTTGATTTTCTTCTCTAACCTTTCTCCTATCTATCCCAACCTTTTGTTTTATTTTACCTGAAGCCATTAAATTAGCCTCTACCTTTAATGCATATTTGAACATAGTAGGTAGGGTAGTTGATTTCCTTTCTGTTAACAATAAGGCAAAGTCACTTTCAAATGCATCAACATAATGTAGCTTGGAAGCTCATACAATGGGTTTAATATCAACAGGAATTGAATTATAAACCCTCATAAACCTACTAGAAAAATCATGTACAGATTCAAAGTTTCCCTTTTTTAGATTATTATATTGTGTCAAGATCTATAAAGGATTATTCTTATCTTCCGATTTATAAAGAAAAAGAGTTTGGAATCCTTCAAATGTAGGAATATATCTTGGAGGGAGGTCCTTAAACCATTTCTTAGCCTTCCCATACAATCTTTGGGCATATAATCTCATCTTAGCATCATCGTAGTCTACTTCTTTAAGGTCAATTAAATCATTAAATCTATCAACATGATGATGGGCTGTAAAATTTCTCTCTCCATCATACAGTGTAATTCTTTGAGCATAATTTTGTGGGAGGTCATGTAAAGGAGTTGGTAGAGTAAGTGGACCAAGCCTAGCAACCATAATTATAGGAGGGTTTTGGACAATGTTATGAACTTGTGGCTGAAGGTTTTGGATTATTTTTTTCCTTGCTTGTGTTTTTACAGTCTTTTGTAAATATTCCCAAAGAGACTTTAAAATGTAAGACTGAAATCTATTTTGATCAACCACGAATTTCTTCAAATATGTTTTAGACTTTGATTTTAAATTATATTGTTCAAACTTTATATCAAAATCAATATCTTGAAGACTTAAAATATCTTCTTGAGATAAAGAAAAAGATCTTTCTAACTGAAATGTACCTTGTTGATCTTTCCCTTTGCCTTTCCTAAGGATTCTTTTTGGATCTTCCACAATTTGTAAAGGTTCAGCATTAGGATTACCTCTTGTATGATTCTTTTGAAAGCCAAGATTTCGTCTTTTGAGTCACCTTTCCTTAAATATCAAACGTGAAGTCTCCAGGGAAAAATACAACCAATTTCAAATATAAGAACTCCTGTTTTCCCACATAAATTATACTCTTCTTGAAAACTGTCCTTCCACCTAGGCAAATTTTGAACTCTCGTTCCCCGGCAGCAGCACCAACACGTTATCACTCAAAATTTATCCTTTGGTTGTGGAAGGATAGTTCCAATGTAAACTTTCAAACCAACCTTTATGAGGAAAGCTGGCTTCTTTCCTACCAGAGAGGGCTCTATCAAAAAATGAATACAATGGCCAAATATATTTTTACATAAACAAATTTTATGATGATAATGGATGAAACAAGAGGGTATCATTGGGCATGGAGTTAAAATCATAAGTTGTTATAGATAAATAAGACTTTTGCAATGAGATTTCTTCACATAGGCGGGCTAGTTACTCTTTCACAGACAAGTTCTTAATTATTTGTTGGTAAAGAAGAAAGATGAACATTCCATTAATATGGGCACCAAAAGATGAATCCAATATTAAATTTAGAGGAAATTTTCTTGTGAATACTTGAATCCTATGAACCGGAACATATGATTATGAAATGTGATTCAATATAAACTTATCCAAACATGAAAAGATAACACAATGGAAAAGACAACGGGAAAAACATTCACATGAGAAAGGGAAATACATATTATAAAACAACAACATGGGAATCTCTGTTATGGAAAAATCCTTGCTTGTCTCTGCAAATTTTATTAACTTGAAAATGCTCAGTTACAAAAATGAGTATCACTCTCACAGGTTCCAACCTCAATTGCATTGTTAAACATGCTTTTATACATCAAAATGCTCCTCGAGATGATACCTAACTACCTATATTCTAAACATAGGCTTCTTGCAACTGCCTTATTACACTTGTCAGATAAATTGATAAAATAAATCTTCCTAAATACTAGAAAATCTTTAACTCCACATTGAAGTGGATCTTGATACATCTTTAACTCAAGCACTAGGATGAATGTTTTCATTGATACAACTTATATTTCATTTTCCCAAAATTTTCAATGTTTTTCCACTGATCTCCAGGTGGCACTTCATGATTTGTCATTTCTTTGGCCAAAACTCTTAGCTCCACATGATATACATGAGAAATAGGAGACAACTTGGCACCTATCATTCTGAATGAATCCAATATTTCAAAATCCACAACTAGATTGCTAATTATAACTTTCCTAGTCAGATACTGAGTCATATCTTCAAACTTTCTACGATCCAACCTGGCCTTAATCAATAGAGCTTGATATTCATATTGAGATATCAATTTACCATCTTCATCCCAAAAAGAAGGAAGTCCTTTCTGAAATAGCTCTGTGAATCAGTCTTTGAAATACTTTATCTGCTGTAACATATGGTCAACCTTTTCTTGGACACTTTCAATGTGATGATGTTTTCCAATGATTTTCCTTTCCCAAGTTATCACTGTAATTATGTCTTTAATGCTCCCTGTTTTTAATTCTTCTTCATAAAAAGTATTGAGAAAATTTATAGTATTATGAGTTGGTTCTGCTGGTTTTTTTATATTCAAGGTCTCCTTCATAATTGCACAACTCTGCCTTGCTACACTGATCACTGCCTCTTTATCTTTAATGAAATTTAAATAGGGCCTCATTTAGCTAACCTCAGTAATAACCATATCCGAAATAAAATACTAGGACCCTTGCACTGGCAATTGCCCTGAAACTTTTTCTGCCAGTTTTTCATTCTTCTCAAGTAGATCTTTATTCTTATTCTAAAAACAATTATTTTCCTCTTCCTTCTTTTTAACTACTTCAACTAGTTTTTGATATTTTAGTTTTAAACCTTTTATCTCTTCATCTCTCAAATTAAATTGTGACATGGATTGAACTACACTTTATGTACTTGTTTTTGTACTTGGTTGACCTGTTTCCATTTGTCTTTCTTTTTCTTTCTCTTTTTCCAAAATTATTTTGTTTTCATTTAAGAAATCAATTTTGGCTACAAGGAAAGCCCTTTCTTTCTCCCATTGACTCTTCTCTTCAACAAATTTGAATAATTTAACTTTGATATCATTCAACTCTTGGGACAATGATTCTTTTTCTTTCTCCAAAATTGTCAATTCAGAAGCTTGAATCAACTAGGTGGATGGAATTTTTAGTTTCTTCTTCAGTATCTGGATAGTGTTTTCTTTCTCAGCTAAGATCTTCTTTGTAGCTTGTCCTCTATCTGGATCAGTATCCATAGCTATAACATCCCCGATAAGCTTCTTAATATATTCCTGATATGCCTTATTTTCAATTTTCTCTTGCTTAAATTGGTTCTCTAACCTAGATACCGTGGATTGCAATTTAGAAACCTTTAATGTGGCTTTCAATAAGTCTCTATAAATCACTTCTCTAGTCTTCTTATGTAAATGGATTTTGTCCAGAACTGGATCTTTTTGCAAATTGAGTCTCATTTCTAAAACTCAGTCCTGAGAAGCCACTACCAAATTTAAATTATTTTTCACATGATCCTTTACAGGACTAGTGAAATTTCCTTATGTTAAATATCTCTCACCTTAGGAAAAAAAATTCAAAGCTTTTTCCGAAGAAAACTTTTTATCTTGTCCATATCTAGTATACAAGTCATTTATGGACTTGTACCTTCCACTGGAACCACTCTTCTATGCTTTTGCAAAGCTGTATTCTTGTACTTGAACAACTGAGCCTTAAACCTTTTCTTTCATCTTATTTCCTTAAACTTCAATCATGTCTCTATGTGAAGCCACTTTTGGTCTCTTTCTCACTTCTTGGTCTTCATCCTCAATTTCAATCATTTCTGAAAAGCTTCTCTTACTAGTAATCTCAGCTTTATTGGGAGATGGTATTATCATAGCAGCTGATTTCATTGTGGTAGAAGTATTTGCTTGCAAGCTATCTGAACTCTCTACATTAAGTTGATATTCCATTAAATTAGCTCATTTAACTAATCCCTCTATCTCCCAGATATCAAATGATTTGTTTTTGTTTTGCTTCCTCCTTTGTGATATGATATGATGAGGATCATAGTTAATTTTTGCAGCTTTCATAAAATTCATATCTTGGAGGAAACCATCAATTACTTGGAGATAAGCTTTGTTCTTTACAATAAAAGGACCTACCTTTAGAGGAAATTTGATCTCTGAAATCTTCTTGAAATTCAAAAAATGCTCATTCTCCACAATGATATTGTCTGATATAATCCAAAGCAAAAATTATGGGTGTGAGGAATGTAGGTAAAATGTATGACTCATGCACAAACCCATATACTCTGATGATAGTGTGTTCCTTTAGAAGGAACCGGTCTCCAACTCTTCTGTCTGTGCTCAATTGCAGGACGTCTTCAATTTCTAGTAGCACTCTGGGTAGCTTATCTTGAAACATCACTCTATACAATTCTAACAAAATGAGGTTCATATAATTAAAAGTGTTATTCTTGATTTCAACTGAACACTATCTCCGGAAACTAAAATTTCCCTCATTGAAGAGCAAGAACATCCTGACCAAGTAAGACTGAAATCTGAAATGTCTGGTCATGTGGAAATTCATTAATTGTGAATGAATATTCTCAACTAGGAATTCATGAATTTAAGGCAACAGTACCGACTAGACTTAGACTTAAGCTGATGCATACTCAATCTAAATAACAGACTCAATAATACCTGAGGGACAAACCTATCACTGTCTAGCCCTAAAAACTGTCTCAACAGGGAAAGGACCCATTGGGATTCCTAATTAAATAGGTCGGTGTCAAGAGGAAAAGGATAATTTTCAATAGAAACCTCAGGTTTAACACTTTTAGACAAAAAGACTTGCTTCTCTTCTGCTGCAACATGCATGTATTGTTCAATTACATTCTCTTTGACAAAATCTTCCAGGTTTTGGGTAAATGACTCGGGTACTTATAATGCATCTTTAACAACTAGTGAATTGATGGGGAAAAGGATTTTATATTGGTTTGAGTCCATTATAACCCGTTCATACTAAGAGTAGTTGGACACACACAAGGAAACAAAATTTGGAAAGTTGAGAGTTTGGTTTGGAAAAAAATAATGAAAATGGGACCGATGGACGCTATGTAGGTCAACTCCCTGTGTTTCTAAGGTTTTCAATCTGCTTTTAAACTCATGTACTGGACCAAAAGAGATCACTGTGTTGAAAACATCTCTGTCCCCGTCTTCAAAAATTTCATCCAATTTATTGAATTATTTGACCTACACTTTAAGTTCACCTTCTTATTCCATTTTAAAAATAACTTGGTGGGTTACGATACGTGGTCTACCTGGAAAATGATGGCTGGAAAAAGTGAATATGACTCAATTTCCATAGGTGCAGGCACGTTTTCTTTTGCACACAAAAGACAAATGCCACATTTCCACGTGACATACTTTTTTTATAATATCCCTAAAGGTGGTTTCGGGATTGCGGGAGGCAGTTTCTCTCTACCGCTTTTCATCCAGCGGAATGATTTTCCGCCAACATGTGGCAGGTGGTAAAAATTCCACTACTGCTCACATGTTTCGTCCTCCTTTCAAGTTAAGGGTGCAGAATGCACCTCAGCTGTCGATCTCTTTCCCCTCCGATCATGCATCGTCGATCACATCCGAACTTTATTATTCCCCAACGCTTATTTCGCTAATATCTTGCCATGTTATAAACCGAGCAGATCCACCCGATGGATTCCCTATCCACTGTTGATCTCATCACACTTCTGATCTAGAATGTTAATTCCTCCATAAGATGATAAAGGCACTTCACCTGCTCACCTTAGTCACTTTTTACTCTAGCATGTGGTTCCATGAAAAAGCTTGGTCTTCCCCTTAGGCACCTAATCTGTTAGTTCCGTGGTTATATCAAAAACATTTAAAATGTAAGCCCTTTTTCATTATTTTAGGTTACCTTAAGATCCTCTAAGATCTGCGAAACAAAACTACGCTAACACAAAGAAACATATTGCTCAATTGGTGCCCAAAAAATAGTCACTCAAGTACCCAATGTCAAGTTTGAAAACTTGAGTCTCAAGATCATCCTTTTGATAATTACACTTGTGGTGGGATTTGTATCACTCTACCAAGCATCATGTATATAGATGTATTATGGGGTCTAGTGCTTGAGGCCTATTGTGTTTGATTGGTCATCACGACTCTTGGAAAAAATAAAAATCCAATTGAATGATTGCAAGTTAGGGAAGCTAAAAACCTTTGGTTATGGGAGCATATTGTGTTCCTTCTTCCTTGAGAGACACCCTATAATGCAATCTTGGATTTCCCTCTAATGACCTAGTATGAGAGGGTCGAGGATGTTGTGATGGGTTGAGATAATGCACATGCTTGGAGGTAGAAGAGTGACAATGCTTACAATAATTACTTCTTTGACTCATGATCACATCAAGTGACTGTGATCAATGACTATACATACATTGCAATGGAATTTCTTCATGATCCCGAGATGGCACTACCTCTAGATGCTCAATGGGGCAACATAGGTAATATTTTTTTTATTTTTATTTTTTAGGATAATCACTTTTTTATTATTATAAAAAGTATATACTTTTTTTTAGTGTAAAGTTGCCACCAAAATGTTTATAATGATATAGATGTAGGTCCAACTTTATCAACATGATACCCAAGACACTGATGTAGGGTGAATACAAACTTAGAGGGTGGTGGGGGGAGACAAAGTACTTGTGCACTATCCAATGGAACCTTAAGGGTTTGACCCAGAGGATACCGATGGATTGGATGGATGATCTTCTAGAGCAGGTTCAAAGATAGGTAGTGGGAGCACCATGTGCATGGGTTCATATTTTTCGGTGGGTGTTCAGTTCCATCATATGCTACAATGACACACACCCTACTCCTATTGCATAGCCTATTGTATTCATCCATTTTTTTTTATCAATGGTCCTTGTAGTAGGGCTTTCGCCCTTGCTACAGGCAGGAACAGTTCCTTTTCATCTACAGGACGGAATGGTAGGGTTCCTGTGAGAATGGAAAGAACAGAAAGAAAACGAAATAAAACCATGCAGACAAGGTTAGGGCCAAGCTCCAAAACCCTGCACAACACTGTTAGCAAACAAAGGAGCTGTAAGACATCAATGGAAACCTGCAACAAAAGTATGAGAAATAAACCTGTAAGAAAACTATGTTAGAAAACTATAATAAAAATAACATTAAACAAAGCTTATACCTTCTCTGGTTGAAATGGGTCACTATGCCCTAGCTTGGGGGAGCACCTCTCAATGGATGGGGAGCTTTGGCTCAATGGAGAAATGGAGGAGAGGGAGGGTGGATGACTTGAGAGGCAAAGGGTCTCAAGGCACTCACACGGGCAGCATAACAATAGGGAGATGAGAAGTGATTTGAGCGTGACCCCCACCCCTCTATTTATACTTTTTCTTGGGATTTTTAAGGTTTTAAGCCCCTGGTTGGGGCTTTAGCCCCTTTTTTGGGATTTTAGCCCCTTTCGCCCATTCCTTAGCTCCTTTGGGGGTTTTAAGCTCCTTTGAGGGGTTTTAGCCCCCTTTTGGAGGTTTTAGCCCCTACGAGAGCTATTTTGGCTCTTTTCAGGGGTTTTTAAGCCCTTTTTCATATTTTTGAGCCTTTTTGAGGGTGTGGGGGTCAAATGAGGGTCATGTATGGATGTCCTTGGGTGGTGTAGGTCATGTACAGCTTAGTGAGGGATTTTTTTGGTTAACAGATTTCCCCCTGATGTGTGAGGATATGAGCTCATCATATGGCCGACAGACATCATAGGATTTTCTTGGGGAGAGGTGGTGCTTCCTGGGTTGGGGAATGGTGGCTTTTGGTTTTTGTATTAATATGGTTCTCATCAATGGCTGAGATAAAAATAATGTGTGACATGTATATGGATGAGGCGGGCATCCCCATGCTCATAACGATGTCAAAAGAATAATGTGATCTAAGCTCTATAATACAAGAGCCGATCATGTACAACTGTTGTTACAATAGTGGTTNATGATTTGAAGAACTACTACATTGGACCCATGGCATTCTCATGGAATGCTATCTCTTCATGACTGATGGCTTGCTGGATCTAGAATGGTACATAGTTGTAGGGACCCACTGACAGAGAGTTAGAGTCTCTGTGGTACAAATATGTTGTATCAATCATAAATCTATATAGAAGCATTGCTAGGGATTCTGAACACTGTCTCCAACGCAACCCAGAAATCACAAGTGACATGAACTTGTTTGGGTCCCTCGAATAGACTCATAAATGTGCTAGATTCAGGTGACATCCGCGGTCTTCGACCAAATACTGCACGGACCAATACCCTATACGAATCTCAATGGTGTGATGATGTAGCTGGAGTTGAGCATGTGAGAAACAACCATCCCGAGAGGCACCAAGGACTCCTCTCAAGTGGTCCAAGGAACTCATCAATGATGTTAATGAAACCAGGATACAGGGAGCTCTGGGTCTATCCTATGGAATACATGTGTTGTCGTCGACAGAGGGAGACCTACAACTGGTCAAGGCAATGGTGTTTCCTTGACCAGAAGCGCGAGGGAGATAACCAAAAGATGTGAGACAATTTGAGGGCTGACCCACTGAATGGGGGGGGAGGAGTTGAACAGGGGAAGAGGGAGTGTAGTGGACTCAAACTTCATTTGTTCAGAGTATGATGGTAGGGTGGACTAGGAAGCAAATGAAACCGACTCATGGGAAAGGGATCATAGTTGTAATACTGGGAATGTCACTGCAGATGGGAAATAATTGGGGGAGGCAGATACTTTTGGTATTGATGGGAGCCAAGGAAGACACATTACAGAGTACTTTGAACAAAGGCGACCCAAAGTGGGAATGTTGCCAAACTATTATCTGTGGGGTGGTGTCTGGAGACACTGTTGTGGTATGATCTCATGGATTTTTGGTGAGCCCAAGAAAGTAAATGCTCGATGGTGCTTTCAATTTTAGAGAGTCTGAAAGCATGAAGAAGACTCCAGTGGGGGATATTTTTTGTTGGTAGTCTCCTGTGCTCGAAAAAGGATAAAAGTATACATAGGAGAGCTCTCCCATCCTTTAGGGGACGAGAGACTTCTTTATCGTTGGTAGTCCAATCAGGCCGAAAAAGGTTAAAACTGTGCTGACTGGATGGTCATTCAAATACTTTTACAAGCATGAATGAAACCAAGTTTGCTCAACGATCTTTTCTTGATGAGAAGGCTATAAAAGAGCTTAACGACAACCTATGGTGAGATTTTTCGTAAAGTTTGGCCCCTCTGCCCAAGAAAGCATAAAAGGATGCAGAGGGGAACGGTATTGGCTTGAATGTGCCAAGGTGGTCCTTTTCATTTGATGGTCTACATGGTCCGCAAAAGGAGATAAACGAGACATTGTAGATGCCCTTTCCTATACTTTAACGAGCAGGAAAGGAAGCAGCTGCGCTCGACAATCTTTTCATTCTTTTAGGAGTAAGAAAAGAGCTTAAAAGAAACTCTGGTATGGTAAACCAATAGAGGAGGCACTGATGGTGCCCCCATGTCGGGACAGTAGATAGTGGTCCAAAGGTCATCTGCGCAGTATGGATGGAGCAAGTGGCTCTTGAACATACCAATACATGCATGAGATAGATTACGGTAGAGGCATGTGAGTCGAGGTGGCTCTCGGTCAGAGGTTAGGAGAGCTGTGTGTGAGTTGTGGTGGAAGGACTTGACTACATGTGATGTGAGTGCAAGTTTGGAGGCAGTTATATGCAAAATGCATGCAAAGGAAATGATCCGTCCTCCGGACAATGGTCCAGAAACCCGCGTAAGGTGCGGTGGGTGGATTAGATAGCTATATGCTGAAATAAAATGATGTGCCTTCCAGGTGATGGCCCAGGAACCTGCATGAGTGGCGATAGGAAAGTGTGATGCAAGTACAGGCCCGAAGACACTTGTATCACCATGATGTGGCTTGTAAACTGAGGTAAATTCTGGGAAGTGGTCTTGAAAATTACTTATTAAACATGAGACGATGGTCTCATTAGAATATAGAGGGTGGAATTCTGAAACCAGTGGTGCAAACGGCGTCTCAAACGGACTCCGTATGGCCTTGTTATGTTGAAAGGGAGAAAATAGGTCAAATGGGGCCTATATATGGGTGGGGACCACTTTGTGAGGTGTCATTGTCACTGTTCACTACAGAGTTGGAGAGGTGGGACCTAGATTTCTTTTGCTGTTTCTCTCATTTTGACCGGCGTTTTCAAGTTCCACAACTTGCAGGTAAGAGCTCTTGCAAAATCTATCCTTTCTAGTGGTTTACATTTTGAATTTGCTCACCCGGGGGTCCTCTATGAGCCTGTTAGGGTCTCTACGAGCCAGGTCGCACCTTTCAAGGGTAAAAGAGTGACTGGGTCACACCTGTGAGGCTTTTTTGAGCGACTTGGTCACTCTTTTTGTCCAGACAAGTGTGACTTGGTCCCTGGGTGGCTTTTTTGCTGAGAGCTATGGTTGACAGTTGAATTTTGCTTGTGCAAGATGACTGAGGCAAAGTGGCATGAGAGAGACTACAAAGACCTCTGGGAGGAGGCATTATAGGATGGGAATGTGCATACTACACTGGCCCATTGTGGGTTACTAAAGTTCATGCGGATACCCCTCATGAAGAGCTTGCGTCTGTTGCTGCAGACTTTGGTGAGCTTTTGGGATATTGGGGAGGAGGTCTTCCTGATCCAGGGACAACGTGTTGAGATCATGCTATTGGATGTATACTTTTTGATTGGATTCCCTATGTTGGGATTTGTTGGTGACATGGTGCCAGTGCTGTCTTATGTGGAGACACTTGAGGAGCTGTGTGAGAGGCACTGTTACACGACTACGTACATGCATGGTTTGCACATTCTGATGTGTGACATTGAGGATGTGTCGACATGGGCTATTGCTACTATGCTGTTGCACATCTTGGGGTCCACGGGGAGTCACAAGATATATGGAGGGCAGCTACAAATAGTAGAGCGTGCCATGGGGGGCACTTACTATGGATGGGCCCAGATGTACCTTTTGGCTATTCGTCGTCAGCTGAACAATGTGAGGGCATATGGGGGAGACTTTTGTTTTGGGTCCTTCTTATGTGCTTTGTTTTTTGAGAAAGTACCTACTTTGCATCTGCACTAGGAAATGCGGGATGATGGTCCGCGAGAGCCGTGGATGTGTAGGTGGTGCCAGATGATGGTACGAGAGGGTGGCGGTAGAGTGGGCCGCTTCTTCACCGAGGAGTTGCTTGAGCAGTGGCGGCAGCTCCCAATGATTATTGAGTAGTACCCTTATGTGGGTATGGATTATCATGGGGATCCTGAGATGCATCGAGCTCCCGGTCAGGCATGGGGACCAGTTGGTATGTATGTGTGATGTCTTTATGTTCATCTTTATACATAGTGTAGTTGAGTTGGTTGATGATTATATGTATAGAATGATGGTGTCTTTGTTTGTGTATGCAGATGTTGGTCCCCGCCCACCGCTCGGGTATCAGAGGTGGGTGGTCGCTATTGCAGAGGCGGCAGTCCCTATGGGGAACCCTCGCAGGCGATGACAGGAGGTGGATACTATTTTGCCGCACTTGGAGTGGCTAGCCGAGGGGATTTCTGATGACGAATGGCAGCATCTGGACAATGAGCTGATCATCGCCATTCATAGTGTGCCTCTAGAGTGGACGTCTGTGATGAGGAGGATGGCTGTAGCCTGTGATTAATTTCATCGGGCGGTGCGAGGGGATATTACTGCAGAGGACGACAAGTCTTCTAAGGAAGAAGATGATGATGACACTGATTTAGATTATGAGGATGAGTCTAAGTCAGACTAGCAGCTAGTGGGGCTACCCCTAGTGCATTGGTGCACTTAGGATTTTTTGCATCGCTATGTATATTCAGCTGAGAAAGCTTATGTGGCTTCTCATTTTGTACTAGACATATTTTGGACATGCGATTTATCTATCTATATATATTTTTGACACACTTGGATGCACTTTTTATGGTTTTATATGTGAGTCCTGTTATGAAGATATGCAATGCAATGCCTATGTGATGTATTTTTACATGTGTGTGTGTGTTTTATATATGAGTATGCATGATGTTGTGTTTGTATGTTTTGTATATGCAATTATGAATGTGGCAATTTAGAATGTCATTAGCCATTTGATTTGCTACAATATTGAGGTTTCTGGGAACATGTGTGAATGTGATTGATTCAAATGTTCTAACCATCTGTTTAGTGCGCAGGAATTTTCTAAAGAGGTAGGGATCACGTACCCGGTAGTAGCTATTCAACTAGGAGACAAGCAACTGGGAGTCTAAGAAGACATTGAGATGGCAAATGCCCAACTAGAGAGTGGCGGCCAAGAGGCCATTGCCACCATCATATTTAGCCTGTTTGTTGGTCGCACTGCCTACGCATATTCCGTTGATGTGGATCAACTTGTGCGACGGTGAGTAGATGACCCATGCAGCGGAGGCGAGGTTTGGAGACCATCTGCTCGCTCCATCAGCAAATCCAATGTCCCGATCCGAGGTAGGATCCATCTGGAGCAATGAGGAGAAACAATACATAAGACTCACTTTAAAAATGTGTAAAATAAAAAGGGACAAGACTATATTACAAGCTGAACTACCATCACTTAAAGAGGTGACGTTAGAGGGAAAGTGGTTTGGACTTTTAGGGGATCAATGGTCATTCCTTTGTGTGACACGATGAACCCTAAGAGATGGCCTGTTGGGACACAAAAAACACACTTGAAAGGGTTCAAGCGGATTTTGTACTTGCGACATCATAGGAAGGCTTGCCGCAAGTCGTCTATGTGTTGTGCTTGCTTCTGTGACCGCACAATGAGGTTGTCAAGATAGACCAACATGATGTGGATGAGGTTGCGGAAACAGTGTGTCATGGCACGCTGGAAGGTGGCTCTAGCATTCTTCAGACCAAAGGGAATTACTTGATAGGTGAATGTACCCCATGGGGTTGTGAATGCAGTCTTGTAAAGATCTTCTTTCTGGATCTGGATTTGGTTATATCCGGAAAATCCATCCATGAAGGAAAAGACCTCATGTTCGGCGCATGCATCGATAATCTGGTCGATGAAGGGTGTTGGGAAGTTGTCTTTGGGACATGCCCCATTTAGATCGCGGAAGTATGTGCAAATGTAGATGGTACCCTATTTTTTATTCACTGGAACAGGATTTGAAACCCAAGTGGTATGCGCAATGGGATAAATGAAGCCGGCTTTGCACAGCTTCTCAATTTTAGCTTTGATCGTGGCAACTTTGGAGGGGTGGATGGGTCATTGCTTTTGGTGCAGGGGGGCCACATCGAGCCATGATTCAATGTGGTGTTCCACAATGGATGGATCCAACCCGAGCATTTTAGTGTAGGACCAGGCAAAGATGTCGCACAATTCTTGGAAGAGGGCTTTGTAGGAAGCAACTTCTTCTGGGGAGCAGGATGCCCCCAGCATGATTTCTTTAACAACATTAGGATTGGTTAAGATGTTGATTTTGATGGTTGGCAAGATGTTGGCCATGTTCCATTCTTCAAAGGAATCTGGTGCTAGAATGGGATTTTTGAACGAGTATACTTTCCATGAATGAAATCTTTGGTTTCCGCGGAAAACTGGTCAGACTACGACACAAGTTCTTTGGGGAGGAAGAACGAGCGATGGTGCATGTCGTCCCATGGGTATTTCGGGGTGGTTAAGGCTTCAAGTATCTCCTCATTGTTGCAGAAGCAATGAAGAGACAGGTCTGATGGACTATCAGTGATGGTGGAGACAAGAGGGTCTATAGAACTAGACATCATGTAAATGGACATGGTGTCTAAAGAAGGAGGTGGGGGGTGAACTTCTTCGATCAGAGTGATCTCAAATTCAAGGGAATGTTGTTGAAGGTTGGCTAGAGCTATTCGAAACTCGCACAAGTCTTGGAAGTGGTGAGAATAGTGTCCATACAATTCGCAGAGGGTGCAAGCATGGTTTGTTCTCAATGACTTGTTTCTGACTATTGGCCCGCTTGGGAGTTCAACCACAGGGAGGTTTTCCATGGTATCCAAATGCGCGCGGATTATGGGAATCTCAGGGCAGTTTTGAGTTGGATGGCCCTGTTCTTCGCAGAAAGTGCAAGGTGGGATCTGTCGAGGTTCAGCGGTAGCTTTTGTGTTTTTTCCCCTGGCCCTTTTTGGGTGGGGCAGTGCGGGTGCGGGTGCGGTGGTTGGTTTTTGCAGGCTAGGTGGAGGATGAGATTCGACCGCAATGGGCTGCACATGGGTTAAGACTACCTGGGGCATTGGCGGTTGGGTGGGTGGATCAAGGTACCACATGGGAATCCCTAATGTGAAATTGGGTGAGTTTAAGGTAGCCATTACTAGCTTACTCAAGACACAAGGTGGGGGAAAGAGGAGGGGAATTGTGTGGATTGGAGAGGAGCCTAGATAACTCCCTGATGGTTGTATGTGGGGATGAGGTTGTAGTGGTGGATGCGCATAATGCTGCTACTGCAGATGATGCTACGACTGCGGATGATGCTGCGGCTGTTGATGATGTTGCGGCTGCGGATGGTGTTGCGACTGCGGTTGGGGCTGCGACTGCGGTTGATGTTTGGGTGCAGCAGTGCTAGATGAGAGCATGCACAAATTCGTAGTCTCATTTGGTGTCAGCGGTGGTGACACTAAGGGGAAAGAAGTCATCATGGTGGTATCGAAAAACAACCCAGGGCCCACATTCAACAATGGGGAGGCTGGTATGTTGTCAACCATGGTGTTGACCACAAGATAACATTGGCAGGTGTGGTTAGCCCTTGCGGATCAATGGTGTTGATTGTAGGGATAACATTGGCGGGTGCCGTTAGCCCTTGTGGATCATGATAAGTCAATTGGTCAATTGTCACAATTTTTCCTTCGTGAGGGAACATCATGAGGTGGAAAACAGTTGATGCTACGGCTCTCATGGTGTACATATAACTTCTTCCGAGGAGAAGGTTATAGTCCAACTGAGCATTGAAAACCTCTATGTCAATCAGTACTGTTTTCTTGGCTAATGTGATGGGAACATGAGGGAGGATCCCTTGGGCTTTAGTGGGATGGCCATCATAAGCCCGCAGAGTAATAGAGGATGGTTACAGAATTGGGGATCCAAGCTTTTGCCAGACTAAGGTAGACATAACGCACGTGGATGCCGCCTCATCCACTATGCACTGGTGCATGACCAAATTCTGGATGGAAACCGGGATTTGGAAGGTGATGGTTGATGGCATCCATAGTTCTCTGTTCTCTGTGTCGAATGTGATCAACTTGGAGTCGGAGGGGTCTATAGCGCCAAGGGAGGCTAGTAAGGCTTTCCGCTGTGTTGGGCAAGTTTTGAGTACCTCAAGAACGAACATGGCAGTAGGTGTTTGGGACAAACCATCCATGATGCTGTAACTTACAGCAGCTCTAGCTATGACGTTGTTGGCAATCCACCGTATGGGGGGGAGCGGAGGGAAAGGGGGTAGCTGAAGAGGTGCATTGGCTGTTTTGGATGTAGATGCCACAGATGTGTTAGCGGGTTCGGTGTTGGTTCCGTACTGATTTCGTTTGGTCTGTAAATTGACCTCTTCAGTTGTCATGGCTAGCAGGTGGTGAACACCTGTTTCTACTATCAGAGGTGCCCCCGGGGCATTGGGATTGGGCGGGGGAGCGGGTGCAGTTCCTACCAGTCCTTGGACTGGTAATGGGTTTTTGAGGACCATGGGTGGAGGCCCTGGTGGTGCTGGGTTGGGTTGAGCTTGGGATGTCGTATTGGTAGCATGCTGAACCTCATTGTGAATGGCTTGCTTGGCACGACCCATGAAGGGGCATTTGTGTGTATAGTGCCCGTAGACCTCACACAACTTGCATGGCTGATTTGTGCACAATGGAGCATTGCGTTTAGGTGCGTTTGGTTGCTGAGGATTTTGGGCTGGCCAGTTTTCCCCTACATTGTTGGGATGGTTTGGTTATTGACTACCTCCCTGTGGTTGATTTTTGCCTTGGTTCCAGGCTCGGTTATTTTTGGCTTGCCCTTGTTGGTTATTGGGGGCTGGCTGGTTAGGACGGTTTTGCTGTGCAAACACCTGCCCTAAAGGTGTTGGTGGAGTGGGGGCGGGGGCTTGAACGGCTTGCACCAGTGGTGCATAGTAGACTTGGGTGGGTGCAGGTGCCACAAATGTGGGCATTTGTCCCACATATTGTTGTGCTAGCCAAGCTAATTCCTAGGCCTGCTGCGGTGGCGCAGGTTGTGCATAAGAAGTTGTGGCTCCAGACTGGGACATCATTCTTACATAGTATGGAGTTTGGTTTTGGTAGGCAACACTGGGGGTGTTGCTTGGTTGTGGTGGTATTGCAGGTGGTGTCAGACGGTACTGTGGTTGGTGGGAAACAGAACCTATGATGCCATTTGCGGCATGGGATGCCCTCGGTGCATCCCGGTAGGAGGTTCCTGCACAGGGAGCGTTTGGAATGAGAGTGTAAAGGTATCCAGAATGTGCATAGATTAGATCAAACTGCTGGGCTTTCAAGATGGCCTCCTCTTTGGATTGGGGATGTTCGGATGCAACATCCTTTGCTATAGGTGGTAGCAAAGTTTTTAGGAACCAATCCAGGAAGATCTTGTCATCAAGTTGAATCTTGCACAAACTACGATGTCGCCGCCACTCATGGATGTGGTCAGTTATGTGGGTCGCAGTATTCTGGCGGCAAGATAACAAGATCTTCACCCCTTCGTCATATCTAACGGGGAGTCGGAAATACTGCAGGAACATGAAAGCCAAGGAGTTAAAATCCGGGTACTTGGCTTGTGGTAGCTCAATGTACCACTTAGCTGCAGCACCTGTGAGGGTGCGTTGGAATAGTTTGAGTCTGATTGAATCATCTATGATGCTATTTGATGAGAACCATAGGTGAAACATCATGATATGGTTTTGGGGGCACTCCCTTGCCTTCCCTTTAAACTTGGGAATGTCTGAAGGGATTTTGGTTGGCATGGGAGGCCAAAAGGTTTGATGGTGGATAGGGTCATTTGTTAATAGGGCCAAGTCAGGTAGGTTGAGGCATGCCATGAAAGGAAGGTTTGACCCAAGGTTGATGTGTGATGGGGTAGTAATGGTGGTGGGGTTTGCAGGGACATGATGCACCTGCGTAACTGGGGGTACTTGTGGCATAGTTGTGGACGGGCCATTGCCCCCAAGTGTGGTAAATGGAACTGTGTGAGTGGAAGGGCCACTACCCCCATGTATGACAGGTGGGGTAGTGTAGGTGGAAGGGGCACTTCCCCCAGGCATGCCAAGTGGGACAGTGTGAGTGGACAGGACATTGCCCCCAGGCATGACAAGTGGGACAGTTTGACTGGTCAGTGTGGGTGGAGGTAGTTGACTTATGACGGTTTGCATGACCATTCTAGGGCCACCAGTAGGGGTGTTGGTGGTGGTGTGGGGTATGGACATGGGTCTAGTATCAATCACTAAGCCAGAAAATGGATCCAGGTTTGCACCATCCATGGGGCTAGATGGTGCAGTATGCAGGTCTGGCTCAGATTGGTATGATTTTGAGTCTGAATTAGAGGCCGTGTGGCCTTTTGATGGTGTAGAGGGTCATCAAGAATGGTCTCGACGGTGTTGGTTTAAGGACCCAAACTGTGGTGGATCGCCTCTCGACGTGAGGAAGAACGTGGGGGATCAATTGTGTCTGATTTGTATGTCAAGTGGTGAAATATGGAAATGACTTTTGGACCTCGGTTTTAATGGCTTCCTATTGGCTTTTAGGTGGTCACTCAACCACCAAGACTGCCAGGAGACAACGCTTGGCTTTTTCCTCATGGGAGTGCTAGTCAATCGGTGGGGGTCATTGCCCGTTTTGCTTGGCAATTCCTCTTAGGGGCCAGCTACTTTGGGGTTCCCGTGGTACTCCTCATAATGATTTTCTGGCCTGAGCCCAAGTACTTCCCATGGTTAAGGAAGTCAAGGACTTATGTCCTCAAAGACTACAAGTGTTTGAATTAGTGTAAATTATAAATTTTAATGGCTAGCTCAGCGTCATGAACTGAGTTTGGTTATTTTATGTGGTATGGTTTGTGTGCATTTTTTTTATATTTTTGTTACACTTAGTGGCTTCTTGTATGGTTTATGAATAGTCCGCAGAGATTGTATTGCAGAACTTATAACATGAATAAATTGTTTATGATAGCAGTGAATTGCGAACAGAAACTTGAATACATGCCATACCTGAATCTGAGCTGTGGTAGCCTGACTAGGTGACTGCCTTACACTTGTATTTCTCTTCAACCAGGAAAGAGTGCTGGGCTCTCAACACAATGGGTCTAATCCCATCCGTAGATCCTCAGGTCACTCTCCGGATGCAAGGTCGGTCAACAGGGAGGACATAAACGCCATGAAACCCCCAACGGTCTCCACCCCCTCTACCTTCCAAGTCACCCGTTTTTAGTGGTTAAGGAAAAATGACAGGTGAAGTGCCTATTACTATACGAGCTTCACCCTTCTTCTTATCCCAGAATATCCCAAAGGGTGATGACTGGGTAGAGGAGGAAGGGCTAGGCAAGATATTAATTTCAAATTAAGAATTGAAACCTATAGTAATTTTATCCAAGCTTTAATCAATTTTTTTAACCAATTAACCATTTGATTTAACAGTGATTTATGCAGGTTGCAATGAAATAAACAGATACTAAAATGAAATAAACACATATTGATGGACATAGGCGGCTGAGCCGCACTAACAGTCCCAATAACTTTAAAAATCTGAATCTGAGAGACAGATTGCTCTTTTCGGGGGAAATGTGGTGAGGGGGTCGCCAAATTTTCCCCAAATCAGGGGAGGGGGTCGCTCAGAAACTGCAAATAGAAGCGATTAGCTTTCTAGGATGAAGTCGCACCTTTCGGGCCTGAATGAGTGACTTGGTTGCACCTTTCATCCCGATAAGAGCGACCTGGTCTGAAAGACGAATTTTTTTTTGCCTGAGCCAGGACTGGCCAACAGTAACCTATACTGTGGCCGAATGGGCTCGGCTTGGCCTTAAGGAGGCTTGGATTGGCCTTAAGGAGGCTTAGCTATGAAAACTGAAATAGGGCAAATAAAAACTGAAATGCAGAAATTAAACCTAGGGATCCTGTGGGATCGACCTGGTATGGTCACCAAATCTTTAGTAGGGATTTTGCCCTTGCTACAGGCAGGAACAACTCCCTTCCGTCTATAGGACGGAAGGGTAGGTTTCCTGTGAGAATGGAAAGAACAGAAAGAAAATGAAATAAAACCCTGCAGACAAGGTTAGGGTCAAGCTCCAAAACCCTGCACAACATTGTTAGCAAACAAAGGAGCTGTAAGACATCAATGGAAACCTGCAACAAAAGTAAGAGAAATAAACCTGCAAGCAAACTATGTTAGAAAACTATAATAAAAATAACAATAAATAAAGCTTATACCTTCTTTGGTTGAATGGGCCACCATGCCCTAGCTTGAGGGAGCACCTCTCAATGGAAGGGGAGCTTTGGCTCAATGGAGAAATGGAGGAGAGGGAGGGTGAATGACTTGAGAGGCAAAGGGTCTCAAGGCACTCACATGGGAAGCATAACGATAGGGAGATGAGAAGTGATTTGAGAGTGACCCCCACCCCTCTATTTATACTTTTTCTTGGGATTTTTAGGGTTTTAAGCCCCTGGTTGGGGCTTTAGCCCCTTTTTTGGGCTTTTAGCCCCTTTCGCCCAATCCTTATCTCCTTTGGGGGTTTTCAGCTCCTTTGAGGGGTTTTAGCCCCTTTTTGGAGGTTTTAGCCCCTATGAGAGCTATTTTGGCTCTTTTTAGGGGCTTTTAAGCCCTTTTTCATATTTTTGAGCCTTTTTGAGGGTGTGGGGGTCAAATGAGGGTCGTGTATGGATTTCCTTGGATGGTGTAGGTCATGTAGAGCTTAGTGAGGGATTTTTTGGGTTAACAGTCCCATATCATATTAATGAGTGTTAGGAAGCCCAATTTTTGTATATTACTTCACACATATGCCAATCAATCAAGTCAATCATCTTAGCATAGCATTCGAATCCACACCTACCTTTCCTGGAATTTATGCACCTTACAATGTAGCCATTGATTTATCTAATGTGAAGGACATGCACCTTATAATGTAGCCATTGATTTATCTAACATTAGTCTCTTAGATATCCTTAGAGTTCCTGAGCAATAATAGGACATGAATAGTGCTCTTGCTTACCCTTTCCCATTCACAACTAATCCTGAGACTCCCACACAAGATAATCATGATGTCTTCTCTTTCGATGATGATATATTTCTAGATAATTCCAAGCAAGATCCTCACATCCCTATTCATTAACAGATGTCAACCCACCTCGTCTCTATGCTTCATTTTTTTCCTATCTACACAATAATTTCTTATTTAAAGATGAGACCTTCAATTTGAAAAATGATGTATCAAAGGATCTTGATCATCTAAAAGGGGAAATTGATTCTTGTAAGGAGGCGAGTCATTATGATATTTTTCATACCTTTCACAATATTGAAATTTTAAACTCCGATCATGTTGGGATTTATGTTTTTGATGGTTCTCTCATTGTTTTGCTAGTTCATGACAAAGGTGCTCAATCCCTTCTAGTTTTGGATGAGAACCTTGTTCTCCATGAGCCTACCCTTGATTTTGATCTCATGTTTTTGAGGGAAATCCTCATTTGATCCATGATGATTATTCTGATGGCTTAATTAGAGATGCTTGTTTTCCTGACAAGGAATTTGAATTCATGAAACTTCCTGATCCAAATGAGCATATCATTCTTGAAAGAAAATCCTTATCTTTGGTTAATTTCTAGTATGTCTATGGTTAATGCCATGATTTTATCATTTATCAATATAATCATGAAGAAATCAATGCACCTTTTATTATGGTTAATTCTAAAGAGGAAATTAAATGCATTTTTCTCGAGTCAATCAATGATGAATAATTTGTTGTTAAGGAAGATAATAATGATAAAAAGATTGACGAGGCTTTAATAACTATCGATGATGTCAAATGCTTTATTCCAAATAAATTCTATATGGTTGATGAAGTGGATAGGGGAATTAATGGGTTTATTTTAATGGATTATGTTTGGGATTCATGGGCTAAGAAATTTTTGGATCTTGATAGTGCTAACTCATTTTATTTGCATTCAAGCAGGGCTAACTTTTCTTTTTGGAGTATCATGATTAAATCTATCTTGGTTGCAAGTGTTCGTGATAAAATTTTATGTAACAAGGATGCAAATAACAATAGTCATTACATTTTTGATGTATTCCTATAGAACAAATAACATCTTGCATGATTCTTTTTTCCTTATTTCGTAGAAGTAGGAGTAGGTTGCATATTAGTGGTATGCCATTTTACTTTCTTGCTATGCATTTGTTTTCATTGCGTCACATTAGTTAGCACTCTTTATTTTTGTATTTTAGTAGTTTCGTTTGCTTAGATAGTCTCTCTTTCGTTATTTACTTTTCATAGTTTCCCAAATAAGTCTCTTTGGAAATTGACACCTTTAAGTGCAATACACCACTATGCTCTTTCACTAGATTGTTATGTCATTAAGCTCTCACATGATGATGATTAGTCTTGTTATACAAAAGAGGATGTGACATGGAGAGAGAATAACTATTGGGTGGTTCCTAGTAATTATCTTGAGGTATGTTGAACTATTATTTTCTTAATATTTTTGGTTTCCCAACACTTCTTATTATCCCTATGCTTCATCCATTGTGGAATAATAGCCTCACTCTTTCCACTCCTTGCCCTTTTTGGGGATGAAAATGAGTACATGTACATGCATAAAGTTTATGTCTTGGTCATGTTGATCAATCACTGTTGAAGTTATCATTGTTGGGTATATGTTATATCCTTTGCATGTGCGTATGGAGGGGAGGTGCGCATGTCAGCGCTGCAGCTCGGTGATCTCAAAGGCACCTTCGACCCCTGTTTCCGATGCGAGCGCAGTGAGCAATTTTTTTTGGCTATTTATAGATTTTATGCCTCTTTATAGCTGTTTGTGGCTATTTTTAGAATTTGTCTAAAAATATGTAACTTAATCTCGGTTAAGTGATTGGATTCTTTTTCTAATCCGGGTTAACGGATTAGGGTATTTGGATGTTGCGGAATACCTATATTTTGCATTGTGAGGATCTCATAATGTAATGAAGAGAAAATAGGAGGTGTGGCTCCAAGGTTTTCTGGTTTTCCCGGTTAAGGGTTTCCAGGGTAAATCTCTGTGTTTATGTGTGACTGATGTGTTGTGATCTCTATTTTGCTTAAAAGAATTTGTATGCTTTGCTTCTCTGCATAGGTTTAAAACTTACATGTGGTATCAGACCTCAATTTTGGCATCAGGGGGACGCCTTTGCTACTAAGGGTTCGACACGGTTGATAGATCTCGGGTCTATGATAAACCTGGGTTCAGTGGGAGCTTTGCAGTGTTGATTTGTTCATTGAAAGAGAATGGTGAGCACTTAAGAATCGAGATCGAGAAATTTAATGGCCAGAATTTTGAGCTATGGAAGCTCAAAATGGAGGATCTTCTGGTAGATCGGGAAAATGGATTGTTGTGGGTCCGGGTATGAAACACACTGCAGCGTCACAAGAAGATTGGGATAAATTAGAAAGAAGGGCGAGGAGTATAATATGATTGTGCTTATCAGATTATGTGTTGTTGAATGTATTTGGTGAAGATAGTGCAGTAAAGCTATGGGCAAACTAGGGAGTTTGTATCAATCAAAATCCCTTGTGAACAAGTTGTTTCTACAAAAGAAGTTGTTTCACCTCAGAATGGATGAGAATGACACTGTAACAGAGCATTTGAATGTCTACAATACTCTGGTAAGTCAGATAACCTCTGTTGGTATTAAAATGGCTAAAGAAGATAAATGTATTACATTATTGTGTTCTTTGCCGGATTCCTGGGACAACCTAATTGTTGCTTCTAGCCAGGCGACCTTAAAATTTGATGAAATTGTATCATCCCTACTATTAGAAGAGATGAGGCAAAAAACCATGGATAATCATAGCATGGATGCCTTGTCTGTGAGAGGTCACCCCCAGGAGAGAAACAAAAATAAAGGATCAGGGGGGAGATCTAAATCTAAGGGTAGATCTAAATCCCCAGGAAAAGGAATAAGGAAGTGTTGGAAATGCGGTAAAGTTGGGCACTATAAAAAGGATTACAGATCTAAGAATGTTGAGAAAGCAAAGGGATATGAGGATACCCCTTCCACAGAGGCGAAGAACTCCTCAGAAGAAGGAGGGGATGTGTACCTAGCTTCCACTGGTAATCCTTTAGAACGTGATACATGGCTGATTGACTTAGGTGCGTCATGTCATATGACCCCTCATAGGGAGTGGTTCTCTGAATATGAAAAGTACAATGGAGGATATGTGTACTTGGGAGATGATTCACCAGCCAGTATCATTGGACGTGGTAGAGTTAAGCTAAAACTGAAGGATGGAAGGATTAGAACTCTGCCTGGAGTGCTACACATTCCAAATCTAGGAAGAAACTTGATATCTGTTGGAAAGATGGATGTTGCAGGTGTAAAGACTGTGTGTGGAGATGGTGGTTGTAAAATGGTTCGAGGATCAATGGTATTGATGAGGGGAGTTCAGTATGGAACTCTGTACAAACTATTGGGAAAAACCATCATTGATGAATGTAACAATTTTGTTGTGCTGGAGGAAGGAGGTAAAGATGACAAAACCCTGACTGCATTAGGAGGAAAGACAATGTTGTGGCATCAAAGAATGGGGCATATTGGAGAAAAGGGACTTCAAGCATTACAAGGTAAAGGTATGGTTGAAGGTATGACTTATTGCACTTTGGATTTTGATTTCTGTGAACATTGCATATATGGAAAACAAAATCGAGTAAGATTTGCATCTGGTGCTACAAGAGCAAAGGGAATTCTAGAATTAATACATAGTGATGTGTTTGGACCTGTTCCTGTTCCATCATTAGGAAAATCTGTGTATTATGTTTCATTTATAGATGATTTCTCAACGAACATATGGATTTATTTCCTTCGAAATAAATCTGAAGTATTTGCCAAGTTTAAAGAATTTAAGGCTCTTGTAGAAAATCAGTCAGAAAAGAAAATAAAGGTGTTGAGGACAGATAATGGTGGAGAGTTCTGTGGGAATGAATTTGAGGACTTTTGTAAGAAGTGTGGAATAGCAAGGAAAAAGACTACTCCATACACACCTCAACATAATGGAGTTGCTGAGAGGATGAATAGGACGTTGATGGAAAAGGCAAGGAGCATGCTAAGCAGTGCTGGGATAGGACAAGAATTCTGGGTAGAAGCAGTGGAGACAACATGTTACTTGGTAAACCGATCACCCACATTAGCATTGATTGATAAAACTCCACAAGAGGTATGGACTGGTAAGAAAACCTCTATTAAGCATCTGAAAGTTTTTGGTTGTGATGCTTATGTACATGTTCCAAAGGAGAAAAGGAGCAAGTTGGATAACAAAGCTGAGAAGTGTATCTTTATTGGCTATAAAGATGGTATGAAAGGGTATAAGCTTTGGAATCCTATAACTAAGGAGACTATTTACAGTCGATATGTTGTGTTTCGAGAGTTCAAAGAAGTCCCCAGACAGGAAGTGAATCCAATGGAAAAGGAACCAGAGAAAATGGAGTTTAAGTTAAAAGGTGAAGAATCTGACTCAATAGAAGAAGCAGAATCAAAAGATGAAGAACCTCATACTCCAGTTTTGAGGAGATCATCTCGAGAAATAAGGCAACCAGAAAGGTATTCCCCTCCTGATTTTCGCTCTCATTTTGCTATGTCTATTACTGATGATGATCCTAGAAATGTGAAGGAAGCTGTTAATTCAGAGGATAGTGATCTCTGGAAAAAGGCCATGGATGAAGAAATGGATTCCTTGGACAAAAATGAAGCTTGGCAGCTAGTCCAGTTACTAGCTGGGAGAAAATCCATTGGGAGCAAATGGCTATTTAAAAAGAGAAGGTAAAGTGGATAAGTATAAATCCCACTTGGTAGCAAAGGGATATTCTCCGGTAGAAGGGATTGATTTTGGTGAAATATTTTCTCCAGTTGCAAAATTAACTTCTATTAGATTTCTTCTTTCTATTGCTGCTACTTTTGATCTTGAAGTAGAGCAGATGGATGTGAAGACAACATTCTTACATGGGGATCTGGAAGAAGAAATATACATGAAACAACCAGAAGGGTTCACAGTAAAGGGAAAGAATGAGTTGGTATGTAAACTAAAGAAGTCCCTTTATGGTCTAAAGCAATCTCCAAGGATGTGGTACCAAAAGTTTGACACATACATACTTGGATTGGGGTTTGTGAGACGCAAAGCTGATCACTGTGTATATTCCAAACAAGTTGGTGATCACTTCATTAACATAGTTATGTATGTTGATGACATGTTGTTGATTGGAAACAACAAAGATTTTATAAAGGAGGTGAAGTCTCAACTGTCCTCTAAGTTTGATATGAAAGATCTCGGTGCTGCAAACTTCATTCTAGGAATGGAGATAAGAAGAGATCGTGCAAACAAAATGATAAGTTTAAATCAAAGAAAATATGTTGAGACGGTACTACAAAGATTTAACATGCAGGAAAGTAAGCCGGTCAAGGTTCCTATTCCTGTAGGTGTAAAGTTATCTGTAGAGCAGTGTCCCAAGACACAGGAAGAAGAAGAAGACATGTCACGGGTTCCATATGCCAGTGCAGTTGGTAGTTTGATGTATGCAATGGTCTGTACAAGACCAGACATTTCTCATGTAGTCAGAGTTTTGAGCAGATATATGTCAAAACCAGGAAAGGTGCATTGGACAACTGTAAAGAGGGTCTTCAGATATTTGTGTGGCACCACAGATTATGCAATCTGCTACCAAGGAAGGCCTGGGCCAGACAGAGTAATAAATGTACATGGATTTGTTGATGCAGACTTGGCTGGAGGCCTTAATCATAGAAGATCTACAAGTGGGTATGTGTTTAACCTATTTGGAGGAGCTATCAGTTAGATGAGCAAGAGACAAGCTGTAGTTGCACTCTCAAATACAGAAGCTGAATACATGGCAGCCACTCATGCAAGCAAAGAAGCTGTGTGGTTGCAAATATTGTGTTCAGGTATTGGGTTTGTACAAAAAGGTGTAGGGTTAGAATGTGATAGCCAAAGTGCAATCTTCCTAGCAAAGAACCCTACTTATCATGCTAAGACAAAGCATATTGATGTGCAATATCACTTTGTGAGAGATATGGTTGAAGAAAAGAAGGTGCTACTAGAGAAGGTTGACACCATGAAAAATGTTGCAGACTCATTAACAAAGTCTGTTAGTACAAAGAAGTTCTCTTGGTGTAGAGAATCTATGGGCATTGATGCCCTGAACCTGTGACCTTATGAGTACATTACTCATTTCTATGCAAAGGAAACAACAAGTGGGAGAATGTTGGGTATATGTTATATCCTTTGCATGTGCGTATGGAGGGGAGGTGCGCATGTCAGCACTGCAACTCGGCGATCCCAAAGGCACCTTCGACGGAAACAGGCCGTAGGCCCTGTTTCCGATGCGAGCGCAACGAGCAATTTTTTTTTGCTATTTATAGATTTTATGGCTATTTATAGCTATTTGTGGCTATTTTTAGAATTTGTCTAAAAATATGTAACTTAATCCCGGTTAAGGGATTGGATTATTTTTCTAATTCGGGTTAATGGATTAGGGTATTTGGATGTTGTGGAATACCTATATTTTGTATTGTGAGGATCTCATAATGTAATGAAGAGAAAATAGGAGGTGTGGCTCCAAGATTTTTTGGTTTTCCCTGTTAAGGGTTTCCAGGGTAAATCTCTGTGTTTATGTGTGAATGATGTGTTGGGATCTCTATTTTTCTTAAAAGAATCTGTATGATTTGCTTCTCTACACAGGTTTAAAACTTACAATCATGTGTCATTGTGTTTCATTTTTTATGTTTGGATAGATGTTGATTCCCAACATCGACATGATTCCGAAGTGTTAGAACATAACAAATAGGATTGGCATATTAAATTTCATTGCTTAGTTATTATATATTCATTATTATGTCTAGAGTGACATGCTCTTCCCAACCATACTCACTTTGGTCATTTGCATCGTCATTTGGCCTTCACGTCCATCATGTGAAGTATTGTCATGGTAAATCATTGTCCAGTTTTGAGGTTGTGCCACTTCCTATCATGCATGTTTCCTTAACACAATCTTTACACCATTGCATCCAAGGAAAAATACTCATTGCATCCATATCTCATTTTCCATTTTTTCTCTCATATGACCCTTTCGACAGACTCACCAAGTTGTGTCTTCTCTATGTCACCATGTCACGGTCGAGTCAAGTTTTGTAGATTTGTCGTCTTTCCCTCTGGGAATCATCATGCTAGGACTTTAGTGCCATTGTGTTCATCTCATAGTGTTGATCGTGCTCATATCTTATTTAGATAAATCCATCACCATTTGTTTTCTTTGGCACTCAATTAAAGATTTGTCTTATCAGGGTACTTTGTGTCATGTCAGTGAAATTTCACAAAAGTTTATCATCCATTAATTCATTGGTTGCTATCATTACCACTTATTATCCTCACACCTATGTCAAAAATGTTGAAAATATTCCCCTGGCCCCATCCCTACAAAAAATTCCCAGTGTCCATGGTTTTAAAAGAAAACATTCCCCTGGCCCCATCCCTACAAAAAATTCCTAGTGTCCATGGTTTCAAAAGAAAACATTCCCCCATTGTTGTATTAAAATTCCCATCCTTTTATTCTCAAAATATAAAAATAAAAATTATAATCAAAGGCTCGGTATCAAATTCCCCCTCGCCACCCCTTTATATTTTTAGGATTATCATGTATCGCCTATCCCCTCCTAACGTATCATTCCCTAACAAAACAAAAAATCCTTACACCCTTTTACCCTCTTTTATTATTCTCCCATGTTCCCATTTCCATGTAATTACCTCTTTTGCAAGGCTTTTAAACCCTCCCCCTTTTTGAAAATAATGGCCACTTTTACATGCCCTTATTTAACAAACAAATAAAGAACAAATTATAATAAAAAAAACTTGTGCATATATTGGAGATGGGGGGTTACTCAGCAAAACCCTGACCTGTTGGAACAGTTCAACATGGAGTACACAAGGGATAGTGGCATGTAATACCCCGGTTTTGACCCCAATTGCATTAAATTGTATATGATGTAAATGTTGTTATTAAATCATGGTGTGGATCTCAAGGCCAAGGCCCCACCATGGATTTAGTGTTTTATGTATCGACAGCTAAAATCGATACCTATGGTTGGGAAATTAAAATGATGCCGATGGTTATCCTGCTAGTTAGGCACAATATGATTTTGGACATCATGTAAATATGCAATTAATAAAAATACCCACAACTAGCTATGTCAATGCAACATTAAAGAGATGTGGGCATGATTTCACAAAGAATAGGGAGGGAAAATATCTAAACCCTTTATCCAATAGGGTAAATCCAAATGTCAAAGGGAGAACCCATAAAGCTTCCAACTACCCATTTTTCCTTTTGTGCCCAATCATTTATTTCTTCCAAAAATTGGTTGAGGTAGTTAATGCATGGGGATGGGAAGAGTATGGCAGTCAAATTCGAATTGGAGAAGCCATCAGTTTTTGGAAAAATGTGTTTTTTGGCTTATGGGGCAAGTAAATGCCCAAAAAGATGCATGCCCATCCCATTGTTCACTCATGTCCTTCATTTCCTCACGTAGTTGAAGCTTGTTGGGCTCTCTCCTTCATGTTTTTCTGTCATTTCATCATTCCTTCATGCCCAAAAATCCATTTTTGTTATTGCAGAGTGAATGGCCAGAAGGGATTCACGAATTGTAGGTTTAGGGAGGTCGTTTTTGCTCCTGTAATACCCATAGATGTCTTTCTGAATCTGAATCTACAAATTGGGGATTTGTAGAGGTCGTTTTTACCTATGTGAAGGCATTAAACGTTTCTTGAAATGATTTGCTCACCGGGGTCGTTTTTCCCCATTTACCATTTTCGATTTTGGTTCCGAGAATGTTTTTGTCCATACCCAACACTTGTGTTTTGTGGTTCTGTATATCCTTGTTTGGTCTGGATTGTTAGGAGTGGAAGAGGCCAGAATTGGCTTGGTAAATCTAGTGAAGAGATGAACCTCACAGACAGATCAAGAGGGGCTGGCAATCCTTGCTGCACACCTTGAAGAGCATTAGAAGGGAAGGTATGGCCTGAGGGAACTATGTAGCAGTGAAGGGAATACTTCCTTGTGTTGGGTGGTGTAGTTATTGAGGAGGCCACGCCAGATCTTGTGTAGGTGTCCATAGCTTTGTGGTTGAGCTCACTAGCTTAGGAATTCTCCTTTCCACTGCCTTAGTAGCTTGATAAACCCAACCGTGTTTGGATTGGCTGAGTTTTGATGTGTATTTGGCTATGTGTGAGCCTGTTGTTCCCTAGTTCCTTGAGGAAATTATGCCTAGCTCGGGGGTGGCAGTGGTGCTGAGAGATTGATGACCACACTAGCCTATGATTGGGTGGAACCTTGCAGTGACATAGCTGGTTGCGGGGCAACTCCTTTTCAAGATAAGTATTCCTTGTGTATTTAAGTTCTGCATTGTATTTGTTTTAAATTATCATGAACACGTTGAATGCTTGAATGTGAATGAAATGTATTTGCTTCCTCTGTTTAATGAATTATAAATCTGCATATGTATTTCATGTCAATGCATTTTATATGTTATGGGGCTAGATTGCTCGTTTGATAGTAGCAACAGTGTGAATTCGCGTCCTCTCCATCGGCGAGATGAGGGGAGGGGACGTGACATGGCATCACTTGCAAAAGTGGGTATCCTGTCAACGTAGTGGGTGAGTAGATGCATGATGGTAGCAAAAACAAGCAATGCTAACGTGGAAGGTCACACCATGTTCAAACCACGTGATAAAGGAGAATAAAACCACACAAACACATCATTGAGGTGATTGGGTGTTACAACACTAAGGCAGGAAGTATATGCGTGCAATAAAAAGGAAAAATTCAGTTTTGAAGAATGCAGAGTGCACCACAACAGAAAAGAGGGACAATAAATAACTATCTCATGCCGATAGTATCCAACACAGGGCACAAGAAACCAAAACAAGTAGATAGACTTAACCCTAAACTGGTAGCACTCAAAGACTACTAATGTGCAGACTAGGCATTAGAGTAGGAGGGAATACATGGAAGCATCTTGGTGCATAGTGATCAAGCTATAGAGGACAAAAAACACATAAACAATGACACACTTAGACAAGACACAATGTTGACATGCATCCTCAAGGAATCTACGAAGACTATGGATAACGGTGACCAATGCACAAACCTCGAGAAAAAAAATGCAAACAACACAGTGACACATGCATGAATGGGAAACAAGGACACACCTATAAAACACGACACTCATAGGCACTAACACACACAAAAAGAGGATTAAGAAAAACGTGCAAGCCCAAGATGGTAATGTTTGGCATATCGAGTTGCAGGAGAGGAACACAAAGGGCATGCAACAAAATAACATGCTCACACAATGCCTTCACCTCGAAACTAGAAGAGTACATGATCCATGCCTCCTCCCTATCAAATCGACACATTGAAAGATCCATGCAAACAAGGTTAGTCAACTTGCACTATCTGAATTGGAGCAGTATGGTTTTAAAACTTTCAAGCATTTAGATCATGAGGACTAGCTCTTGGTTATGTCAAGGTCCTCACACATTTTTTTGCACGAGATTGTAAACAATAAGCAAAGGATAATTGAATGCTAGGCCTGAAATACTCATTGGCATCTGTGTTCTACTTCATGGTGCACAAAAACATAGTGTCAGATGGAAGCGTGAAAATATAAAGACAACCATGATGACAATAGAAAAAACTTTCACGAGTTTCGTGGGATGATGGAACTCCAAGAATAATCACACCTAGGAGTGAAACATGAAAGGGACATTGAAAACAAGGTGATAGGGGTTGAAGAGAGAATGCGAGGTCATAAACAATGATGGAGTAGGTTTGTAATGAGAATACAACTTCAATCTTAGATGGTGCTATTGAGGTTATAATTTTACTGGCATTTAAATTTTTTGATAGAGTCCTATATTGAGGAATGGAAAACCCACCATAATTTAGTTTAAAGGTGTTGTTGGGGGTGAATATAAAAATAATCCTTATATCCAAGAATATTGTCGTTGATACTGGTTTAGGACAACATGTACATAAATTATATACTCAATGAACACTTCATCCATATGGAATTGTATGCTACACATAATATTATTTGTCAACCATAATGTTGATAGTCTCTCTATACACCCATGGAGTTACCAAGCACCAAATGGAAGGAAGAATGAATTGTATGGCATTCAAACTCCCATATATAGTAATTGTGTCTATTAGTTGTTTCATTTTGCATCTGAGGGTGAGCATCAATAACTTGTAGTTCACCCTCATTTCGAGGCACATGAAAAACCAAAGGAAGCATAAAACTCTTGATTTTAGGTAGTTGAAACACTTTTCTTACCTTTCCACATCCTTTAAAATCAAAACGGAGGCAACACAACAAATATCTCACACAAGAGGTAAGAAGTGTGTACCACTAGGTTCCACTATTGTTTGTTTGTCTTTCATACTCAGTTGTCCATGATCCTAACATGAAACTATTGCAAGTAAAACTATGTTTCAGGTCCATCCTTTAGGGTGAACACAGGGTGTCCTTCCACTAGAGGTACATTCCATTTTTCTGCATGCATTTGTACTTTCTTGTTTATTTTTATGAATAATGTCTCCATGTATGCAAGTTACCTTCATGAAAATGTGAGCGAGGAGAACTCTAGTTTTCTGTATTTCAATCAGGATATTGGTACCAAAATCTACCCCTTTAAAATCTTTAAATTTTGATAGCGTGCATGTGAAGACGGAATCCGATTTTCACTGTGAAAAAGTTCACTAGAATTTTTTCCAAGGCCATGAGTGTCCCAGTCAGCGCGATATGGTCTCTTTATTTCAAATATTTAAATCTTAGGGTTGGTCCTCACCTTTTAACATTCAAAATTTTGTTGGCCAAAGTCCATGTTCTTATCACTTAATTTTTTTTTGCATTAAAGGTTGTTGTGGTTATGTCAACTTTATCATTTGGATTATCCCATAATATTGTCTTGGTCTTTTGATTATATCCTGGATGCTAGGTCGTACCTAAAAAAGTGCAAAAGTTTAAAAAATATTATTGTAAAATCTTTTTTATAATTGATTTTATTTTAATAATTTTTAAGTTGTTTTATAAAATAGAAACTTAACCAAATTTAAAAAAAAAACTTTTGACCTTAGTGCCTAGTCTCAAAGTTGACATCCAATTCACACTCCACATCACATTCAAGTGATTTTCCAAACCTTTCAACCACAAGTGTCAAGTTGAGTTTGCAAACCTGCTATAAGCTTCATCAAACTATGAGCTTGTAATCCACGCACTACACGTCGAGAAACCTCTCGAACATTAGCATATATGAAGAGGACAAATTTTTGTTAACCCTTCGCATGTGGGATAATTTCCACAACATAAAATAAAGTTGCTCACAACTGGATACACCATCGATCACTAGGTTAAGTGGAAAGAAATTAAGCGTCCAACTGTCATTAAAAAGTCCATTGAGTGAAATTAAGGGTGAAATCCTGTTAACATCCAGATTTCAAATCATATCTAGACCATCAAGAAGAATGTCAAGTATCAAAATAAAAAATGAAGTCTGCCCATGGGTTCCAAGTCTTCCCAACGCATCAAAAGGAAATGAATTGTCAATCTTCAAGTGTTGAAGTGCACCAAGGGAGAGCTTGTTGAGTACATTGTTGAGATTTGAGACATAGTTTTTGTGAAATCAAAAGTAAACATTTTTTCACAAAATACTGTGAATAAACTTTGATCTATTTATACATTAGGGAGAGGATTCTATTATCAGGATGGAACAAGTCAAAGCGAAAGGAAAACTACTTCCTCAAGTTGTTAAGTCTTTGCACAAAAGGAGGAAGTGTGATAATCAAATGAACAATCGAGCTCACTTAAGCACATGCGTTCAAGTAATGTTTTGCACAGTTTTGTACCAATGGACAGGTGACAATACTGTGAGGTCTTGCCATACTAAATGTTAAAGCCAAAGTTATTTTGTTCAAACCATTTTGGAATTGTATGAATGCAAGGCAAAATTATTTTGGTTCAATTCTAGTCAATATAATTAATCAAGATTTTGTCATCACTCTCATTTGATGGTTGCAGTTGTTGTTAAATATTGTTCGTTTGCAATAACACGAAGGCTTTTATTCAACACATAGTCCTTATATTGGTTTAGTTATAGTTGGGTCCTTTGTTATATGTTTTGGAAATGGATCATTTGTGGGAATACACATTTCAATTGACTACAATATTAGTGAGTTACATTGGACAAAATGTTATAGTTATCAAATGGAATGGGCAGATAACAGAGTATGTGGCGGTAGGGTATCCAATAATTAAATGACATGGACTATTCAAAATCATTGTCAATATATATTTTTGGTCAAGAAAATCAAGCATTTCCATATTTGATGGCACAAATCTTTGATGAAACCTTCTAGAAACTAAATTGGTTCAAGATTAAAGGTAGAATATTAGCAACTGATCTAGGAGGATCCAAGAAGGAAAAATTTTCAAAGTCCTCCTAGTCTCAACCATAAACGAACGCCGTTGGAATCGTCTAAACGAGCCCTTCGATCTGGCGCTGGTTTTGCTGAGATTGGAGGACTTTGAAAATTTTTCCTTCTTGGATCCTCCTGGATCATTCCTCCCCACTAAGAAGATTTTGGCCTCCAAAATCCTTTACTAATCAATAGATAGGTGAGGGAATTGCTCCCTCACTTTCTCCTTCTCGATCCACTTGGCTTTGCTTGGATGAGTGCCTCTGATGCCCACTCGAAGATAATCAACATCACCTCTGCGAGAAGTCCTTGTCCTTTTGTCCAAGATGACATCTTCCTTTAGCTCATCCATGTAATCAGGAGCAAATTCATCAACTGATGGCAATGAGACATTCTCCCTTTCATCCATGATCATGGGAGGCTCATAGAGTTTTAAGTTCTCCACATTCACCACTGAGTAGATCTGCATGTATGGCGGTAGCTCTAAGCGAAAGGCATTCGTCCCAATCTTCTCCAAGATGGTGAAGGGACCATATCTAATAGGCTTGAGCTTCTTGCCTTCTCCTTTCATCCTCTCCTTACTGATGTGAAGTCACACTTGATCTCCCACCTGAAACTGATGATCAACTCTATGCTTTTCATGGTGAGCCTTGTACTGGGATTGACTCTTCTCCAACTGCTCTTGCACTTCTTGATGTACCTGTTGAACTCTCTGAATGAACCTGCGGGCTTTGTCTTCATCCTTGGAAGTGCTTGAACCAACCTCTCTCCCATAAGTCGAGTCCAATGGAGTCTTTGGCAAGTACCCAAAGCATGTCTCGAATGGCGAGCTCTGAGTGGAAAAATGCATAGCCCTGTTGTAGGCATGCTGCACATACTGGATCTGTTCATCCCATAACTTAGGATGCTTGTTGCAGTAGCCTCAAAGCAAATGGACAACTATCCTGTTGGCTACCTATGTCTGTCCATCGGTCTATGGATGGAAAGCGATGCTCCTCTTCAGCTTGGTGTCCATCATACACCATAACTTTATCCAAAACTCTCCAAAGAATTGAGAGTCCCGATCCAAGATAATGGACGTAGGAAGTCCAAAGTGAACCCATACATGCTGAAAGAAGAGAGAAGCAGCCTGTTCTGCAGTGACCTAATTTTTACATGGCATAAGATTACACATCTTGATAAACCTATCCATGACCACATACAAGTAGTCATGACCCCTCCTAGACATAGGCAAACCCCCCACAAAATCCACGGAAATGCTTTCCCAAGGATGGGAAGGAACAAGAAGTGGTGAGTATAGCCCCAATTTTCTATTAGTGGGCTTACAAGTAGAGCACATCACACACCCCTTTACATATTTTGTTACAATGTCTTTCATGCGAGGCCAATACATGAGTCTTTGCAAATGAGCCAAAGTCTTACCTACCCCAAAATGCCCTGATACAAGAGAAGTATGAGCTTCTCGTATTACATGGACTCTTTCATTGATAGGAATACATAGCTTGCCCAAATGATAGAGCAAATTTCCCTACAAATAGTAGTCTTCCACCTATGTGCCATTGGTTAGCTTCTCATAAATATCCTTGAAATCATCATCAGTAGCATACTGCTCAATATAACTTTCATGGGATAAAGAAGCATTTTTCAAAACAATAGATGCAACAATAGGAGGTCTAGAGAGCATATCTGCCACTTTGTTACTAGTACCCTTCTTGTACTTGATCACTAGATGGAATTGTTGAAGGAATCCCATCCACCTGAAATGACGAGCTTACTGGAGCTTAGTATGGGATTGGAGATACTGCAAGGGTTGATGATCAGTATGGATGATCGTCTCCTTACCCTTCAAGTAGTGTTTCCACTTCTTGACACTCTAAACCAGAGCATACAACTCTTTGTCATAGGTGGGGTAGTTGATCACTGCTTGAGTAAAAGTCTCTGAATGGTAGCAAATAGGCTTGCGGTGCTGCATCAATACTGCCCCCATGGCATATCCATTGGCATATGTCTCTATCTCAAATGGCTGCTGTAAATCAGGCAAGGCTAGCACTGGGGCAGTGCTGATCTTTCCCTTCAATGTGTCGAAGGATTTCTACTGCTTACCTCCCCACTGGAAGGCTTTCTTCACACTTGTTAAGGCATGCAAAGGAGATGCTATGTATGAGAAGTTCTGAATGAACCTTCTCCAATATTGAACAACTCCTAAAAAGCTTCTCACTTCAGTAGCGTTAGTAGGCTTAGGCCAATTGACAATTACATCGACTTTTGAAGGATCAATTTTTAAAGTTCCACCTCCTACAATATGACCCAAGTAAACTAATGAATTTTTGCCAAATTCACACTTTGACGATTTTACATACAATTTCTCCTTTTTCAAAGTGTCCAACACTATCTTTACATGCCCTACATGTGCTTCCTAAGTTTTACTAAAGACTAATATATCATCTAGATAAACAATGACAAAATCATCTAAGAATGGCCGGAAAACATCATTCATTACCCGCATGAAGGTTGCAGGTGCATTGCAAAGCCCAAAGGGAATCACTAACCACTTAAATAGACCTTGCTTGGTCTTGAAGGCCGTCTTCCACACATCACTTTCTGCAATTCTGATCTGGTGGTAGCCACTGCGCAAATCCAACTTGGTAAAGAACACAACATCTTTCAACTGGTCGAGCAAGTCATCTATGCGAGGAAGCGGGTATCGATTCTTGATCATGATCTTATTGAGAGCTCGATAGTCAATGCACATCCTCCATGTGCCATCTTTCTTCATCACCAACACAATCGGTGAACCACATCGAGAGGAGCTGGGTCTGATCACTCCTTGGTCCAACAAGTCTTGAACCTGCTTCTTAATCTCTGCCATTTCAACTGCGGACAACCTGTACAGGGCATCCTGCTAGAGATGAATCTCATGTTGAATCTCCCTTTTGGGAGGAAAACCTGTAGGTTCCTGAAATATTTCATCATAGTTAGCCACAATATCAATGATAGCCTTTTTATGAGAAGGATCACAACCTTTGAAAGCATTGGATGCTTCAGCGTCTTTTGCTCTCACAACCATGAGCATGTATCTCTTATTAGTGTTGATGAGTCTCTTCATCTATCATGCACTAATAAGAGTGGTGTTAGCCTTCATATTGTGAGCTCTCATGATGTACTCCACCCCATTTTTGGTGAGATGGTACTTGTTCCCGTGATGGAAGAATACTGCTTTTCGATCATACAAGTATGGGCTTCCCAATACGATACCGTAGATGTCAAGAGGAACAACATCTAAGTCCACCTCATCGATCAACTTTGAAGTAATAGAAAACCTTAACCTGCATTTCTTAGTCACCTGTAGCTTCAAATTTCGAAAGTCTAAAGGATCGATAGGCCACGCTTTCATGGTTTGTATTCGTACTAAAAATCAAAATCAAATGAGCTTTTACCCTTTTGTTCCACACGAGATTTATGTTCTCATTGAGCTCATCTTAGGACACCTGCGTTATCTTTTAACAGATGTGCCGCCCCAGCCAAACTCCCCACCTGACAATGTCTTCGGCCCGGATCGACCCGCCGATGCGTGCCTTAAGGCCAAAAACAGGGGCAATGCCCCGTCTCCACCCCACGGAATAAGTAAAATAACGTTAAAAGTAAAGCCAAGTGGATCGAGAAGGAGAAAGTGAGGGAGCAATTCCCTCACCTATCTATTGATTAGTAAAGGATTTTGGAGGCCAAAAGCTTCTTAGTGGGGAGGAATGATCCAGGAGGATCCAAGAAGGAAATTTTTTCAAAGTCCTCCAATATTAGCAAAACTAGTGCTAGATCGAAGGGCTCGTCGAGACGATTCCATTGACATTCGTTTCACCTCAAACGGACTCCGTATGAGAAAGTTATCACATTATGTTCTATGAGGTCAATAGGCAAAATTGGCAAAAAGAGGTGCCACATGGCACCACTGACAGGGTGACACGTGGCATCCATACTGTACAAACATCATGACATGGCACCACTGACAGGGTGACACATGGCATCCGTATGGTATGGACAAGATGACATGGCAGGTATACGGACCAACCAAAAGACGACACGTGGCATCACTCAGAGGATGACACGTGGCATGTACGTACGGACCAATGGATGTTGAACACGTGGAAGTACAGCAGTGACTTGGCGGTTGACTGGACGCTGACTGGGCATGAGGTGGACCAATCCCAGGCCGCCACATGGTAGCACGGGATTGGCCAATAAAGCTAATACAAAATTATGGCCTCCGCGGGGTTCGACCTCATGACCTCTACAGGAATGCTGAGCACCTTCATCACTCGGGCTACGTGGGGTTCTTTGTATGTGTGGTTAGCTTCTTTTACTTAAAATTGAAGAATGTTTCATATGGGTGCGAAAAGGGGCCAGGGCTAGCGCCGACCCCTGGTCCTACCACATGGCCACACAACCGGGAGCTCGAAACGAAGGTGCCAGCGCGGGGGTCACATGGTATGCACCAGCCCAACAACCCACGTGCTCTTTAAATGAATTTGGAGGGTGGTTACAATCACCGCTCCCTTCCTCCCATGGGCATAGCCACCACGTGGGACACGCCACTCTTTTAACATGTGCTTTAAAAAAAAACTTTGTTATGGCGTTTAAAGTGGGTTGTAAACAAAGTTTATTTGTTTGGGTTTAAACTAAAAAAATGCTATGTTTATATCTATGGTTAGTATAGTTCCACAACTTACTAACTATATGACTTAAACACAAGAAACCAAAACAAACTTGGAGGTTTTCAACCATATGCCCAATTAGGAAAATTTGTTGTAACTAAGAATTCATGAGAAACATGTGAAGGGGGTCTTCTCAAGCTATAGAAACCCTCTTATTCTCCATTTTCCACTCATGCTTTGGAGTGGAGACTTTGTAGCTAAAGGAGAGAAGGGAGATTGCGTAGCTCTGCAGAAGGAAGGTACGAGTGTTTATACTCATTTTACACCGTCTTCAGGCTTCGGAGTTGCTGGAAGAAGTCTTGTTGTGTTTTGGGCAGCGGTTCTCTTCCTGACCATTGTCACCAAGGTATCATTGTATCATTGCCATGTATTTTTCCTTATGCTGAGATTATAGATCAGCCCTCCTATTGAGAAGCAGGCCCAAAGACGTAGTCCATCCTGGACAAACTCCGTTATCAACTTGTTGTCTTTATGTGCATATTGTCTATGCTGTTTGGTTCTCTTCTTATGGATTTGTGGGCTTCATTCATGCTCTTTATGCAATTCATGTTAACGTCATAGAGTAGCAAAGATCTTGTTTTCGGATCAGCAACAAGGCACAAAATTAGTTTGGGAACAGAGCATTTGGCAATAATGGATGATAGTCAAAAGTTCAATTCCGTATCCGAAGGCCCATGACAAATATTAAAAGGAAGCATATTCACCTATCTTAGATTTCATGTAGAAATTATTTTTTATTTTTAGCTTATGGATATATTTAATTTCCCTAAAGCTCACAACAACTCACCAATTGTAATCCTCTATAAATTTCATGTATTTTCAATGTAAAGGGTTAAGTTTCATCCGAAAGGCTGAGAGAACTGTGAGAGGTTGAGAGCAATGTTTTAAATAGCTAAGACATGCTTTGTTATTTCTTTTAGAGTCCTGTAATATGAAATGAGGTTTTATTTGCTATGAGCATGATTTGAACTGTATGCTAAATCTAGATATTTTGTAGTTTTGTCTAAACTGAGTGTGGTTATGAAATCCTTCATAATAACATTTTTATTATGAATTGTCATACTGTGCTTTAATATCCTAGATTCTATAGCTGGAATGTTTTCTGGATATAGTTCTCTATGTTAATGTGTGAAGGAATTGTTTGTTTTTCATGTCCCCATCCAAATAAGACTACTTGCAAATAATGTTTCACCAACCTACTAGTTCCCTAGGTTGAGGTGGAGACATAAATTTGGTAATAAGGGAGATATATGACCCTTAAGGACCTTGGTTACCATATTCACGTTAAAATGGGTCACATAAATAATAAATGTTAAGAAAATAAGGTGGCATTGGTTCATGGAGACAATTGGAAGCTTGTGGAGTCTTTAGGTGACTAGATTCCGCCACACACGTGGCATGACCTTCATCCAAATTCGAACCCATTAGGAATGTAACATTCTTGGAGGGTGATGTGGTGTCACATAGCCTATCACGATACAAGGAATTTGAATTAGGAGAGGAGAGTAACTCCCATGGAAGAGGAAGACACTAAGAAGACAATGTGTGCCACTTGGAAGGAGATTCTGTGCACTTTATGACAACTAATGATGCAAGATTCTATGACAAATACGACAAATTAAGACCTGATTTCAGACCTATGACAAATATTACATGAAAGGGATCAAAATAACGACCAAGAGGGAACATTTGGGAGTTATAGGCATCCATTCAAATTGGGAAAAATATTGGAGCATGAAGGAGATGCCAAGTGTCACAGGAATTACTAAACCAATAAGATGAGTTGGAGGAAGCCCATGGAGGGAAATTCGACCTTAGGAGGCATCATGAATTTAATAGAAGGATGTCATGAGGAAGGAGAATATCTTATTATCATTTATTAAATGGCCTTTGTCATTTTTGAGAGCTTTTTCTTGTCTATTGCACGGTAAGTGTTCACTCTCCCTACTTGTGAACCAATTTCAAGGGAGTTGGATTCCTTTCCAAGTTGGTTGATGGAGAGGCCATTAAGACATATCATTGGAGCTGAATGAAGGTGTTTTAGTTTCAGGTTGAAGTCCATACAGTTCAAGTTCTCATCTATCTCCCTATTCTCTCATTCCTTCTTCTCCATTCCCCTACACTCTCATGTTGATGGCACAGTTGTTGGTGTGTTGCTTGCTATTTGATGCATCCATTTGATGCCCAAGATGGGGTATATGATGTATGTATCTGTACTTTTATGTCCATATGCTCTATAACTCGAAATCCAAGAAATTCATATTTAAAAAGCTTGCATTATCATGCCATTAAACTAGTTTTCATGAATTTGGCTTCCATCTTGAAAGAGTTTTATATCAGATTTGTATGAGGTTTCTTCTCGTAGTTTGATGATGTTGGGGAAGACATAGATGATGTATGACTCTATAGTTTCATTACCATATTCTCTATAGCTATAAATCCAAGAAACTCATGTGTGAAAAGCTTGCATTCTCATGCCATTTCATCACTAGTTTTTGATGAATTTGGCTCCAATCTTGAAGGAGTTTTATATCAGATTTGTATGAGGTTTATTATCTGAGTTTAATTATATTGGAACAACCATTTTTATGTTGTATATGACCACCATATATCATGTTACATTCATAACCATCTATTCTACTTTTCATGAGTCAAATTTGAGCTAGTAATGCAATTTCCCCTTAAGCAATTTGCATGAAAGTTACTATACAAATGTTGAACATCATAATCAGTTTGCAGAGAGATTAATAAACATGATTAATGATAGCCATTTATGTATGATATTCATCTCCATACTCATTTCTTAAATTTGTGGGGTTCGTACTTGTGTTGGAGAGCTAAACTAGAGGAGGAGACCTTAGAGATTACTGCAGAGGGCATATATTTTGTTACTCGATTGTCTCATCGAGGGGAACCCGTGAAATTGGGTGGCATCGACAATGGGGGTGATACCCTTAGTGTGCAAGACTATGTCAACATGTACATTTTACCTGGCACACAGAAATTGGGGACACAAATCCCGATTGCACAGATCACCAGCTTCCCCTTGAAAGTGCTTGTGGGCATTGTTGTTAGAGTGGTGGGGTCATCCACATTGCATTTAGCTACATGGACCCACATGTGTATAGAAATGGAGCATCTTCAAGATGTGTTCTTTGACTGGTGTTTGGGATTAGTACCGATCATGAAAAAACAACTCTTAGACTGCAGGATAGGGAGGAAGAAGAACTTCGACTATGCGAGTATCTTGGTTTCTTTCTTCTTCGAGAGGGTTCCTGCTCTGAGCCCTGCAATAATAATTCCACCCTCCCCTCCTCATGAGATTAGAATTACGTGACGGGGATATGTGTAATGTCCCTGACTCTCCGACCGGCGAAGAGGACGCTACCAAACCATCAAAAACCTCCGGGCAACTAGCCCCATGAACAAGAACATGCATATAAAGATGAAATAAAATGCTTAAAACATAAAATATGCTAATATGCATAAAACATACACAAATGCATAGTTACTCAACATACAGCGGAAGAAACATATACATTCCAGCATCAACATGTTCATCATGATTCATTAGACAATAGACAGTAAAAGTAAATGCAGAAGCAAAATGGACAAGAACACTTATCGTATAAATATCTCGTCCCGCAACCAACTACGTCGCTGCAACATTCCACCCAACCATAGTCCAGCGTGCTCATCAATCTCTCATCAACACTGCCACCCCCGAGTTGGGCATGATTCCCCAAGGAATAAGGGTCAAAGCAGGCTTACACATAGCCAAGGTTACACAAAATAGCCAAGTCAATGCAATTGGGTTTATCAGGCCGTCAAGGAGCTAGGAAAGGATAAATGCTAAGTTGGTGGTCTCAATGGAGAGATAAGGACGCCTACACCAAAGCTAGCTTGGCTTCTAAGACATCCACACACCCAACACCAGGAATCAGTCCTTTCTCTGCTTCACAGTCCCTTAGGCCCTGACTCCCCTTTCCAATGCTCTTCAAGGGTTGTGGAGAAGAAAGCCAGCAGTCTAATTCTGTCTGAGTGGCTCCCAAACACCAGGTTTCTCAAGCATACCTAGCCTCTAATCCTACTCTAAGCAGTCCGAATACCAACCACTGCATACTCGTAGTAAAACAACCAGTTCATAGCTCTATGAAGAAAATAAGGACAACAGGGTGACAACCTAAATGAAAAAGTGAACAAAACTCAGGTCAAACAAGACAATTTAGAGTTGTTCTTGGCCCTAGCATGGCCAAAACAACTCAGCAACAACCCCACAAGATATTGTGCACATGTAGCAACCAAAAACTAGGGAAAGATCAACAACCCAATCCCATAATGAAACAACGGGAACCTTACACAATCTGTAGGAGGGGAAGAAGACGGATTCCCAGCATTGACAGGGAAAGCATATAAATAGAAAAACTGTGCCTCTCAAGCCGATCTTCCAGCTCGCCGCGTGAGATCACAGTCCCCCAACCCCTGCGTGAGGAAAACCATGCCGATTTTCGATCTGTGCGTGAGGATGAACAAACGACTCACTATGGGAGGAAAAACTAGAACCAACCTTCCTGAGAGTGAACAAGACCAAAACCTCCGAAGAAGTGGAATCTTGGGAGAGTGGAGAGAATGGAAAGGTTCCTTCTTTACCCCCTAGCGACGTGAAGAGGAAGAGTCCGTTGGTGGAGTGGGCACATGGGAAAGGACTGAAAGTCCTGCCACATTGACCACTACTCAGGCATAATTGTTCCCAGACAACAGAATTTTAAATGGGTGGCCGACACATGGCAAACTCCCAATGAGCCCCACGGGTTGGACAACCCCTCCCTTAACCTTCGGAATCATGCCCTTTTCATTTAACGTTGCACCGTCATAGCTGGCTGTAGGTTTATTTTAATTAATGTGCATATTTACATGATGCCCAAAACTATAATGTGCCGGATAGCACGATATACCATCAGCAACGATCCCTATTGCCGAAACATACACAACCAAATCAATGGTGGGGCTTTTGCCTTTAGCTCCACACCACGATTAATTACAAAATATACATCATGTACCTTTTAATGCAAACGAGGTCAAAACCGGGATATTACAATCCCCTCCCCCTTGGAATAACATCGTCCTCGGTGTTCCAATACATAGGAATGCATATACCATTTGCACATTCAAAATTTCAAAATTTTGCAGATCTGTCCCATGTTCAATTATTTACTTTGAACTTCCATGACCAAGCCCCTCGGCTTCCACGAGCTTCTCCTACTGGTTCTTAGCTTTTGGCTCATCCCCAAGTCTAGGATCTTTGTGACTGCTGCCCTCTTTATGTTCCCTCGTTGGGCAGTCCCGGTGGTAATGATGTCCTCTGCATTTCCAACATTTCGCTGGCTGCTTCATCTTTACTTGCTCAACTTCCTTTGAGTCTTCATGCCTAGAACATTTCTTAATGGATCACTTGGACGAATGTCCCATCATTGATCCACTTTCCTTGCCTTTACTGATTTCTCCCAGAAGGCTTTTTACCTCCTTTTGCAAACAAATAGAGTCTTGCAAAATCTGGTGGTTCATCTCATTCTACCTTTTCTGTATCTTGAGCATCTCTCCAAGATTCTCTTGGGTCTTATCAATTGTTTGAAGGAGACTTCCAGCCAAGTCCAACAGTTTTTGGTTGGCTGCCATGATCAATGTGCACCACTTGATTTCACTTTTCTCACCTGTGAAATGCACCATTGAAATTCTGTCAGACCAAGCATAATATAGGCATTCAAATCAGTCAATTAATTTCCCAATTGGCATGACAGTCCAAGTCTCATCAAGGAGACCTTCATATTTTTCATGTCTTCCCAACAAGCACATGAGCTCATTCATGTCCATTCTTGGGCAGGGAATTAACTATTCCAGCCTTCACAATTTACTTTAAACAAATACACACATTCTATTTTCAGTCATACATGCATTCAACAATCTTTTGTTTTCACAATGCATATATATATGTATATGTATGTATATATATGTATATGTATGTATATATATGTATATGTATGTATATATATGTATATCTATGTATATATATGTAT
>LPNX010981284.1:240210-427710 GCA_001517045.1 Pseudotsuga menziesii
CAGGCTACTCAGCCAAGCCAACTAACATACTGTAACGTTTTCACAATTTCCACAACATCAAATAATTACATAGTCAAGCCAACCTTCAGTTGGGTTTATCAGACCATCAACAAATCACATGCACTTATATCAACAATAACCGACCATTTCTAGGTCCAGGATCTACTATGGATCCCCAGGCATATAATAGCCCAACATCTCCTTCCAGTACATCTTCATGCTGATTGGGAAGGAAACTTTATCATTACCATGTCCAGGTTTCATTTCCAGCAGTGAGCTCTAATTCCACTACCCCATACCACACAAGAAACCACTCCCTCCTCTGCTCTTAAGTCCCTCAGGAATGTCTCCTTCTCTATGCTCTTCAGTAGAAGGTAGGATGAGCCCCAAGCCATTGTCCATTTAGGGTACAACACCAGCCTACATCTGTTTAGCCTGGCAACACAAGCAATATAAGCAAACTCATCAGCATTATTGCTCTAAAACTGTAATCATATTTCATATAATTCACTATCAAGTATTGAGACACCAGGAGTGCGTCCACTCCCTAGGGTGTAATCAATATTGAAAACCCTTTCATGATTCGACATCAGGAAAGTGTGCACCCTTTTTCGGTGTGTGCCATGTAGGCCCTATTCATACTCAAGCAATTGGTCAGAATGGAAATAAAATCAAAACATGTTCTGCATATTAAATTTAATAATCTGACATGCATATTCTTAGCTAGGGTCACAGAACACTTATCCATTTGCCGAAGCAGTATTCCTTTGTTAAGGAGGAATGGGGACTCACTTCTCTGAGTTGACAGTCCCTCGGTTTTCCATCCCAACTCCTTTTTACATTTCGTATCCACACATGTCTTACCGACATAATCTAGACTATCCCACTCATGTTGCGTACCAAACATGTAGTGCAGATGAGACATTTCCAAAATGTCCAATGAAGTTTCACCCGAAATCCATTTCCAAGATAAGGGAAAACCTTCCTGGCTCCTGCAGGCCATCACACATGATCTTCCTGCAGTGTGTACCCCTGGCACATTCATCAAATAGCCAAACAGTCAATCATTATTTGATAATACAATCCAAATTTGATTGTTCCATAACCAGGCAATGACATTAGTAATTAAATTCAATGAGAATTTGCAACTCTGTTTACTACAGAAATTGATTTGCTTGGCAATGAGGTGATCCTCAATGGTGGGTCTCTTGTAAGCAACACCACTATTCCCATTATAATTTTATGCTTCCTAGCATAACATGAATACCCACTTACAATGAGTCCTCCTGACACAATCTTATGCAAGCCAATAGTGATTAGTAGTTGTCAGCAATTTCTCAAATCCAAAATTCACAAATTCAAATTTAATAACCCATTATGCATACAAACTATTTTCACAAACATGAGACTCTTCTCATAAGGTTTGGCTCTTTCACATGGTAGATTTCGGCATTTTTCATGGTCTTACTCTCATTGCCATGCTCTAAACAATCTACTTGAAACCTGAACTTCAATTAGCCAAACACTTGGTAAGTCTGGATGCATATAACCTTTTCATTGCTGCAACCATCACTGAAGCATTTTCAGAATTTATAAAATTCAAATACTTCTAGCTGTTAATCACATCAATATTACCAAAACTCGTTACTTCATGCAATCATTATCATACTTTAAATTATAGGGTACAATCCCCTCATTTATGTAATTTAAATGAAAGGTTTAGATACTTCTTACTTCATAAGCATATCATTTGTACCACCTTGCCCTTCCATAGAGCATTTCCGACAGCCAATTGATCCTGACTACCCTCTTCATGCACTTACTATCCTACATTCATAACAGCTCTTGAAATGGTTCTAGAGTTGTCATCAATTCATCATTTCAGCCATTAGTTATTCATAATATCACATGCACTATCTCAATGCATTCATGCAATGTCAACATTTGCACCCATACTTACGTAATCAGTTACTCACACCCTTCATATGCATCCATTCAATGCATAACTACAAGATTTATAAAATATTTTAATGCATATCCACTCAATGCTACCTTGCATTGATTCAGGAATACTATGCATTCAAACATACCATGCATGGCCTAACCATGACTACTTCATATAGGATGCATTACTATAATCAAGATCATCAGTGCTTACTTTCTTTGGGCTACTAAGCTCATAACAACATATACATGCATGATACATTTCTGTATGAATGTAGTATAAATTTCAAATACCCACATGGTATGAGACCTCTTGCTTTTACCACTCCATGCAATTGTCATAATTAAACTCTTACCTTCATGGGTCCTACTTACACCCTTGACATTACCAGTTTGGTTGGTCCTTTGCAGGAGATTGCAGAATTTGCTCACCAAATTTTGATTATGGACTTATTGCCTTATCCCTTTCTCCATAGGGTTGCTAGTCACATTTGTCAGCATCAGCAACATATTCAGCCATGTCCATGTTGTCGTTGGTTTTTCTACTAATGCCAACACCAATGCAATAATTATCATTAGTGGCTCATTATAAATGTATAATTCTCACTATTCTTACCAACATGTAATATCTTATGCATGCAAGGAATATCCTCATACATTTCATGTATAAAAATTGTAATCATAATTAGCAAGACAGGGTTTAAGGAAATTTCCCTTTTCAAATCCCTCATCCTTGCATGGAACTCCTCTTCCACACAACAGTTGGTTTGACTTCATGGTCTTGCTACCTCTAGGCATGCAATTCCCGGATTTGTCCATATTGACAGCAACACATTTCTCTTTTAAGCAATCACTAGCACTTTGCTGCTCCACACTCAAATTTTGGCGACTCTCCCTTATTCCCTGCTGGATAAGCTTTCCAACGCCTATCCACATGCTTCATTCTGACCTCGGGTGTGAAAACCACACCACTTCAAAAATGATGTTTTTTACCAAATGTATTCTGGTCTGAAATGTCAACCTCAACCATTTGGAATTTTCTTCCTTTTCATCCCTGTAATCCCCTGGTAGTCTGCTGAAAATCCACTGAAAAATCCCACTTGAAAACCTCAAAAATTCCTTTTCCCCAATCGGATCTCTTTCCAACTAAATTTTCGACATTTCGGCAATCACATCAACAATTTCCTCTGGCGCTCATCAGCTGCCCTGACAACTAACATCTTCCGCTGTATTGGACCTTCAGTCTTCTAAGCTTCCGGATGGCATCGGCGATGCTAAGTACTATTCATCGGGTCTCTTTCCCACTATCTTTCCAGCGTTTTGGCAATCAAATCGTCTAATTCCTTCGCTGCTCATCGGTGGTCGGGCGCACTGTTCATCGAGCAGCTAGTCCTCACGGCTTCCGCAACGATGGCTAACGAACCTTCTAGGGTTTTCGCGGTTCACAATCTATCGGTGGTCAGATTATCCAGGCACTACCGCATCGGTGATCAGATCCTCTACCCGTTGGGTGGCTAGTTCTCTAAGCTTCCGCAATGGCGGGCATCAAACTAGCTGGAGTTTCCATGGCCATAACTCTGTTGGCGGTCGGAACGACTAGCAACTGTAATATTTCGATCTATGACCGGAAGCACTAACTACTACAGCATCAGGTAGTTAGTATTCTAGGTAGCTGTAATGATGGACATCGATCCTACTATGGGTTCCACAGACCTTAATACCCCCTCGGTCGTCGGAAGGACTAACCACTGCGCATCGGCGACAAAATCCACTATCTTCCATCGATTGCCGATGGGTTTCGAGACTTAGATAATTTTTTGACATCGGCTTCTCCTTCAACTAATAATCGCCGATCCCAACAACTAAACGTTTCTGATCGCCGATGATCTCATGCCTTAGAAAAATTTCGGAAACTTTTTCTCCTGTCTTCCGTTGCGTCGACTGTCGGAGCAACTATCCGATGCGGCATCGCCAGTCAGGGACTCTACCTATTGGAAGATTAGTCCACTAGACTTCCGCAACGGTGGGCACACGAACCACTAATTCTTTCTGACGTTCATCGACAAGTTCATCATCTAAGCATCGACGACTCAATCAACTAATCATCGCCGATCATTAATGATCTCACGACTTAGAAAAATTTTCAAAATTTCCTCTCCGCCATCGCTGTCGGCGGGTCAAACCACTATCATCTGGGTTCTTCTGCCGATGTTTCAGCGGTCGAAATAGCTAAATGTCATGGATCAATCTACTAACCTCCACCGAGGTGTCATCAGCGATCCATTCATCTTAGTGGCACCGATCGCCGATGGTCGGTTTCAAGTGGTCTTTTCGCAAAAAGGGGCCAACATATCGGTGACCTTCAGCTGATCCCCTTTGCAACTGCAGCTCCGAATTCCACTATTCTCCGCCAACGGCCAACGAACACATAGAAAAATTTTGCAATTTTCCTTCCACCGTCGGGTGAGCTTCAGACTACATGTTCCACTGTGTCGGAGGACCTTCCAACTAAGTGATCCACTTCATCAAAAGAACTTCTCACTAAGTTTTTCGATGAGCCGACAATTCTGGCACTTAGAAAATTTTTGTGAATTTTCTTGTTATTCACCCATTTTCTCCTGGTTTCTTCTGGGCAGTAGGCAACCTGCCTTTGCTAGCTGTTTCTCATGGTCTTTTGAGGCCCAAATGCTGCAACATACACTCTATCACTGCATCTTCACGGCCCATTTAGGCCCATGCTGCAACCTTTGCTCTGATACCACACTGTAACGTCCCCGACCCTCCGACCAGCGAAGAGGACGCTACCAAACCATCAAAAACCTCCGGGAAACTAGCCCCATGAACAAGAACATGCATATAAAGCTGAAATAAAATGCTTAAAACATAAAATATGCTAAGATGCATAAAACATACACGGATGCATAGTTACTCAACATATAGTGGAAGCAACATATACATTCCAGCATCAACATGTTCATCATGATTCATTAGACATCAGACAGTAAAAGTAAATGCAGAAGCAAAATGGACAAGAACACTTATCTTATAAATATCTCATCCCGTGACCAGCTACGTTGCTGCAACATTCCACCCAACCATAGGCCAGCGTGCTCATCAATCTCTCAGCAACACTGCCACCCCCTGGCTAGGCATGATTCCCCAAGGAATAAGGGTCAAAGCAGGCTTACACATAGCCAAGGTTACACAGAACAACCAAGTCAACATAGTTGGGCTTATCAGGCCGTCAAGGAGCTAGGAAAGGCTAAATGCTAAGTTGATGGTCTCAATGGAGAGCTAAGGACACCTACACCAGAGCTAGCCTGACTTCTAAGACATCCACACACCCAACATCAGGAATCAGTCCTTTCTCTGCTTCACAGTCCCTTAGGCCCTGACTTCCCTTTCCAATGCTCTTCAAGGGTTGTGGAGAAGAAAGCCAGCAGTCTAATTTTGTCTGAGTGGCTCCCAAACACCAGGTTTCTCAAGCATACCCAGCCTCTAATCCTACTCTAAGCAGTCCGAATACCAACCACTGCATACCCGTAGTAAAACAACCAGTTCACAGCTCTATGAAGAAAATAAGGACAACAGGGTGACAACCCAAACAAAAAGGTGAACACAGCTCAGGTCAAACAAGAAGATTCAAAGTTGTTCTTGGCCTTAGCGTGGCTAAAACATCTCAACAACAACCCCACAAGATATTGTGCACACGCAACAACCAAAAACCAGGGAAAGATCAACAACCCAATCCCATAATGAAACAATGGGAAGCTTACACAGTCCGCAGGTGGGGAAGAAGACAGATTCCCAGCATTAACAGGGAAAGCATATAAACAACAGAACTGTGCCTCTCAGGCCGATCTTCCAGCTCACCGCGTGAGATCACAGTCCCCCAACCCCTGTGTGAGGAAAACCATGCCGATTCCCGATCTGTGCATGAGGATGAACAAACAACTCGCTGTGGGAGGAAAAACCAGAATCGCCCTTCCTGAGAGTGAACAAAACCAAAACCTCCAAAGAAGTGAAATCGTGGGAGAGTGGAGAGAATGGGAAGGTTGCTTCTCTGCCCCCCAGCGACATGAAGAGTAAGAGTCCGTTGGTGGAGTGGGCACGTGGGCAAGGACTAACAGTCCTGCCACACCCACCACTACTCAGCCATAATTGCTCCTAGACAACAGAAGTTTAAACGGGTGGTCGACACATGGCAAACTCCCAATGACCCCCACGGGTTGGAACCCCCCCCCCTTAACCTTAGGAATCATGCCCTTTTCATTTAACGTTGCACCGTCATAGCTAGCTGTAGGTTTATTTTAATTAATGTGCATATTTACACGATGCCCAAAACTATAATGTGCCGGATAGCATGATATACCATCGACAACGATCCCTATTGTCGAAACATACACAACCAAATCGATGGTGGGGCTTTTGCCTTTAGCTCTACACCACGATTAATTACAAAATATACATCATGTACCTTTTAATGCAAACAGGGTCAAAATTGGGGTATTACAAGATGTATTCCTCCACCAGGGTGGTGGTGAGATCCAGGGTGGCTATGATGACGATTTCTATGCATGGTGGTGCTGCCATGTGCCTGCTCTGGAGTAGTTACCGTATGTAGGTTTAGACTTTCATGGAGATCATGAGTTAGTTATCCCTCCAAAAGAAGCACGGGGAGACATGGGTGAGTCTTTTATTTTTTGAAATATTGATTTTTTATGAATTTTTGTTCACAATGTTATATATATATGTATTTTATTCGAGTCTACATCATTTTTGATGATATGTAGATGTTGGACCTGTCCAGCGAGATGGACATCCTAGGATTTACATACGACCAGTAGACAGAGCTGGAGATGAATATATGCTTCGTATTGTGGAGGGAAAGCTGTCCAGGCTTACCCATGATGTACTGACATTGAGGATGAAGTGTATTCCTATGGCCATGCAGGAGCACGTCGTGGGTGTACCTCCATCCTGGTTATGCCTACTCTGAAAGGTGTCCATGCCTATCCTATGTTACCGAGAGGCCATGGAGGCAGCTGCATCTAGTGAGGCTGAGGAGATTCCATAGTTTTTAGCATATGAAGGATTATGATCCTATTTTGTATTTTTGATGTACATATTTACTGGATCTTTGGACTAGAACTATATGTACATGGACCAACATTTTACACATATATATACGGTTATTTACATTTGTCTCTATGTATATGTGTATTCATTTTACAAAGTGTGTGACAAATGCCAGTCTAAATTGTAGTTAGCAAATGCATTAGTGATATTGTTTTGATTTCTTGAAACGTGTTGTTATATAATATGTTCACAATTTCTTTCAAGTAACCTAATCTGTAAAAACTGACGTAAAAGGGTAGGGTGTCTCACCTGGTAGACCCCATTGAGCTGAGAGACCACTAACTGAGAGTTGATTATGACTTCTAGGCAGATGATACCACGTGATATAACATCCCAAACAAGCTCAATAACAACACTGTATTCAACTACATTGTTAGTTGCAGGACCTAAGCAAGCGCCTCCTGAGGTAGCTAATTATCCTATTGGTGCATAAATGACCCAAGAAGCTGAAGCCAGGTTGCAAGTGTGATGAATTGTGCCATTAGCGAACCCTACAAACCACTCCAAAGACATCTGAAAGAACACCATACTACATAAGAAATAGTAACCACTAATGACCATTTACAAAATTATACAATTATAATACAAGAAAAAGAATAATGCCCAAGCGTAATATTTTTTCAGGTAGAGCCCATTTCGGGGCTTAGGAAACTTATTACCATCATAATCAACTAACTTATAAGAACCCTTCCTTAGGACCTTTGACACAATGTACGTGCCTAACCACATAGATTTAAAATTGTTTGCCCCCAAGGGTTCCTTATCCTGGTTGTACACCAAGACAAGATCTCCTTCGGAGAAAACCCTAGGTTTAACAACTTTGTCATATTGGTTTTTTACCCATTGCTTATGTCCTTCATTTTCTATGAGCGCATCTTTGCGCTGCTCATCTAGATTCTCTACATGCAACAACCATTCCTCTATCTTAGAAGTATCGGGAAGTATGTGAATGCCAATATTTAAGGATGGTATCTTTCATTCCATCGACGTAGCTTCTTCCACCCCATGAACGAGTTGGAAGGGTGAACCTTGTGACAACCTTAACATTTGTTTGATAATCCCAAAGCGCAGGATACAACATGATGTGCCAGTTTGACCTACTTGCATTAATAGTTCACTTGAGAATGGTTTTCAAAGTTTTGTTAACTGCTTCTGCTTGTCCATTCGCGTGCAGGTAAAAAGAATACAAGTGGTCTTGCCTAAAACCTAACATAGTAGTCAACTAAGTCATCATATTGTTCTGAAAATGACTGCCATGGTTAGTGACAATATGCTTCATAATACTGAACTTGGTGATAATTTGATTGAACACGAAATACACTATCGTCTCACCATCGACTTTAAAGGTAGGCATTTCCTTTTCCCGCTTTGTAAAGTAGTCAACAATGACAATGATATACTTGTGCCCCCCATCAGACACTGGGTTGTAGGTCATGAAATCCACCCCCACTTGGTGAAGGGCCCTACCGTGATGATGGGAAAATGAGGAGCAGGATGTGACCACATTTTTCTAGTGTATAGCTGACATGGATGGCATTGTTTTATAGCTTCTACACAATATTTGAATATGGTAGGACATAAATAACCAACATGCAAGATCTTCTGGGCCATTGCTAACCCAGGTAAATGACCCTCACATGCTCCGCTATGAGAATAATTTAGGACAAGATCAGCCTCCTCATGGGTAAGGCATCGACGCAAGATGGAATCTACCCCTAGTTTATATAATGTATCACCGATTATGAGGTAGTTTTTTGCATTTAACCTTAACTTGCACAGATCTTCCTGTGAGAGGGTTGCATGACACTTCAAAGTCTAGAGATATAATAGGATATCTTTGTACCAATGAACAGAGGTTGAAATTAAGAAAATGTGCTCATCAGGAAATGACTCATCTTTTATCACTACGCTTTAATCACCCGGGAACTCCGAGATAAGTTCCGCGAATACTAGGGACTTCTTTGACTTGGTGGACTAAAAATCTAGGTCAAACTCCTTGGAGAATGACAATCCACTTATTAAACTTTCCCTCGATTATTCGTTGGGATAATACGTACTGAAATGTATTCATGTCTGCCACCACAATGGTTGTCCCTAGCAGAATGTAGTGTCTCAACCTCTGGACGACATAAAATGCCACCAGAGCTAGTTTCTCTACATGTGAATACATCAGTTTAGGACCAACCAGAGTGTGATTGAGATAATATATGACATGCTACTGGATATTTCCATCCTCCTGAACTAGCACTACACCAATCGTAGACTCAGATTTAGTCAGATACAATATGAAGTCCTTTGTGTAATTTGGCGGGCACAAAAGAGGAGCTGATAACAGTTATTTCTTCAATGCCTTGAAGGATTGTTGTGTGGATTCGTCCCATAGGAATGGGGTGTATTGCTTAAGAAAGCACATGAAGCCCTTAGTGATCTTGGCATAGTTCACAATAAAGCGTCAGATAAAGTTTGACTTTCCTTGTAGACCCTATAGCTGTCTGATGGTTCGAGGAGGATGCAGATTAATAATCACCTCTACTTTTAATGGATCAACCCTTATACCTTTGTTGGAGACAATGAAGCCTAGAAGTCACCCCGATTCGACGCAGAAGACATTATTATGGGGATTTAAGCAAATCTTGTAGTGCCTGCATCTTTCAAAAACTAAGTGAAGTTGATCTGGATGATCCTTCCTCTTTCGAGAATGGGTCGAAAGATTATCTAGGTATGGTTCAACAATGTGCTTGATATCATGGAAATAAAAGTTCATTGCATGTTGAAAGGTTGCCCTGACATTTTTCAAGCCATATGACATCTTCTTGTATGTGAACGTACCCCAGGGACAAAAAAAGGTTGTTTTGTGTTGGTCTTTGGGTTTAAAATGAATCTGGTTATATCCAGAAAAACCATCCATAAATGAGAAAACCTCGCTACCTGCACATGCATCAATAATATGATCAATAAACAATGTGTGGTAGTTGTCCCTTGGACAAGCCTTGTTCAAATCCTAGAAATCAGTACAAACACCTATAGTCCCCAGTTTCTTATCGACCAGAATGAGATTGGATACCCATTTCGTAAGAGAGATAGGGTAAATAAAACCGGCTTTCAACAATTTTTCCACTTCAACCTTAACGACTATCACTTTCTGTAGATTCACAGGTCTAAGCTTTTTTCAAACTTTTTTAATGTTAGGGTAAGTTCATATCTCATTCTCCATAATTGAAGGGTCGATGCTTGGCATCTCCTCTTAATACAAGTCAAAGACATCGCAAAATTCCTTAAAAAAAGCAGTATAACTGGCAATCTCTTCAGTTGAAGAGTTTTCTCCAATATGTATATTTTCAATGACATCCAGTTTGGTAGAGATATTGATCGGTATAGTGGCGGAAATGTTTTCCATATTCCCCTCGATGAACATTCCCTCCTTCGGCAAAGGATTTACAGGTTGATCAATACCTTTAGCTAGTCTCACATGGAACTCATAATTTTCTATCCTACTCAGGTCTGAAAGGAAGTAGGACTTGTGATGTAGATATTCACAAATTTTCTTTGGTCCTATCATAGCTTCCAGAATGGCTTCATTAGAAGACAAAACCATATCTAAGCAGTCGTAAGAATAAGTTTATTCCTCTTCCCATGTGGGAAAGTAAGCTTCATATGACTCTTCTGAGACTGGAGGATTCGACATGGAATAAATAGTAGCATCGAATATAGCTTGGTAGGCCACTTATGCTACTGATAAGGTCACTTGAGGCTCCTCTTGCGAAGGGAGAACCCATGGGTCAATTCTATATACAACTGTAGAGACGTTATTCCCTACACTAGTCGTTCCTAGTTAGTTTATAGGAGCGAGCATATCAAAAGAACCTATGAATGATGTGTACATCCCAACTCCTAAACTTTCATTCATCGGGCGCCACTGATCAATAAAGGGTACATTAGACTATGAAGTCTCCATATGACCCTTCCGAGTATATGACAGTTGGTCAAAAGTCACCAACTTTCCTTCATGTGAAAACACAAGGACTCATAAAATGAACGATGGAATAACGCACATCCAATAGGTCCAACTCCTCCCCAAAAGTAAATTATAGTCCAGAGGGGCATCAACAACTTTGATTTCTATAGAGACCATTTTCCCTACCAGTTTTATTTCAAACGATGGCAGGATACCATGTGGGAAGAAAGACTTTCCGTTGAAAGCGGTTAACAAAGTGTTCGATGGGACCAACTCGGGGGATCCTAGAGCCTTCCAACATGAAATTGACATTACAAATTTCGATGCACCTTCGTCTATTATTATTCGTCCAATGGTTTTTCTGCCATGGACTAAATTAATCGAAAAGGACACATGTTAAGGTAGGCATAATTTGACATCATAAAGATTAAACTTAGCCATCAGGCTCATAGATTCCATACTGTCGATGGCTGCCAAAAGTGCATCTTGCTGCGAAGAACAACTTTGCAACACTTCTAAGGATGACATCACACAAGGAGTTTGACCAATTCTTCTACAACTAAGTAGTTCGAAGTGGCCCTCGCATTAGGGTTGTGAAATGTATTTTTGAAGACACCTTTCAGTATCTTCGACATAGTATCAGTCGGTTTATCAATTGAAAGTGGGGCTGATGTTTCGTCAATCTGTTCATCTTCCTGCTAAGCATCTGTTTCATAATTTTTGGCTCTAGTCTATATTAAGGTATGGGATCAGACCATATTTATATATGATTGATTAGTATAAGGAGCATTTTGCAATCCCCCAACGTTCTTTGGATCACTAGAAGTTGCATTCTATCCTTATGGGAACAGATCCTTCAGGACGATAGGTTGTTGTTGTTTCAACAACTTCTATGCTTGATCCATTAAGGGACATTGATAGGTCAAATGGTCTTCCTGGCAGAGTTTGCAAGGAAACTTGAATTTATTCTCCCCCCCCCCAGCATTGTTTGTGGGCTTCTTCTTATTTGACCTCCCTCACCCTTCTTACCATTGTTCTTTTTCCCACCGAGTTGCTTAGTGCCCTTTTGGGTAGATTGCACACTATAAACATTTGCATTCCAGGTGAGGGGGTGGAAGCCTTGGATGCCTGCACTGTAGATTGCTTCACTGATAGTTCATGTATATGTTTGTCCAATGATTCTACAATTGGCGAGTCAATTGAACCCACCATGCCATCGACATGTGGTCCAAGCTTGGGGCTAGCAAAGTCCGTGTTGGACCTTGGTGCCTCAGGAATAATATCATAGAGAATCCCAGATCGGGCATATATCAAATCCAGTTGCTAGGCCTTGAGTATGGCCTCCTCCTTCGAGGTCACTCCCCAAGTTGAAACGTATTTTTAAATATAAGGCGATAAAGACTTCAAAAACCATTCCAATAGGAATTCTGGAGGAATATTGGCTTTAATGAGCCTCTTTCATCTTCTCCACTCTTGAATGTGGTAAGATATGTGAGTGGCCTTGTTCTTTCAAAAGGTCGACAAAAGGTCTGTGCTGACATCATACCAGACTGGAAGCTAGAAGTGGTTTAGAAAAATCAGTTGCTAAATCAAGAAAACTGTCGTAGGCGGCAACTGAGAGTTTGATAGACCATTTAGTCGCTACACTGGCCAGAGTTTGTTGAAAAAGCCTCAGTCGAATTGAATCATCGTTCAACGAGTTGGAGGAGAACCAAAAATGGAACATTGTGACATAGTCACCCAGATCCTCTCCAGTTTTTCCTTCAAACTTAGGAATGTTAGAAGGTAATTTAATCGGAATTGGTGACCAAGTCGGATCGTGGTGCACAGGGTCATTCATGAGTTTCGATAAGTCTGGCAAGTTTAAAGTTGCCACAAAGGGTAATATGGGCCTAGCCGGAGATTGATATTGAGGAGTCCAGGGTGAGGAAATACCCGCACCAGTGTTCCCAAAAGATAGGTTGGGGTTGCCCGCAACTATCGACTGTGAAGAACTAGCAATGTTTTGAAAGGGATTCCACCCAAATGCCAAAGGATTACTGACTTGAGGTGTGTTGTACTGCATTCAACTAATTCTGGCTGAAGCTGGAGTTGCAGATACAAGAGCTGTGATTCCCCCACTGAAAGTGAGAAGAGAGAGCTTCCAAAAGGTACATCTAACACTTGACTAGAAGTTTGAAAGTTGAACCCTGAAAAAGGGTTCAAGCTTCCAGATGACACACCAGCATAAGTAGGAGAAACACCTACATAAGGGGCAGATGGAGGAATGTGTCCTCCATACCATGGAAAGCCTTAGACAAAGGCAGTGGAAACACTAGGACCACTTTGAGTGTTTTGAAATAACAGAGAAGAAGTAAAAGGACACTAGGTATCCAAGTGACAACCATGCTAGACGGACCAACAATGTTTGAAGGTGCCGATGGATTAGCCACTCAGGAACTTAGAGACACCGAGGTTGATGAATTAAAGTTTAAGGACACCACTGGTGCAGTAGATATACTTGGCCTTGGTGCACTCACCGGTGAAGGAGAGAATCCACTAGCCATCATGGATGAAGTGGGGGTAGACATGTCCCCCATGCCTTCTCCTGAATTAGGCATAATAAAACTCAAAGGAACACCAAAACCAGTTGGACCGAACAGACGAACTTGCACTAAAACGAGATCTCTTAAGTCAGTAAGAGGTGAATTGTAGTTTCTTACAAACTCTCTAGTTGTAAATATTCAATTTCCATTGACAAGGGATCAGTCAGAGTCAAACGAAGTTCAGGTCCCCCTAGACTTTCACTGACACCAGTTGATTCAAAAGAACCATTTGTGTCCAATCTCCGCCTTTTAGGTGGCGGTGGAGGCTCCACTATTGAAAGCGGAGGAAGGTTTTGCAACCTACGAGGAGGTTGATCCTCCACAACTAAATATTTAAATCACACACCTAGAGGTTAGACTAGATCACAGGAAGTCCACAGAGCACACCAATAAAAAAATCATAAGTATCACAAACACAGGCAGGTAAAAGATATACCTTCCAAAGGAGTGTCTGTGATGATTAGGGCCCAGAACAAACTAGTGAAGATCAAAGAACATTTATCTGAGACCCCGTGATAAGTTTTATGGGTGTAAGCATTTGAATCACCAAACCACCCTCCCAAATTTTTATCCGGGGTTTCCTCCCAAGTACGCCCTAGGTACAGTGGAAATAGCCTTCCATCGTCACATGTGAAAAAATCCTAAAATCTGGATACTAAGGCTACCAAGCTTACAAAAATATTCCGTCATAACAGTCGCAGGTCTGACTGGTGTGCATGGGTAGGGTAGCTAAGCCCTAAATTCAAACATGACCGGCACCTCACGGGGCCCAAGGTGGTACTAAAAGAACCCCCATATGCACAACAATCCTGGTATATGCTCTAATGAAGTATTGGAGGGGTCTCTCCGCAACTAAGTCCTCACATGACCTTGTGATTAACTCCTATGTTAGAGGAGCTTTGTAGTTGATCTCTTGCAAACTTGTATTTACCTAGAAGATAAGCCACTAAGTCCGAGTTTAAACAATTTTGGATAGTTGTAGATGACGTAGTCCAAGATCCTAGCCTAAGCTAGTTGATGTAGGCCCTAGAAAGAAAAAAAGGTTACTAGTAAAATTTAATTAATAACGTTTTTTTTAGTGTTATTATTACTCAGGTAGAAGAAGTGAAACTCGTGGTGTTATGACTCAACTAAAAGCAAAAGCATAAAATGATGTAAACATTTCAAAATACAAATGTTATTTAATTTTTTTTTCCCTTTTTCAAAACAAATGAAACTTGCTTAATGAACTTTGAAAAACACAAGAATTTTTACTTTTTCTTTTTTCAAAATAATTAAAAAATGAACCTACAATGAGCCTATCTAAGACTAACAATGCTGCTAAATGCTTTTTTTTTGTTTTATATTTTCAAAAATCAAAAGCTAAATGCGAACTAATGCACCTAATCAAGTCAGAAACATGAACATATGCAAAAGCAATATTTACTAATTAGGTCTCACAATCACAACCTTGAAGACTCTGTAAAGTTGGGCCAAAAACCTACTTGAACTGAACTACTTCAAGTTGGAAACAAAGTAGATAAAAAACTTGGAAGAAGTACAAGTCAAAATAACTTAAAAAGGAAATCAGACAGAGATGAGCAGGCACAGGTACTATCAGGGATCAAAACACTCAAGAAATACTCAAACTTCAACCAAAGGTGCCAAGCGAGAAGACCTAAGAGAAACCCTACACATGCATTCAACCTAAATTACTAAAAAAAGACTAATAAAAGTCAGATAATAGAGATTTGTAACATGCTACAAATCAATATAGACTCAAGGCACAACCTTATAAGCAGGTGAGATAGCAAAAACATTCAAAGGATACAAACCCTAGTATTCTGTATACCCATCTACAAGAAATCGCGGGTGTTTTTTTATAGAACCACAAGTCACTTGAGAATGTCCTTAAGGAAACCCGCAGATTTATAGAGAAATCACGACTGCAAGTACTAGAAACCCGCAAGTGGTTCCCAAGAATTTTAAAAAGAAAAATAACATGGCTACGAGCCCTAAAGATATAATAAGACATGGATGAAAGACAATAGTTGCAAACCATGGATTGAAACAGAGAGAACAACAACTGGATAGAAAACTTGATTGAAGAGGCCCTAACACATACTAGACTCCCCAGTGGAGCCGCTACTTTTGTTGTGAGGGATATCTACCTTGTGACTTGGGGCCTTAGGGTCACCAACATGCTAGGGTATGACTTGTAAACATCTAGGGTTTAGAAACATATATAAGGTAAATGGAGTTAATGGAACATGTACCTTTTTACCAACAGTTGATCCAAGCTTTAACTCTCCTCCTCAAATGCTCCTGATCCTTCCGATATTCTATACCTGCAACAGAGATTGATTTTCCTCCACAGTATCTCTTATTGTTATATAAAGAAGCATGGACATATTACAATTTCATTTAAAAATAAATAACAGTATAGATCATGATTCATAACAACATGCACTAAGATAAATATGGAAGAAAGAAAATCTTTATTAAGAAGTTCAAGAAACATTACAACCGTGTCTAAGACAAGCTTCTTCTACAGACCAAGAATTGAGTCCTCCTTGCTGCTCTCTCCAATGGATTCCTCCAGCATAACCTTGCTCTCAAAATTGCTTCCTGTATCCTCTACCCCTCCCCTGTCTTTATAGTTGTTGGTGAGGAGAGGTTTCGAGGCCTAGGATGGTTAGGGGATTTAGGGAAGTTACCAATCTGAACCGAACTACCCCTAAACTAATCATATTTTTATTTTTAAGTTTGTTTTAATGGAACTCACAGGAATATATAAGGAAACTTGAAAGTGACTCGCGACTTTCCTTAAGGAAAGTCGCGATTACAACTTTTCATATATGACTTGCGGGTTGCATATGGGCTTACCCGTGAGTGACACACGAGTTTCTATGGAAGGACCCACGAGTGCAAGACAAACTCATTTTTAAAAAGTGGCAAAGCTGAAGGAGAAAGTATGTGTCAAGGATCTGATCCATCTATAAGGTTAGGGTCACTTCAATCCATAATGTCCTTTTGTGCAACGACAGGTTGGAGTCGTTACTCGGACGAAGAAGTGACATTTCATGGGATAACAATAGGTGCTAAAAATGAAGCTAAACTCTGTGTTAAAATGGAAGCTAAAGTCAACGCTAAAAAGGAAGCTAATCTCGATGCTAATAGCGTCAATGTTTGTGCTAAATTTTGCGCAGACTTGTGAAATAATACTTTTTTTTCTTAAAACTACCAAAAAATCACTAAAAAAGTTAATGGAAGCAAAAAAAGTAGGCTAAAAAAGATGCTAATCAAAAGGTTTTCTTGTTGTGGGATGAAAGCACATGAAAAAAAACAATTTAGTAAATCAAAATTAGAATTTGCTAAGAGCAAGCACATGGAAAAACAATTTAGTAAATCAAAATTAGAATTTGCTAAGAGCAAGCACATTTACTAATTCATGGGTAGATGCATGAACCAAAATGAAGCAAATAATGAATATGATGCATACATGATAAATAAAAACATAACAGTGCTTATATTAATGTGTAAAATGTTCTATACAATGCTTTTTGAGAGAGTGTATGAGCTAGAAAATAGATCATCGAACTATCTACTATGTGCTTTGCTCTTATGCTATATAGTATATAGTTTACATACAAGTCAATTTCAATTACAAGATCAATATTAATATTTAATGGTTGGAGCCATTCACTTATCTATTTTTTTTTTAAGAGTGGTTCACCATGGAAGCCCAATTTACACCATGTCTACATCCACTAGGGAAAATATCTCTTATACTCATTTGACAAGTATACATGAACGGGCAACAACAACCCCTGAGAGGGCCAATCACGATGAACGACTCACCAGCCTAATATTTCATTGAATACAAGGGCTCCCAAGGAGCAAATGTCCCCAATGAGATTCAGACCCAGGTGGGGAGTGAAACAACCAAATCTCCCAACCACCCAAGCTACACCCCATGGACTAAATGTTAGGAGGACATGGAGGTGGGATTTGATCCACTTATGTGTCCATGGGTCACGAAATCATTTAATACAATCTCTTTGGGTGGAACCACAGGTTTGAACACTACCTCAAGGTGTCCCCATGACTCCAGGTTAGGCCCTCATTGGAATTGAACCTTGCCCACTAGTGAAAAACTCCTCGCTCTTCACCAATGAATCCAACCCCTTTGGGCATCATTCACTTAAGTAATTACCATTAGTTATTGGTTTTATTGACATGCTACAAGCTACTAGTGTCATGCTTGTATAATGATCACGACAACAATTGGCGTACCTAGTATATGCATGGATCTAGAACTTGACATGCACATCTTTGGAATGTGGCATGTTGGTGATGAAATGTGTGCATGAGAGTTGATGCGTGGATATGGCACTGGTGTAAGGTTTGTCGTTACACCAAAACCTGCAGATGTTAATGAACATTTGAAACCAAGAACAAGGCCCTATTATCAGGGGTGGAAGTTAGTCCACATTTTTATATTCCTAGAGGTGCGACGATTATACTATGCAGATGTACTGATACTCCAACACCCCCCCTCCGGCATAGCTCGAGGGATTTGAACCTAAGACCTTAGCTCTGATACCATGTAAGGTGTGTCGTTACACCAAAACCTGCAGATGTTGATGAACATTTGAAACTTAGAACAAGGCCCTATTATCAGGGGTGACAATCAGTCCACATTTATATATTCCCAGAGGTGCGGTGGTTATACCATGCGGTTGTACCGATACTCCAATAACTGTGATTATGTGCATAGGATTTGGAAGCAAACATGCATGGTGTTATTTATCTCAAATGTTGTTGAATCTTTGAGAAATGAACCCTTGATGGGAGCCATCTAATTTTGTAGCAAACTTTTCTCTAAATCTAGCCATACTAAAAGTCAAAGTTCGCATTGATCCAGAGCCTTAATAATTTTTTAGACACCAAGGGTTAATTTGGAATTGGGAAAAACATCCAAGGGCATTGTTCCACTATGAATGAATCTTGGGTTACAAACTTTGCTTATGCCTATAATGTTTCTTGGATACTTATCAAATTTGTGGTTGGAAAAATGATTCACTATTACAAAATTAACCTACTGTCTCCTTAACCTTATCTATCAAGAGTAATCAAATGTTATCAAAAGCACTTCACCTTGAACCCTTGAGGAAAGCTTTCCATTGAATTTGTAAAAAAATCATCAGCCATTGTTAACTTGGTTAGAGGAGATGAATGCAAGTATTTATACATATATTTTTAAGCCATGAGAATTGGTAACTTGTTGAGATTATTTGGGTGAGGCCTAGGTTCAAAGCCAACAACTATTGCTATAACCTAAGAGTATATCCAACAACTTACAAGCCAAATATACCAATAATACTTAGCAAGGACCGAGACGTTCAGAAACATATCCAATATTAAGATCCCACTCCGAGAACACCTACCCTTCTCACCTATGACAATGTAAAAATAGTTGAAAGTCAAAGACAACTTAATGAAAGAGGTCCTCGGATGCGGGTGCCAGTGAGCCAGACTAATACCGTGGGGCGCCTCGCTATGTGTGCCAGATGTGTGGCACCATGCATGTTGGAGCTATTACAACGCTCGCGTCGCCCCCCAGTTCTTTTGTGTGGACGGGTGAGAAGGTATTGTCTCTACCCTTATCTTAGGCTGGCCCCTACTGGGAGTGGTTCCATCGCATTCATTCTGGGTTTAATGGGATTTGTACGTAGTGAATGCAGGTTTAGAGAGGCGCCATTAAGCAGAAGGCCATGGACGAGCATGTCATTATTAATTGTGGAGTGGCTGTGGGTTATTCTGGGACGCCTGGTGTTATGTTCTGGTTCGTTGTTCCCATGTTCGTTGGGATTCTCTAGTGGTATGGCGCTCCTGCATGGACGACCATTTTCGTAGGCACACTCGGTGGTAGTCTGGTTCAACACCATCTCTCATCGCCACATGATATTCAGTTCCACCACCCCATTTCGCAACACCCGGGTACTTGGTTCCTCAACATGTTCAGGCAACGAAGCACACCCAGACGGGGCAGCAACGGAAGGGGGAAGTCCCAACGCGGGCTTAACGTTCCAGTAGAGGAAGGCTATGAGGTAAACATCTCAATGCCTGTTAGAGTCCTCATTGACAACTGGGAAGGGAGAGTGGTCAACCAACGCCTGGCCACAGGGCATGATGGTAACAAAATCAACCATTACTGGTTGGTCAAGAATATGCTTGGAAACCTCATGGAGGACATGTTGGGAAATTGGAGTGCTGCCTGAGATACTATCCTCGCAGTGAAGGCTAAAATGGATGAAATGGATAGTCAACTCAGCAGTTTGGATGCAACATTTGTGTGGAAGTGTATGGCGAGCTCAGCAAGACAAGCTGGACACATGGAAGGCGGGTGCGACAGTGCGACAGGTGGTAGGTTGAGGGACACAGGCTCGATTCCAGCACAACAGATGGTTCAAGCTGTGCCTTTTCCCATCCCGTCCACCATTGAACCACTGTTTAAGCGGGTGTGGGAAGATGAGGGGCCTAGCAATGAGCCTCCTTAGTCCGCGTTGGCCACCACTGCCAACACCATCAACAACTCGGAGGAAGGGGGGTGGACATGCTCCATCTTGGAAGAAACACTCCCCCCCCTTGACTAGTGTTCATGCCTTCTTCAGCGTTGTGTGCTTCCCTGGGTTCAGAATGTTTTCTAAGTGTTTTTTGTCATCTGTGGATAGTTTGGTTGCAATTCCGTTCTTTTGGAAGGATAAATTTTGTAAATGTTATTACTTATGGTTACCTCTGGCTTTTTAAAATTCTGAACTCCTTTCGTAATAGTCTCTTCAGACTACCCTCCATTTTTTATAGGCTCAGGTGATGGTTCCAACACCTGCGGCCTCCTCTAGTTAGGGCCACTACTGTAATTTTTGTTCTTTCCGTTTAATCAAATTCACAACTTTACAAAAAAGACTTAGTGCAGAAGTAAATGCAAGGGGTATTGATTAAGCCTGGTTTTAAAATACATACTTATGAGCTCCATTGATTAAGCATGTTTCTTAATACACCTTTACTAAACACTCGGTCAATAATGAACGTTATATAAAATAAAATATATGATATATAGACCTTTGGATGCATAACCATCCGATTCTCTAAAACGGCTACACTTAGCATTTTAATTTTTAATTTTAAAGTCCACCACAACGGACAAAAATTATATAGCCGTTTTACAACGTTCACTTCTCCAGCCGACAGTTCAAAAACATCGTTGCTTTCCCATCCCTACATCACAGCTCTCTCTCTCTCTGCTTCTCACAATTCCCTTCATTCACGCTCATCATTCTACACTTTCTCTGTGGGAACCAGAGCAGATCGAGCAGAAGATTCAATGGCAGGTGGATGCATGAATGCATTGGACGAGAAGATTTCAAAGCTCTCCGCAAGGGAAAGCGCAGCGCTTTATACGCGAAAATTATTCAGGTCGACGAATTACACGGTGTTGGCCACAGCAGTAGTCTCTGTAATCACGCTGCTCTTTATAAAATTGTCTCCCACCGGTTGGGGATGGATGTTGCTCGTAATAGACATTCTCACAGTCCTGTCAGGGATCGCCGGATTCGTTTCCACAACCGAGCCTGGCTGCTACACATTTCAAGTTGTGATGACTGCCATTACTGCCGTTCTTCAGGGCTGCCTGGCGCTGGTCCTCTTCACACAGACCATTCTGTGTTTGAATAATCTCAGGCCTTCCACCAGATATGGAAGCGACGACTACGGGGGAAAAGCTCTGGTTCAATTTCATGCAGTTCTCTCCCTTTTTCTGTTTTGCATTCAGTGGGTTGCGTTGGCACTCTCCTGTATTATTCATTACTGTGTGTTTGCTGATTTCTATGAAGACCTTGATGGGAAGAAGAAGGGCATGAAATGGGGCTCTGCTAAGGTAGATCCTGTAGAACAAGATAATGTTGATGATGCTGTTGTTGTTGTTGTTAAGGAGGAGGATCCGTCTCAGATGGCCAAGCTCGGTCTTAAAAATCCTCCAGCTCAGGCGCAGAGGAGGGTATCCGCTTCTCAAGAGTTTGAGAATGTAGACTTGTGAGTTCTGAGAGAAAAACGAGTTTATAAGGTTTAATCTATTCTTTGTAGTGGGTATTATATATTCTTTTAGGTCGTGTATAGACTACTAGTTTCCCAGGACGGCAGCTAGGGCTCTAGTGTATTCAATTTGAAGAAGAAGGGTTTTTATGCTGTATTAATTCTATTACGCAAGATAACGAATATAATGACACTGGGTACCTTGCCTGAGACTATTTGGTCTTGTGGTTAAAGATCCATGTCCATTAATAGGAGGTCCGAAATATTCAATAAATTTTTATTGGTGTTTATGGGTTAAAAGAGTTAGTCTTGCAACAAGCTTACAAGGTGTAAGCCGGCAGTGATTTTTCTTAAATAGGAAGAGCTTTCCTTGCACCATATGATATGTGTTTTTAAATTGTATTTTTGCATTATATCAAGAGCATATCAATGTGTAGTTTTTTTACATTGTATCTGAACTCTGCTTTGTACGCCGATTTTTACCTCATGTGGGTTTCTATGCTGTATCACGTCTATTATGCTACAGTAGGCACCTTGCGTGAGATTCCATTTTTGGTCTTTTGGCCAGAACCATATCTATGTGTGGAAGGTATAGAAAATTTAATGGGTGTTAAAAAGAATAATCTCACAAGAAGGTGGACCTGCGGTGATTTTTCTGAAATGGGATGTCTTTTGTTGCACCATATGCTGTGTGATTTGAAAATGTATCTTTGCACTTAGATTTATACTCTGAATATCTCGGTCAAGTGAAGATCAATGTGTTAGTTTTTTACATATATCATAACACTCTGCTCTGTACTCTGTACTCGAATAGTTCAGACTCCAGAGTAGTCTAGTTTTTACCTCATGTGGGGTAGCCTGAGAGTCCAGTTTAGTCTTAATATCCATGTTTAGGTCTGAAATATTCAATAACGAATATGGTGTTTTGCATTTCACACAAGTTTGTGTTAAAAAAAATAATCTTACAATGAGCCTGCAACGGTTTTTTGAGATGTGTTTGTTTTTTACAAGGTATCACAACACTCTACTCTGTACTCTGACTCAAGTAGTTCAGACTCCATAGTAGTCCAGCTTTTACCTCGTCTAGGGGTGCCTTGCCTGAGACTCCTGTTTGGTCTTATGGATAGATCTATATATATCCATGTGCAGGGTGCCTTGCCTGAGACTACTGTTTGGTCTTATGGATAGATCTATATATATCCATGTGCAGGTCTGAAATATTAAGTAAATTTTAATGGGTGTTTTGCATTTATTTAAGCTTGTGTCAAAGAATAAGCTTAGGTCTGAAATATTCAATAAAAATTGTTGTTTTTTTGCCTGAGACTCCTGTTTGGTCTTATGGATAGATCTATATATATCCATGTGCAGGTCTGAAATATTAAGTAAATTTTAATGGGTGTTTTGCATTTATTTAAGCTTGTGTCAAAGAATAAGCTTAGGTCTGAAATATTCAATAAAAATTTGTGTTTTTTGCATTTTACACAAGTTTATGTGTTCCTAATGAATAATCTTACAACAAGCATTTCGGTGAGCCTCCAATGGATCTTTGAGATATGCTAGTTTTTTACATTCTATCACAACACTCTGCTCTGTACTCTGTACTTCAGAGTCCATAGTAGTCCAGCTTTTTTACCTCATCTGGGGTACCTTGCTGAGACTCCTGTTTGGTCTTATGGATAGATCTATATCCATGTGCAGGTCTGAAATATTCAGTAAATTTTAATGGGTGTTTTGCATTTCAACAAGCATTACGGTGAGCTTGCAATGGTTTTTTCAATTTTGAGATGTGTTAGTATTTTACAATGTATCATAACACTTTGTTCTATACTCCAGAGTATTCCAGTTCATAAGTTTTCATAATGTCATAGGAAATAATTCTTGTCATAGATGTCATAGATTTGTTATTTTTATCTTGGGGAACCCTTGAGAGATGCCTTCATGAGAGGATTTGTTAGTATTGGTCTTATGGATAGATCTATATCCATGTGCAGGTCTGAAATATTCAGTAAATTTTAATGGGTGTTTTGCATTTCAACAAGCATTACGGTGAGCTTGCAATGTTTTTTTCAATTTTGAGATGTGTTAGTATTTTACAATGTATCATAACACTTTGTTCTATACTCCAGAGTATTCCAGTTCATAAGTTTTCATAATGTCATAGGAAATAATTCTTGTCATAGATGTCATAGATTTGTTATTTTTATCTTGGGGAACCCTTGAGATGCCTTCATGAGAGGATTCCTTCCACCTTGAATGGGAGTTACACTACATATTTGGACTCATTCCACCACTAATGTGCCCTCCTTGTCCAAATTCTCTCAAAATATTAATAAAATTTATTTTTGGAAGAGAATGATTCCTTGCTACATAAAATTTTCCTATGACCTTGGTTTTTCCAAGTGAATTTATACCATTGAATTCTCTAGTCTAATGGAGTGGTCCATAGTGAAATATTGGGGACATTACAATCCTCCCCACCCAATATTGCTTGTCCTCGAGCAATTTGAATTTGGGTGGTAGTATCTATTTTTCTTCACCAACTTATTCACATTAATTTCGCTGCATCGTCCCCTAGTGATGTCTGTTCATAGGGATACAATTTCAAATGGATCAAGTTATGGCTCCAACCCAATCGAAAGGAGGTGAAGTATACTCTGCTCAATGTATGGTCCTGCAAGGTACTGGCATAGGAAGCCTTATGGCCACTTCCAATGAGAAGAGTAAATCTACACTACACCCACTCACACAACTCCCCAATAGGGTGGTCCACTAAGAACCTTACCATATGAAAGCCAAAAATGATTCTCATTTCTAGGCTTGTTGCTGGAAATATACTATGCATGGTAAAACTCCAAGATCCCCAACTAATCTAAAAAAGAGACCACCATGTTGTGGATGTGCCACTCTGATCATAACCATCCTACTGCCATACTCTGACTACATCCTCCTCTCTCAGATCACCAAACTGAAAAATATGTAAAAACTGAATCTACCACCATGTATAGTGGTTTGCATAGGCAAGCCTTATGACCACTTCCACAATGTATGGTCCTGCAAGGTACTGGCATAGGAAGCCTTATGACCACTTCCAATGAGAAGAGTAAATCTACACTACACCATGTATAGTGGTCTGCATAAAGCTCATGATAAATCTCATTTTCTCATTTAAAATCACTTCAAATATTAAATGAGAATTTATTAGTCACCCACCTTTTAATTCTCATAAAGTCACTTCTTAAAATAATTAATGACTCAAACTCACTTTAATATATAAAGTCATTCACACTTTTAAAATAAGCTAGGGAGCATATTTAAAGTGTCCTTGTCTAGCCCAAGACATGAATTGACAAACACTTCCTAGGTAAAATTTCAACAGTGTAGCCATGATTTGTTGCGTGGGTGGATACAAAGACCATACATCATGATTATCCCTCACTTTTTTCACTATAACTTCAGGATGAAGTTTCCCAACTGGTGGGTGTATGTAACACCCCACATTTTGATGGGACTGTTAAACAATGTTTAGACCTATATTGCATTTCTTTGTTTATTATCTATTGAACTCATCTTGATTGAATAAACTATGTGTGTGTATTTGTGAACTTACTTATATATGTTAGTCATGTTTTAAATTATTATGTATCCTGTTAAGGATGATAGTTGTGTGATTTGCTTCTAGTATGCAAAATTAAATAAATGATAGGGTACATGGATACCAATGTACGTTACGACTAAATGAATGAATGTATGCCATGCACATGATAGATGTATTAACTTGCTTATGTTGATCGATGGTTGTTAAATTGGTAATTGTCTTGGTAATCATGAAATACTATGCATGATCTGTTGTTTGGATGAGACTAACCCATAGGTTAGAGGAGCTAAGAAATAACCATATAGTTGTTATGATGTGTGGGATAGTGTAGGTTTATACATGAGACTAAGTTTCCCAAAATGGTCAATTGATGATAGAACTCTAAGAACCACAATATATAGCAACACAATGTTATTTTGGATAGGGTGTTGACCCTAGTTCCAATAGGAGGGGTGGAGGTATTACCCACTGTGTATCCTCTGAAACTTGAGGTCGTGGAACAGTTGTGTCGAGTCACTCTCCCCAATTTGTGTGATGATAAATATTGGTTTCCTGTTGGGGAAGTCAAGTCAATTTAGTTAATGCCTCCACTTATGGTTTTTATCTGGGGTTAGGTCAACATAGTTAACGCTCTAGGATATTCCAACATGGGAACAAATAGGAAGTGGAAGTTGGATGTAGTTTAGGAAAGAAGGAATATTAGATTAGTAATATTTTGGTTTGGGATTTGAGACACCAATTTAGTTGTAATTACAACCCTTCAATTGTAAACCATGGGTTATTTCATTAAGGAAAATCTAAGTATAATGATGAATGGTGTTGATGTGTTGTGACTTAGTTAATGAAATTGCTTGATGTTGTGGGCATTGGATTGTTGTCTTGCATGTGTGGTTACCTTATCTTGCATGTGTGGTCATTATTGTCTTTTCAGTCAAGAACTATGCATTATAGGTGATGATGGTTTCCTATAGCACATGCACAAGCTATGTTTACGCTGGCCACACACACAAACCTTGTGCATGTATACTAGTATTAGTTACATTGTAAATCTATATACATATTGGTGTTTATTGTGTTATCATGGATTGTAAATCTATATACATATTGGTGATTGTTGAGTTATCATGGATAATGGTTGATGGGTGTAATAAGATTTATGATATTAATTACAGTATGAAATTCTTGTTATTTAAATTTACATTGCATTATTAGTTAGATTCCATAGTATTAGACTCATTTACATTCGCTTGTATTAATAATTTAAATTGTAATTTATTAATTGCATCCATTTAATTCTCATTAGTAATCATATTTAAGTTAGCAATCTCATTACATTGGCTATTCTAATTAATATGCACAACCATTGATTTCATGGCATGTTATATGTGGAGAAATTAATGTTTGCCAAAAAATTAATGATGTGAGTGATAGTGGGTTATTAAATAATAAACTCAGTGAGATATTTTATTATTTAATAATATTTAAATTTACGAGGACTTGGCAGAGTTAATGTGATAGACCTGCCTTGCTGGGGGGTTCACATCAATAAATAGGGGAGTAGTCTAATTATTACATGTTTTGGACTTTTCGGTGGTTTTTGGTTAGAATTCGGTAAATTCTTTTTAGTGAAATTCAAGTTTGGAAACGTTTAAATTGTGTTTTTGCATACATAAATGGATTTAGCACCCTCAAATACCCCTATGGCACTCAGATTATGTAATTTCCACAACTAATATATGCGACTCTAAGATTTTTTGAAGATTCCCAACCGAAGTCCGATCAAAACAAACCAAAAAATATACCCGTAAAAGGTAAACACGCGTAGAATATTTAGATTGCTACTTAAAGAGGTAGGTGACTTATTATTATTACTTTATTATAGTTTGGAAATCCTAGGTCCCTTCTCGAAAAGGGAGGAAGGTGGTGGAAATATGGGGGATCAAATAGAGTTGGATGGATGAAGTGGGGGTCGTTTTGCTAGAACAAAGCAAATAAAGTGGAAGGACGTGAAAAAACATGGGAAAAACTGAATGTGGATACTTGATTGGGAGACTAGAGATTGGAAGGGAGGTTGGTGTTGTTATCAGAGTTTTGGGCACAGAAGGCTAGGAAACCCCACATGGTTCCTAGAATTAGAAGCCTAGCTACTAGTTGGATGGACTACTTGGATTTATTGATTGGAATAAGGACTAGCTTGTCATTACATGATTGTTAACTCAACTAGACATTATGATATTATATTGGTTATTACTTGGTCATGCTAAATGGGATTATTATTGCATGTTTAAATGTTATGGACATGCTGTGAAATTATATATATAATGCTTTTTAATTTTTTAAGTAAAAGAACATGCACATAAATCAAATCAGAAAATTCTACATTTAGTTTACATGGTAATTCTAATTGCTTGGTTGTTGCTAGTTAAATTTTATTTCAATTATGTTGTTCATGTAAGATAACTAACATCCACCATTAGGACATGTGTTACAATCCCTATAGCTAACGAATGCAACTGAAAAACATGGAATTCAATGAGTAAGGACCTATAGTTCATGGAGTATCGTACTCAATATCATTAAATATCAATATTAATGAAATTTTATGCAATCATTTACACTTATAACCTAGCTTGACATCAATATGAAGGTGACTAAATGAGGAAGGGTAAGTTACTAATAGAATATCTCTCTAAATTCCACAAGGAGATAGTGATCAAATCAATATTACAGTAGAGGGAGGAGAAATCAACTTGCTCATACAAATTTAGGATCCCATGGCAACACCCCCTACAAAATTTAGATACTAAAGAAGACCAAATACCACCTCCTAAAAAGTGTGAAGAAGAGTCACAACTCAGATAAAATTGTGTGGTATGATATAAGGATCAAAGTTATCAAATAGAACTGGCCAACCAAAGTACAGATAGTTGAGACACGTTGAAAAATAGTAGTCATAGTCAAAATATAACACTAGTCGAGAATTTGCAACAATCGAGAGCCAATAAGATACCAACCCCTCCATCACCTCGAAAAATGAATCTATTAACAAATATTCTACATAACAATATCGTTTAGATCCATATCCACCTAGGGGATGAATATCCAAAAGGGCATTGGTTCATCTATGAAAAAGATTGGGATTCTTTGTGCATGATGGATGAAAATAAACAAATGACACAATTTGAAAAGAGGGCTCAAGAAGAGAGCACCAACATGGTTCATTAATTTTACCAATAACCAAACCAAAACCAAAGCATAAAATTTTGACCTTCTTTAAGACATAAGAAATCTTTCAATACAAAGGTTGAAAGAAATCAAACAAATTCCAGGAGAATCCTCGAAGAATATGATACAAGGTTTATTTATTAAGCAAATCCCTTGTACAATTGACAACGAACTATTGGTGCAATGGGTCATTGTGAGGCACGGGGACTTCACTTAGTGAACATCTCACATAGCACGTGCGATAAAGAATACCCTTAATTTCCAGAGATATTGACCCAAACTCTTTTTGTTGAAACCCCCTCTCAATACTTAAAACCTCCTCCTCACCCCTTTTTATACCTCAATCCTTATAAACCACCCTACCCACCCCCACCTTAAACCCCTCATCCCCCCAATACCTGCAATATATTAGTTCAATTTTTAATAATTTTAAAACCCACAATATGAACTAACGTGATAGGATATTGGTCAACAAGTGAAGCCCCTGTGTTGTGAGGATACTTAAAAGAATAAGAGCATCATTAAGAATGCATGGGATCAAATCATGTGAAGAAGATTTGCAAAAATGCCAACAAATTGAGTCAGATGATAATGATCGACCGATTCATTTGACCAAATATTGGAAGAAGACTTGAAATGATGCGAAGGTTGATTCTAGAACTTATGTTAAGAAGATACAACTTACGATGCACATTTTGTATGCATGAAGGCAATCAAACGATCATGTCAATATAAGGAATTGATTGAACAACATCCAACCATTAAAGTTGTAAGCACAAGTTATTTCAATGATAGTCATGGAGACATGGCAAATCACTCAATAAGGGACTAACCTAATAACATGAAAATAATCAAACTAATGTGGTGTTCCATATGCAGGGAACCTACATAGAATTCCAACTGAATGGTAGGAATAGTATATCACACCATCATCACACCCAAGCATTAGATCCACAACAAGGTACACGAGGAGGTGGATACCAAGAATGATGAGATAATGGATATAACATGAGAGTTGGTCACCATGGTTGAGGTTGATACATGAATAGATGAGGCCATGGTTGAGGAGGCTACATAAGGAAATATTTTTGTGTGTGTTATACAGAAGACCATCTTAGCTGCAACTACCCCCTAAAAGACACAACCCACCTTAAAATTTACACCAAGCATGGTGTTGGAGGACTACTTGATCACGCTAGAGAAAAGAATGAATAAGAGAAATGTTAATCTATTGCAAAATGTGCCTAAATATGAAGTATTAAATTCTAAAAATATAAATGTAATCATGAGATTAGGTGTAAGGAAGGAATAATATGCAACTAAAACACTTCATATTAACCCTAGAATAAAAAGTCAGGAGGACTACCGAGATCTAGATTTTTTTATAATGAAGCATGGGAATTATTTGGAAAACTCATGGGGAATAAAATTATTGAGAGATACGACATAAAGCATGTAAGTAAGGGGAAAATCCTATACTTTATGAATTTATCAATATTATTAGTTCCTATTCTTTCAATCTGTCTTCCATCATGAGAAAAAAAAGTGATATATACTCCCTCCAGTTATTGTTCGAGCTGGATGATAAAAATCGACATGTCTGATTCTTTCAGGGGATAGATCCATAAGGATCTACTTATCTCAATAACAAAGAAACCCCGAATTGAGTGATCATGTATTAAGGGCTAAATTAGCTAAAGGTATGGGACATAATTATTATTGAGAGCCCGCTTGGCCAATGATCTTTTATATATTTTTCCAGTAGTAATTTTAGGTACTATTGCATATACAATAGGTTTAGCGGTTCTAGGAACCATCAATGATTGGTGAACCAACAAATCCATTTGCAACTCCTTTGGAGATATTACCTGAATGGTCTATTTCCTTGTATTCCAAATACTTTGTACAATACCTAACAAATTATTAGGTGTCCTTTTAATGGGATCAATACCTGCGGGATCATTGACGATACCTTTTCTAGAGAATGTGAATCAATTTCAGAATCCATTTCGTCGTCCAATAGCTACAACAATATCCTTGATTGGTATTGCAGTATCCCTTTGGTTAGGTATTGGGGCAACTTTGCCTATTGATGAATCTTTAACTTTAGGTATTTTCTAATTTGATCCAACTGTCGAATGCAAACATATTTCAAATTTTTATTCATATATCTAGGTAGTACTTGCTTCAAGACAAATTATATCTCCCTAGATATACCCATCTTACCAAATATTTATTTAAAATATTCCCTGAAATAGAGAGAGATATGTCAAAGATTTGAAATGAAATGATTCTTGCGACTCTCTAGAAAAACTTGGGGAAAGGAAATGAATGAAGAAATGGAATGGAACCAACCATTTAATGAACCCAAAACTAATTCCTCGATGGATCAATAATTAATAGCCTCCCAATCCAAGGAATTATAATTAATAACGGCTATAAAGTATTGTCCAGTTATTAATATATACGTAGTTGGGAAAGTAAAGTTCACACTATAATTAAGAAAAGTCTTTCCCACTAAAGTGTGCTCGGGAAAGTATTATTAGGACAAAAACAAATTGACCTTGAATTGGGAATTCAAGTGCACTCGCTTGTTCAGCCTATTGGTCACTTCGTTAAGGGAGTATAAACACAGAAGGAATATTACCACTTAAACATTAATAAATATTATTGTATAAATATGGCGTATGGCTAGTGGATTCAATGTAAAATGCAATAAATTGTTCTTTTATTGTTGTATACACTAGATTACAAAACCTTCTATCATAATTGTTACAAACAACAAAGCCCAGTTAAATAGCTATCAAACATATGGTAATGATAGAACCTAAGGTGCCCGCATCTAACTTCCTCGGAGCCATTCTTGAGCCATATGTTGAATCTTGATCCACTCACAGTGATACATCCTCAACAACAACAACACAATCATCCTTCCTTTGAGGTTTCCTCTAAAATTCTCAAAATTCGCGTTCTATGGTTTAATTTTGCTTAGCAGGTTTGAAAATGTTATTATATTATCTCATGCTAGGCTTAATGCCAATCTTAGTTTTTCCATATTCAAGGCCTTTATTTAAGCATTATTACCTCAAATGGATCCTCAGTAATGAAACCAACACCTTCCTCCATGTATGCCCCCGCATTGTGGTTGTTTGCATGATTATTTATTCCCTGCCTTTGTCCATGGATTTAGCATCACGTTCAATGAGAATATGTAAAATGGTTTTGAAACCAGGATCAACCTACTTAACCCCAAGTACAACAATGAAAAGGTCTCCAAAGGCTCCTCGGAGAGGAAACTCTTAAGCACTACCTCCCAAATTAGCACCACTCGAATCTTTCTATTTGGTGCAAAACCCACCATTGCAAAAACGTGCAACTACAAAGAAGTCACAATGTTGCTTCTCCTTGATTCCATATTAAAAAAATGTTTCTCTTTGTTTGTGCAAATGACAAAACCAATGAAGAATAGGCAATGACAGAGTCACCAATGTGAATTGAGTCTTTGGTGATTTAGAAATGAGGGCTAGTGTTATTATCTAGTATGCTCATTTTACCACTACCCTCACGCTTTGTATTCGGATGATATATATATATATATATATATATATATATATATATATTTCCATGATGTATTTCATAATCCACAAAGCTAAATTATTTTGAGAACTCAACGAAATTCAACAAAAATATGTCTTTATTAAACATTGAAAACTCAATAATCATTCTGTTGACTGGTGATATAATCATCGTAGATATGTTTTTAGTGTTTCATTATGTAATCAGATGGAACAGTTAATGCCATTGAAGAATATAGTCATCTCGTCACTGAAACAAGACATTCTTTTTTGGTAAATTTTTTAATGAGGTTTAGGCCTGGTTTGTAAACTCACAATGTTAATGGTCCATGGTTTTCCTTCTGTAAATTCATACACTGCAATGTTTCTAAGTTATGAATTTGAAGTACAACAATTTGCATATTCATACTATTTGAAAACAATAAAAACAATTCTAAATAAAAAAACAGTCACTCCAACCTCTATCCTCTGGTTGGATTGATCCAATAAATTCTTTCAATTGTTCTCGACGAGTTTTAATCCACAACTCTCAGACCTTTACAAACTCAATGACAATACTCCTTTCAATTGTTCTCGATGTTTTTTAATACACAACTCTCATACCTTTACAAACTAAATACCAAAACTATCGGCATGTTTTAATCCACAACTCTTAGACCTTTACAAACTCAACAGGAAGCGGCATGTTTTGATCCACAACTCTTAGACCTTTACAAACTCAACGGGAAAACTGTCGACGTATTTTAATCCATAATTCTCAAACCTTTATAGACTCACAAACTCGAAGACAAAATTGTTGGCACGTTTTAATCCACAACTCTCAGACCTTTACAAACTCAACGACAGTTCTCCATGGCAATTCTACTTTGCCCAATTCAACATCAACTCGGTCTCCTACATCGCCTATAGGTCGTTGTGGCGGAGCCCTCATAGGATTCTAGTAAACGAAGCCCTCAGACCTTTGATGATTAAGGCTTTCGAGGAAGGCAAGGAATGGGGGACTGCAGGATTGATAGCAAATCTTAGGGACGAAGCTGCTTCGTACAAAGGAGCGATGAGCATTACTGAGAATCTTTGATTCACGGTCATCTTAATCCTCTTTTATATGCGCTTTCAAGCTTTAAACCCTAAAGGTAGGGAATATGCAGCTTTGCTGCTAAATCTTGCTATATATTTAAAGAGGCTTAATGAGGTTCAAACCTTGCTTGTAAACTCACAATGTTAATGGTCCATGGTTTTCCTTCAGAAAATTCATACACTGCAATGTTTATACGTTAGGAATTTGAAGTACAACAATTTGCATATTCATACTATATTGAAAACAATAAAAATAATACCAAATAAAAAAAACAGTCCCTCCAACCTCTATCCTCTGGTTGGATTGATCTGATAAATCTTTTCAATTGTTCTCGATGCGTTTTAATCCACAACTCCCATACCTTTACAAACTCAACAACAAAAATCCTTTCAATTGTTCTCGGTGTTTTTTAATCCACAACTCTTAGACATTTACAAACTAAATACCAAAACTATCGGCATGCTTTAATCCACAACTCTGAGACCTTTACAAACTCAACGATAATTCTATGATGGCAGTTCTGCTTTGCCCAATTCGACATCAACTCGGCTGCCTACGAGCCATTGTGGTGGAGCCCTCGTAGGATTCTAGTAAACGAAGCCCTCAACCCTTCGACGATTAAGGCTTTCGAGGAAGGCAAGGAATGGAAGAATGCAAGATTGATAGCAAATCTCACGGACGAAGCCACTTTGTACGGAGGAGCGATGAGGATTGCTGAGAAGCTTCAATCCACAGTCATCTTAATCCTTTTTTATATGTGTTTTCAAACTTTCAATCCTAGAGGCACACCCTAGATGCAAAGAATATGTAGCTTTGCTTCTAAATCTTATTATATTATTTAAAGAGACTTATAGATAGTCTCCATTCTAAAAAGCCTCTTTTGCCAACTCCAAACCAGCTTAATTGTATGTGAAAATCCATGTTTACATTTTTAAAGTTTGGAAAATATCGAATAACTAAATACAGGACTCCTTAAATTTCTTATTAAAACACAACTTTTTTTATAATCGGATAGGAATGACCAGGGTTGGAATTTCAAATGGCGGACACCCGTCATTGCCGGTAACAATCAAAATCTTAAACGTTTTCTGTATTGTAAGCCAGATTTTGACGGTTTTGGTAAAATCTTATTTGACGGGTAAATTGACCCATGACGGGCATTTACCCGTCAAATTCCATCCCTGGGAATGACCAATTAAAGGTGATCAAAGCTATGAGCAAGTTGAGTGGTGTCCATTCATTCATTCTTTTCGGGTGGGTGACAGCTTTAAACGAGGAATATGTACAATGTACATGAATGGGTGCATTTAGTAATTGACGCCAGATAGGTTTGGAGCAGTTGATGGTCGGCCATTACGAAAACGCGTGTTCAAAGTCCAGACATCAGCGAAAAACGAGAAGTCTGAGATTTGATATCTATGCAAAGGTATCCTTGTGTTTCCAGTTGCAATGTTCTCCACAATTTCTCCTCGACTCAAAGAAAATTCTGCGAACTGATCTCGTAGTAGTCCGAGTCTATTTTCCTCCCCCATCCTTCACATCTTCCCCATTTATGTGTCTATTTTACAAATGGCAATCTCTGCCTCCGCTTATCCTAAATGCAACAGCAATTTCTCTTATGAGTTATTTATAAATCATCGTGGTCCCGATGTCAAGAACACCTTTGCGATTTATCTCCACCTGCCCCTTTTCTCATACGGATTGAAGGTCTTTCTAGATCGGCAGGAATTGCAACAAGGAGATTGTTTAATCTCTCAAATAGAAAGGCAATTCGAACAGCATCGGCTATTTTCTCTGCGGCATACACTGAATCAACCTGGTTGCTATATGAGTTACTATCGATGTCGGAGTCACAGGCTCCCATAATTCCAGTCTTTTACCAGGTGAATCCGGCTGAACTTCAGTGAACGCAGGGCAAAGATGGACTGTATGCTGAAGCCCTACATAAACTTAAAGAGAAGACTACGTATGATCCTCAAACTCAACGCCACAACTCAGCGACTGTTGAACAATGGAGGAACGCTCTTTCTTTTGTTGCTGGAATAAGCGGTTTCGAACTAGAGACGTGTAACGGGTGAGTACTCAAACTTCCCTCTCTGTATTTATATTGTTGGATAGATATACACAGATGTCTGTTTCTTATAAGTTATATGTGTTTTTGGGAATATCAGTGACGAGGGGCAGTTGCTAGATAAGTGGTTGAGAGTTTGTTGAGAAAGGCCAAGGAAACGCCATTGAATGTAGCCGAATATCCAACATCCAACAGGTTTGAATGAAAAGGTGAAAGATTTTTAAAATAAAGTTTTACTGCAGTATAACTGAGTGGAAGAAAACCTCAAGTGGGAGGGATTGTTGGGCTAAGTGGTGCAGGAAAGACAACCCCAGCAAAAAGAACTCTTGCTTTTTATATGATGTAAGAGAAAATGTAGGTAAAGGTTCTTGAAAACAGACTTCTTAAAAACTTGACTGGATCATATTTGCAAATAGACACTAAGGCTTATCTCCACTGAAATAGTATACATTGATTACATCTAGAAATAAGGATGTACTTACAAACTCTGGAGTTGAAGAATCATCAATTTATATGTTAGATGGGCTTAGTGAACAGCACTCCCTAGAGCTATTCTGCTGTCATGCCTTCGGCCTGTCATATCCACTCCCAGGATTTGAATTTTTGACACAAACACTCTTGAATTTTTGACACCAAAAATTCTTAAAAGCGTGCGATGGATTGCCTTATATCTTTAACAGTGTCCAGGCCACTTCTACGTTGAAAAAATGACCAACTGGCTATATTTCTAAGTGAAATACAAGAAAGGTTCAAGATTAGTTATGAAACCCTCAATACAGAGGAAAAACAGATATTCTTGAACATAGCATGTTTTCTCATAGGACATGATAGGGAATAAGGCCATAAGAATACAGGACGCCTCAGGCTGGGGTTTCAAAATCTACAAAACAAGTGTATCAATACAAAGATTATAAATATGCATGACCACCTAAGAGATTGGGGAAGAGACGTTGCTGGGTCTTCTTTGCCGTGATGCCAATCGTATGTAAGTAGTCAATCATTCAATCTTTTATATATTGTTCAATTAAATTTAGAGTTCAACATATTAATTCTTCATCATTTTGCAGAATGGACAGGTAATAACCGTGAGAGGAATTAGAATGGTTCTTAGTGAATATCATGATAATGATAAATTTAACAGTATTCAAATAAGGAAGTTGCAACTTGTTGATACTAAAGATTTTCTCTTGAAACTTTTTCGAAAAGTGTAAAGTCCCCGAACCTCATATGGCTCTGCTGGAAAGAGTGTCCATACTCTTCATTGCCTTCTTGGATTCCAATGAAGAATTTAAGGGATCTTCAAGTGTCCGGGAACACAGAAGAAACATTGCTACATTGTGGCAACAAAAATCACAGGTAAATTGAAATTTGTGGCAACAAGAATCATAGGTAAATTGAAATTTGTTGTGTAAACGTGTGTGTTTAGTGGTTATTAATACTACAAGAATGTTTAGATAAATATCATTCTTATAGTTAAAACACCTGAATATTTTGCAGGCACCTCTGTAGTTGTCTGCATGATTGGAAGAGTTGTGCATAGATGGATGTCAGCACTTGAAGAGCATATTACATGTTGTAAATGTTTTTGAACTTTGGCTGAAGCAAGGACTAAAAGTCATCATCTTATCACAGAGAACCTTTTCCTTGTCATCTAAGAATCTTACGGATAGAGCTGGATTTATTATAAATCCTATTTGCTATTCATTAAATTATGAAAATTTGCATAGATTTTGTATTTTAGGATAAATTTTCTTAATTTTGGTGTCTTTTAGAACCCTAATTTGGGTTTTGTATTTTATGATAAATTTTCTTAATTTTGGTGTCTTTTTAGAACACCCTAATTTGGGTTTGAGCATCCATTCAAATTATTGCTGGTGCACATAATTTTGTCTTTTGAGTCTGAGTCCATTATAATTTTATTTGCATCCATTAAAATCATCGATGGTGGACACATTTTCTTTTTTGAAGTTCAGTTAAATTTTGATTGTAGCTAAGTTACAACCAAATTTTGATGTCTTTTATTGAGAATGTTCTATGTTCTACATTGACATGTTGTATACAGTGGACACACACCATCAATGGTGGACATATTTTTCTCTTTTGAATTTTGATTGTATCCATTTTTCTTCTTTGTCATCGAAGCCATCTAACACCAGATCGTATAAAGCCTTCAAGATCCCTCATTCCCCAATTTGAAGCATCATAAACAAAGAATGTTTCCCACAAAAGCCCCTCTTTGTTATTGAAGACAGCTAAAACCATACCATATGAAAGCCCTTGAGATACCTTATTCCCTCTTTGTTATTGAAGAGAGTTAAAACCAGACCGCATGGAAGCCCTTGAGATACCTCATTTCCTAATTAAAACCAGACCATTAGACCATTAAAACCAGACCATATGAAAGCCTCATAAAAGTCTCGAAACGTTTCTTCTAGACCAAACCATATGAAAGCTCCATAAATGTCTCGAAACGTTTCTTTTTCCAGAAGAAAAATAACTATTCCTTGATATTCAAAATAGAATAAAAAATAACTGTTACAATACTGTGATATCAAGATATCAATCCAGATCATATTCATAAGACAAATACATGACAAGATTTCTAAACCAAACCATATGAAAGCTCCATAAAAGTCTCGAAACGTTTTTTTTTCCAGAAGAAAAATAGCTGTTTCTTGATATTCAAAATAGAATAAAAAATAAATGTTACAATACTGTGATATCAAGATATCAGTCCAGATCAGATTCAGAAGACAAATACATGACAGAAGCTAAACTTTTTTCCATTTCTACATTAGATGCAATTACAGCGAGTGCATCTTTTTACATTATAATTCACTAAACTAACATAATACCAATTCCAATTATAAGAGTTTTCGCATCATTGCCAAAACATGGAGCACTCATGAAAACATGGAGTGCTCATGTTGGCCCTATGATGTAAGCCACACTTTCCAAAATGAGTTCTATTTTAATAGGTCCGCTCAGCTAGTAAACCAAACTGTGCATCATTACCCACAAGGCTATTTTTAAGTAGTAATTATCAAAAGTACAAAACTTTTGTTTTCCATATTGAATGAATTTTCTTCATATCATTATGTTGAAGTCATATAATTTTGTTGAAGTCATATCTATGTTTTGAAGTCATACCCAATGTTTTTTTGGGAATTGAACTTGTGATTTTTAATTTACAACTTATTATCTTAATTACTTATTACTAATTCATCTCAATTACTTATTATTAATTGATTTAACCTTATAGGCACTCATGAAAACATGGAGTGCTCATGTTGGTCCCATGATGTAAGCCACACTTTCCAAAATGAATTCTATTTTGAAAGGTCCGCTCAGCTAGTAAACCAACCTGTTCATCATTACCCACAAGGCTATTTTTAAGTAGTAATTATCAAATGTATAAAACTTTTTTCTGCCGTATTGAATGAATTTTCTTCATATCATTATGGTGAAGTCATAATATTTTGATGAAGTCATATCGAATGTTTTGAAGTCACACCCAATGTTTTATAGGATTTGAACTTGTGATCTTTAACTTACAACTTATAATCTTAATTACTTGTTACTAATTCATCTCAATTGCTTATTATTAATTGATCTAACCCTATAGGCTTAAAGTCATACCTTAATGTTTTCCATAATTTTAGCAATAAAATATATTGATTCTTTCCTCTTATAATTCAAATCAAACAAAGTCAAATTTGTAACATAACACTCAACACAATTAGAATATTTCTATAAACATTGAGGAAAATAAAATAGTCATTTTCCATGATATGACAATGTGATATTTGGTTCTTCCATTTCATCCCAAATTCAATTCATCATCCACCACCAATGGTGCTTTAGAGAAGGCATTAACGTTGGAGACCTATGATTAATGATTTCTAGACTCTTTGGCATTTCCTCTACGCATAGTAAGCATGGGTCATCCTCTTATCTTGTGGAGATCAACAAGCAAGATGCTTAGAAATGAATCATAAAAAATTAATAAAAAAATCATCTTCTTTCTTTTACAATACTTTATCTTTTTTTATTATTTTATTTATTTCCTCACAATACCCATCATAGCTTATAATCAATAAAGTCTTATCGATATTTACAATACTTTATCTTTTCTATTATTTTATTTATTTCTTCACAATACCCATCATAGCTTACAATCAATAAAGTCTTATCGATACCCCACACTAATGGAATACTTTATCTTTTCTATTATCTTATTTATTTCCTCACAATACCCATCATGACTTACAATCAATAAAGTCTTATCGATACACCACACTTTGGAATGGCTTACAATCAACAAAGTCTTAGGAGTGGCTTGCAATCAACAATGTCTTATTGATACCCCACACTTTGGAAAGGCTATCTACAAGTATTGCAAACATTGTGGCATATTGTGCACATACATAATAACTTTCTTATGATTTTTGACCAATTTGGGATGAAGAGCTATGTTAAGAGGTGGGAGTATTGTCTTTCGATTTTTCTAGATAGCGCACTTTGTGGGGATATGGAGAATTCTTTATTGAATGCAAAGGATGTGTTGGTAATAAAATTAATTTTCTTTGTCCCCTTTCCTTGGGGTGTCCATTTTTTTAATATGTCTGAATACAATTTGTATTAACATGATTCCCAAGAAGGTTCTCACATTTAAAGAATTATTTGGCTTGCAAGATATATTTAAACGGGCTTCAATGTTAAAACTCATAGTACAACCATGATATATGAAATGATTAACCTAGCTAACTACACAAAATCCAAAGAATGTTAACTACTATCTTATTTATTTCCTCACAAAACCCATCATGGCTTACAATCAATAAAGTCTTATCGATACCCCACACTTTGGAATGACTTACAATCAATAAAGTCTTAATTGATACCCCACACTTTGAAAAGCCTATCTACAACAAATTTCAAACAATGTGGCATATTGTGCACATACATAATAACCTTTATATGATTTTTAACCAACTTTGGATGAAGAGCTATGTTAAAAGGTGGCAAGTAGTGTTTTCGTTTGATCTCTCTAGATAGTGCAGTTTGTGGGGATATATGGAGAGTTCCTTATTGAAGGCAAAGGATTTGTGTTGGTAATAAAATTAATTTTCTTTGTCCCCTTTCCTTGGGATGTCCATTTTATTAATAGGTCTGAATACCATTTGTATTAACACGAATCCCAAGAAGGTACTCACCTTTGAAGAATTATTTGACTTGCAAGATATATTTAAAAGGGCGTCAATGTTAAAACTCATAATTCAACCATGATATATGAAACAATTAACCTAGGTAATTGTTGTGGAAATTACTGCACAAGAGTGCTTCCCACTTTGGGATGGGGCTAGGCCTTGTAGGCTGCAGCAAGGTCTCAGTATTTGGAGCCCCTTGGTGGGTTGGATGATCCCAAGTGATCCTGTAATAGACTGTTAGAGGAAACAAAGCAAACCAAATAAAATGATAAATGAAATTTAAACCAAATAGTAAAGGGGGGAAGATGCAAACTCCAACAATTGATATGAGTTGAACCACTTGTTTATTGCCCAATGGCCAAACTAATATAACACCTTGGAGAGGTGAGCTCCAAATGGAGGCAAACACTCTTCCTAAGGGAGGTCTATCTTGTCCAACAAAATGATTGAAGTGTGGTTAATGAACCAATGGGTGAGAAGAGCACTTTCTCCTTGAAGAAAGAAGGTGAGGGAGCCTTCGAAATGCTTGGCAAGAGGGAATAGGTGAGCTAAGAGGAAGCCCACTTACAATTCCATCAGCATAACTTTGATCTCAAAGCTTCTTAGAATTAGCATTCCCATGGCCTTCTTTTATAGGCCAAGAGGTGTCCAAGAAATGACAAGATCACAGTGTGAACCCATTGATTCATGTTTTGGCTCCAAAGTACACCAAGAGGCCATTTAAGGAAACCAAGTGTGTGAGAGGCCATATTCGAATTGAAATGGGTAAGTAGAGCTTTCATGAGCTATCAATGCGCTGCTGGTGGGTGAGATTCCATCGTTTGTGTCAAACGTGTAGATTTCGAAGGGATTTATGCGCTGCAACATCGGTGTTGTTTTGGAGGTGCACGCTATAGCACGAGTAACTAGAGTTTAACCCACGGGGTTGTGGATTTTGATGGTTTTGGAGCCACCATGGACTCAATCTGCTCTTTGGATCTAGTGAAGATGTCTTCTTCTAGGTGCATGTTGTATGTTGATGATATTATACCGTGTGAATCGTGAAATTGTCGTAGGTGTGCGAGTTTTTTGTGATAACAAATGCCCCTTGATGTATGAGGTTCGATGGGTATTGTAGAGCCGATAATGCATCATCATTTATTGTGTGTTTTTCTTTGTTGGTTCTTTAAATTGCGTGGACAAGAATGACCTTCCAAAGGGGGAGGTTTCCCAATGTGTTGTTTTTATACAAAAGAGGTGGGCATCCCCATACTCGTGAAAATGTGCCAGAATGGCTACAAAATGAAGAGATCGATGGATCTCTCACAAACTTTTGTGGGCATGGAGGAGGGTGGCCTTGAACCATGCAAGAGTACATGAACCTGTAATTATTGTAACTGTTGCTAAAGAAGCAGAACTGTTGTGAATTTGAAGAGGCGCACAGGGATGGCAGTATGGGATGAGTGTGAAGTCTTGGAGATCGTACTGTACCATAGCTGTTGTGAGTTATCATTTTCAAACATGAACACTACTACCTTCAAAACGTACAACTCCCTCTGATGCGAATAAATGATTTGTTGTAGAGTGTAGGTGAGACTACTAAGTTAAGGAGCAGTAATGACTCTCCTTACTTAGTATAAGGCAATCCCTTATTTTGATTGAAAGGAATCCCAAGGCACTAGTGCTACTACTTCAACTCTCAAAGTATGAGGTTTTGGCATTGATGAGAGCTAAATAATCGCGACAAGACAAGGGTCTTGTCCAATGAACCAAGATCTTGCTGTAACTAAGGGGGACTAACTGAACTGACACAAGGCTGGCTAATAAGCGCGGGGCTCATACTTCCTTTGATCGATGATAGAATGGGAGAAGGGATAATGATATCATACTTTAAGTGAGGATGTGATTGAGTGAGACAAATTGCAGATGAAGGCTTTGTGAGTGACACAATTCTTGAGAGAGAGAAGTTTGACAAAGAGATGACTGATGAGGTATCAGGATACTTTTCACATCATCGATTAAAGGCAACCAAAGGATTATTGTCGAAAGAATGATTGGTTCCAAGAAACTAATTAAATAGGGAGCTATTTGTACACAAAGAATAATTGATGGGGTCCCCACGATTTTGGGCATGTTGGGGGACCAATTTGATGATGGGTGGGACTGTCACAGTCTTTGGTGTGTTGGGGAGTTAGTTTGAGGATGGTAGAGGTTCCTACAGTTTTGAGTGAATCATAGAAACTTTTCCAAGATGAAGTGATAGGTATGTTTGCAAATGAAAAGATGGGTGCCCCATGAATCAATGCAATGTAGAATGTTCCTGTGGGAATAACTGACTGGAGTTAGTGATCTTGGAGGAAGGGGGCCCATTGTTGTCTTGGTGGGGGTGATGATACGAAGTAAATTTGCATATGGGTTCAATGCTCATGGAGGTATGAGTATGCCATGGTGAAATTTTCTTCGTGATCGATGTTGAGGAATTTGTTTTCTTGTGGCACTACGTGAGGCGAGGGGGTAAATGCTTGACTACTAAATAATGGGCTGCAGGCAGGTGGCTATCCAGTTCTATCTAGAGATCCTTTGGGTATTCTGCAAACTCAATAAGGTCTATAAGAAAGCTTCAAGAAAAGGTCCCACATATTGCTCCATAAGCTATATCACCGTCATTTAGCCAGCCTTTCTCATATTCATAAGACTCTTTACCAAGTCCCATAGATACCTCATAGAGACCTTGTCTCTTCAAATATGCAATCATCTTTGACTTCCATTTTTAATATCTTGTGGATGGAGTAAGAAGAGGAACTGGTAATAACGAATCCATATGATGTTGAACCTATACAATATCACTACAAAACACTAAAACATATTTGAACTATTAGAATCATGCCTTTCCTCTTGACGTTAACATATTTTCAGGGTCTGTCACACCCTCTCCGCTACTCTAAATAAATTCAGAGCTAGAAAATTTTCATAGGGGACTTTTGTGGAAACCCAGTTGCTTCTGATGTTCAATGGAGAGAAACAAACATAAAACATGCCTGAGAAGGCTCTGATACCATGTTAGAATTTGAGTTCTATTTATATATTCAGGTAGAGAGTTCTGATAACGTTACAACAATTGAATGGATAATGAAAATACAAATCCAACAGGACAAATCACACAGGAAATGGACAAGTATTTCTCAGGAATTTACAGTATATTCATCATAATAAAATCCGGTGTTACAATAGTTTACATAGGAAAAGAATTCAAATGCATGATATGCAATTTGAATCTATCCACTGGATCTGACTGTAGCTAACTGACCATCTAACTCATGTTGTCTCAATCAATGTTGGAGTCCAACACATCAACTCCCAGATGTCCAACAACTCAAATAATCAGTGACAACTAGTTAACTCAGTGCAACTGAGTGTGGTAGGTGGGAAAAGGCGCCTACTCCACATGCAGCCATGCATTATCCATGCAAATATTGTGCTAGCTAACTGATTGTGAACTAACTGAAAGTAACTGGGGGTTAACTGAGACTAACTATTACTAACTCCAACTAACTGAAGTAGGTTTGTGTCGGGACTCCTAGTGGCTCCAAAAATGTAGGGATTGGTGTAGGAGGAACCCAAACTGATGCATGCACATGTAGTAAGTGGAAGTTAACCTCTAGCAGTGTTCCCCACACTCCAGTGACTGGTACATGTGGCCCCATTAGGCCAAGTGGACCCAATTAATTAATTAAGGTTCCTAAGTTAGGATAAATAATCTAATAGACAGTATGGTCAAGGGAGGATTAATAATCCTAACAAACATATCCATCCTCCTACCACACCTCCATGCCTAAATAGTAGTGCATCAACCCAAGGTCATTCATCTCAAAATCCGAAGCAAGATATTTCTTGCATGCCACAATCAAGTGCTTCCCTCTTGTAATGAACAAGTCATCAACATACAACAGAAGAACGAGCAGAACACCTCCAACCACAATGTAGTAAAGGTTGGGATCCGCCTCACTCTTCTGAAACCCAATCAAAAGCAAATAAGAATCAACCGTCGAGTACCAAGTCCATGGGGCTTGCTTCAGACCATACAAGGCCTTTTTCAACCTGCAAACATGAGAATCTCTCTCATAAATCTCAAATCCCTGTGGCTGCTCTAGATATACCTCCTCCTGTAGAAAATCGTTTAGAAAAGTGTTCTTCACATCCATCTGATGGATATTCCAACCCATCTCTGCCACAATGGAGATCATTGCTATGATCGAAGAAAATATAGCAACCAAGGAAAATGTATCATCATAATAGGCTCCCTCTATCTGTGAGAGTCCACGTGCTACAAATCGAGCTTTGTATTTTTCAATGCCGCCATCTACAACATGCTTGATTTTATAGAGCCACTTGGAAGTCACAAGAGACTTCCATTTTGGTCTCAAAACCACCTCCCAGACACCATTCTTCATGATGGAATTGTACTCTTCCATCATGACGTCTCTCTAAGCCTGATGTGCGGAAGCCTCCTCATAAGTAGTAGGCTCACACTCACGCAAGTTGGTCACCTGTTCCATGTAATTGGAAAATATCTCTAGTGCCCTACTCTCTCTGACCTCCCTCTTGGTGTCCCCACAGACTCCTCTGCTTCCTTCATAAGCTCCCTGAGCCAATTTGGCTTTCTCTTCTTGGAAGTAGAATCCTATGGCAGACACTCCTCTACATCCTCATTAGACGAATGTATCCCTGGAGACATACCCATGGTATGAGATCATGTACCTGGTGAACCTAAAACTGAACCATGTGTACCCGAATCACATGAAGGTGAAACATGTGAACCTGTTATCCGTGAACCTATCCTTGTACCATAAGTCCCTGTAGAATGGTTCCCTGAAACTAATATTGAACCTGTAACCTAGTCATCCATGAGACCTGTGACCCTATGCCCTGACTCACTGAAATATGAGATACTGTCACCTATGGAGTAGTCATCTCCTCCTCCTCCTCCTTTGACTCCTGATACTTTTGAAAGGATCACTCCTCCTCAAATATCACCTCCCTCCTCACCACAACTACCCTCTATGTAGGAAGGTATATGCGGAAATCCTTCGAAGTATCGTCATAGCCAACAAAAATTTCTCTCTCTCCAATAGGATCCAGCTTTGTCCTCTTCTCAGAAGAGACATGAGAATATGTAAGGAATACAAAAACATAGAAGTGGCCTATCTCAGGGTTCTTCCCGATGAACATCTCCTCAGGAGTTTTGCACCCTAAGGCATGGTGCAGACTCCTGTTCTATAGAAAAATAGTATGCCTCTTCCCATAGAAGGAAAGGAAGACTCTGAAAATGCAACATGGATCCAACTGCACCCACTATCAAATGGTTCTTCCTTTTAGCTACTCCATTATGCTATGGAGTGTAATGAATTTTCAACTGCCTCCTAATACCCTCCTATCTACAAAACTCATTGAAATCATGGGAAGTGTACTCACCCCCATTGTATGATTTAAGTACCTTGATATTGTTTCTTGTTTGGTTCTCCACAAGAGCTTTGAACTCTTGGAACCGAAGTAATACCTACTTTAGCTTCTTGCTTCTTAGAAAGTAGATCCAGCTATTCCTAGAAAAGTCATTGATGAAAGCAAAAGTCATTGATGAAAGCAATGTAATACACAAAACCTGTCAACAAGGAAGAAGACATGAGACCACATAAGTCTAAATGAATCAAATCAAACACTCCCTCTGATCTGTTGTCACTTCTCGAAAAAGCAGTCTTGGTGTACTTTCCCAAAGCACACTCTCTGCACACAACACTATGCTCTGTACTGAAATATGGAAAACCTGTGGTCATGTCTCTCATCATCCTCAAAGCTGAATGATGAAGCCAGGTCGTCCTCCTATGCCATAACTCACACAAATCATTTCTACTCTGAGTGTGTGCGAGTGCATGATGTGGATGGAAGAGAACCTTGAACAGTTTCCTGCATCTGACTCCAATCGAATATGAAGCAAATGGACCCTCTACTTTGGGAAATATGTAAAATTTCCCATATAGGACATATACCCCAAGGCCTCTGTCCTTAATCATGGAAACTGATACAAGATTCTTCTTCAACCCAAGGACATACAAGACATCCCTTAGTAACATGGGTTGCATGGAATCCTTGTCAAAGCAGACCGTCCGATGCCCAAGTGCTCTCACCACTGTATCATCGCCCAATACAACCTCCAACTCTGAGCTTGTCTCTGAAATCTCGGTAAACATGTATTGAACACCTGTAATGTGACTCGAAGCTCCATTATAAATGTACCAAGTGGAGGAAGTATTGAAAGCATTTAGTGAATGCCCAATGGTCATGGATTGCTCCATGTGATCCTCAAAATCCCTACTTGTGATGGATGATGCTCTCTCTACACAACCACCAACAAAGAGAGAAAACTCCCTCTTAAATCTAACATCACTCATCAATCTTTGCTGAAGTTTTTGTCTGTTTTTTTTGTTTTGTTTTGAGAATTGTCCAACATAATTCCCAAACATATGACAAGAAAAACATTTCACTTTGCTCATGTCCTTCTTCTCTCCATCTTTCTGTTTGGTTCCACCCTTAGAACCATTCTTGAACTTCTTCTTCTTCCCCTTTGTTTCTAAGGCCAGATTCTCCTCATCTTCCTTGCTGTGAGATGTACTACCATGTAGATATTCCCTATGGGTCTCCTCCCGTATGAAATCATCCCAAAGACGATCCCATGTAGGCATGTGCTCACGAGCAACAATAGACTCAACAAAAACAAACCATGGCTTTGTCACACCAATCAATGCTGTACAAACCAAATATACATCCAACACTCTCTCCCACTGCTCCAAGATTATCTCAAACATGTGTAATCCTGTTAAGGTAGGAGACCATGTTGTCCCCCTTATTCATCCTGATGCTCTTCAGTTTCTCCCTTAACACCATTTACCTATTTTCATTGGAGCTTTGGTAAAGGTTTGTCAATGTGGTCCACATCTGATGAACATAGTCTTTCCCAGAAATGTGTGGAATGATATGGTCTTTAATATAATCGAGTAAGATTATTTTTGCTTTAATGTCCAGTTTATCAAAGGCAACCTTTTCAACTGCAACTATAGGAATAGTGACAAGATGAGTGACAATATTATTAACTATTTCCCATAGTTCATTCCCCTGCAATATCAGTACAATCCTATCCTTCCATGGGCTAAAATTAATTGCCCCATTCAACTTGTACTCAAGCCTAAGTCCGATAGCATTCACTACAAAAGAGTTCAAGAACCCGTTCTTCTCAACAACCATGTTTTCCCTTATTTATCCAAGTCTAAAATTTATTTGTGTGTAATTTTCATCGTTCAATCACGCTTTGATACCATGAAATTTTTTGACAACCTCAACCTGGTTTCAGTGTTAGTGTTGCATATGGTTTAATTCCCAAACCTATCATGCATGTACATTGAAAATTAAAATTTTAACTGGAAGTATGAAACACAGGAGATTTCTTTTCAACTTTTGAACTTTGAAAATTTTATGACAGCCCTAATCTCTCACCCATAAATTATTAAATCAATCAACACACAAGAAAATAAACACGCATATTTTTGGTCAAATTGACCCAGGAAAAACTGCTAAGGAAAAACCTGTTCTTCAGAGAGAGATTTTATTCTTCAGGAAAATTTAACAATAAATTACAATAGTATTTATCTCAACATTTATTCCTCAAAATGTGTGCCAAACAATCACTGTATGGTCTACAAACTTCTAGAATTAACACCTCGAAATTTGTGCCCACTGACAATAGTACGATACACATGTGTGGCCTCAATTTCTATGCATTAAATGCCTCAAAATTCATGTTGTACGACTGTTGTACCTTCCTTGAAATTTGTGCCTCTTGCCTCAAATTCTGCGCTGCTGTATGGATCCGTATTGTACAGACTGTAAGGATTCTTGCCTCGATTTTTGTGCAAATTTATATACAATTGAAGGATTGCCTTGGAATTTGCACCTTATGTTAATTTTTATTCACTTGGAAAATGTACCTTCTCTGAATTTTTCTTCCTTGAAATTTGTGCAAAGGTTTCCTGTCTGATTCTTCTCTTGCTCCTCCTCTCTCAAAATTCTCTCTTGTGAAAGTGAACAAACGATCTCCATTTTCCTTTCCGAAGAACTTTTTGTTTGATTAACTTCCACTTTAGATCAATGGATTTGATTAAAATCCAACTAAATAAGATCTAGGGCCCATCTCATTTCCTCATTAAAAAATCACTTTTTAATTTATAAATGAGAATTTAATGCATACCCACATTTCATCTCATAAAGTCACTTTTACAATATAATCCTCAAACTCACATTAAAATGGTTGCTTTATAATAAAGTCATTCTCACCTTTTTAATTAGTCTAGGGACCACTTTTAAAGTGTCCTTGTCCACCCAAAGGCATGAGTGAACAAACTCTTCCCAGGTAAAAATTCAACAGGAAACACCGCGACTCCATCGGAAAGGTTGCCTTGTGTCGATCTTCCTTTACGATTATGACTTGATGGTATCCAAAGAACCCATCATTGAAAAAATAACTTCTTGACCCCCAACACTTTCTAATACCTCATATGTAAATGGAGTTGGGAACATATCATGTAAGAAAGCATCATTAAGCTTCCTTATGTCGACGCAAATATGTACTTCACTGGTAGTCTTCTTATCTTGCACTACTATCGGACTGATCCACTCGGATGCTTCAACTGGTTCTATGATACCCGCATTTAACATTCGATCTAAATCCATCTTAACTTTTTCTTTATACCATGGTTTCAGCTGGTATGGTCGCTACTTCATGGGATTTAAGTCAGGTTTTAATGGTATTTTGATCTCTGCAAGGTCTTCGACAATCCCCTTCATCTCTGAAAATTTTGTAGGGAACAGATCCCAAAAATCATTTAGTAAGTTTGTGATCTTCCTGACAGTTTCATCATCCTAATAATCTCTAATATTTATGAACTTTCGATTCTCTGGAGATCCAATATTTACTTTCTTTACTTTCAATGGGTTCAAAAAAGGTCACTAGAAATACCAAATCTTTCCACCGCACGAGTAACTTCAGACTCTAGGACGTTTATGTCAAGTGGTCGTCATCATTAGGTTATCCAGACACATTATAGCACTCCATCTAGTGTTGGGCTATCATGCTACTTTGATTAAATTTTTCCATTGACACAGGGATATCTTCAAATATCTTCATCTTGATCACTTGCAAAGCCATATCAATCGAAGGATGATCATCAACAAACTCAAATGTGTGTGTGAAACTAGAATCCAATTTGTTGCATTTAACTATTCCACTTCACAACTCAACTGATGTGTACTAGTTCCTTTGTATAATTTCTAGAGTATGTATAAATTCATGGACCCATTCCCGTCGCAGAAATGCTTCCCATGTCACATGACAATATTCAATGTGTTTGACAGGATCAATCAATCCTATGTACTTTTGACCAGTATAGCTGATATCCTCTCCAAAGCATATCTCCATTAACCTCCAACATTGAGGCCATTTTGAGATAGATTATTTATGTGTGACTGTCACGTCCCCACCCCTCATACTGACAATGGAGAGGACGCGACCACAGTACTGATGCTGTCAAATGGGCAAGATAGTCCCATGAACATAAAAACATAAACATGCATTGAATTAATAACATATACATGAGTATAAAACATGCAATATACAGCGGAAGCAATAACATCCATTCAAGCATGCAAACATTCAACCTGCTCATATTAATTCATAAAACAAATAGTTTTCAGAAATTAAGCACAAGAATTAAGGTAAATACTTATCTTGTAATTGCGCTGTCCCACAAATAGCTACATCGTTGCAACATTCCACCCAACCATAGGCCAGTGTGCTCATCAATATCTCAGCACCACTGCCACCCCCGAGTTGGGCATGATTCCACAAGGAACTAAGGAACAACATGCTCATACACATAGCCAAATACGTATCAAACCCAACCAAGCCAAGATACATTTGGGTTTATCAGGCTACTAGGGAAACAAGCCAATAGAAAAAGGGTTCCTTGGACTTACTCAGCCAAGCCAACAATATCACCCAAAACAATGTCATACCCTCTAACAAATAGGTCTCTTGGACTTACTCAGCCAAGGAAACACTTTGCATCAAACACACAGTCAACCAATTAATCAAAACACAACCACACACACCTGCTAGATATGAGAAATACATTTATGGGAAACTGAAACGAAATGGATGAGGGGAAAAACACCCTGGAACATCAAATACACTTTTAGGAAACGTTCTTGTGCAGATTCGGCCACCACAAACCCCCAAATAGAAATATGATCTTAGAAAACGTCTCTGAGGATTGCAGGAGCAAAAACGACCATCATTCACACCCAAAACAGGAGATCTTGGTTCCTTGACCACTGAGAAACAAAAAAATGAATGTATGGGCATGGGACAGTGAGGGAAACATCAAGAAACCATGGGGAAAACGTCCAATGAGCTCAACTGCCTAAGGAAGACCAAAAACGACCACTTGAAACCCATCAAATGTGAATCAATGTTGCACATTCACTGAACAAAGAAAAAATGGGATTTCCCAGCTACAACAATGAGGAAAACCACAACAAAAATGCCCAGGGAGGATCCCAGCCATTGAGCATTTCCCAAATCGAATTCCTAGCCATGGAAAAAATGAAGGAAACAACCAAAATGTGAGGGAGAATGCCCCAGCTATCCCCAGCTACATGAGGAAGAAAACCCATGGGTGGCTAATGGCTTGGGAAGGAATTTCCCAGCATTTACTTGCCCAAGAAGCCAAGAAAACGTTTTTAAAAAATGGGTTACTCACCAAATTCGAATTTGACCTCCATACCTTTCCCCATCCCAAGGCAATAACTTCCTTTTCCCAATTTTATATGACTGGGCATAAAAGACAAAAAAAGTGGTTGACAACTTGATGGGTTTTACCTTTGACATTTGGCCTTTTTCCCATAGGATCAAAGGTTTGAATAATTCCCCCTCCCTATTCCTTGTGAAACCATGCCGTCATCTCTTTAACGTTGCAACACATAGCTAGTCGTAGTATTTTATTAATGTAGCATTTTACATGGTGTCTCAAACACATTGTGCCTGGCTAGCACATAAACCATCGGCATCGATTTTAATCGTTGATAAATAAGACACTAAATCCATGGTGGGGCCTTTTCCTTGAGCTCCACACCATGATTTAATACAATATTTACATCATATGCAATTTAATACCATGGGGTCAAAACCGGGGTGTAACAATGACCCACCATCTGAAAGGCGTAGTTTTCAATACAAAGTTCAGGGCGAACAAGCGCTGATTCCTGGTGAATTTTTCTACAATTTATGTTCGAAAAGATGCAAGGTTAGGTAAACCTTCATATGTGGGTATATCACTTACCTTGCTACCTACCCATCACATATATCATGTAATTCTTACTCATTTTCTCATCGACACTTCTTGCAATCGGTTTTTCCAGTTTTGTAAAGTTTCTCCAGAATCCGATGTAAAATAACTAATGCTACACAAACTGATCTTTCCGTTGGAAATTGGATTCACATAATCATCCCTTGTATAAGTAATGTTATAGATTTGGTCCATATAATCTCCTTGTCCTTCACTATTCACTAGCTCGATGTAACTTTGTCCTTCTAGGGGATCAATTGGTGTGACCACTCGTAGATTTGAATCTTCAAATGTTAATATTCTTTTCTTGAAATTGATAATACTCTGATTATCAATCTCCTAGTCAATCCCCAGAAGTGCAGGATACATATTTATATCATCCACAGAGTCAATCACTTTTAATTTGACATAATTTTTAAGGCCTTCTATCTTGACAAGAACCTAAGTCAGTCAACCGACAGGTATAACTTTTGACTGATTCGCTAATCATAGCCAGGCATGAGACCATACGATTCTTGGTTTTCCCATACTCTCCCATGTTTGTATAGTCAGAATGTTGACATCAGATCCCAAGTCCAGAGTAATATAGTCACATATCATAATATGCTATTTGTGCAGTCATCCTTAGTTCTTGACTAGTCTTCAATCCTTTTTCCACATGATTAACCCTTCTTTTCGGTCGCACCTCTTCTTGAGGTTCTTCTATTGGAACTTTCAATTCTACAACAACATCTTTATATTGCATTAGTGCTAAGAATATTTGAAAGAATTCTTTTAATTTACTAACCTTTCCCGTTGTTTTCTTTAGAACATCTGGTCGAATATTTTAGGCATCTATAATATTGGCCTTCCATAAGTGGATGCTTGATTTCTATCAATGAATTATTGTCACACATCCAAGAATACTTCCTTTTCTTTTTGGATGTTGAATGGTGCTTTATTTTATGCTGCTAGTTGTACCTATGGTTGCCAATTTGGTGCTTCTTGATCCATCCCAGTCGCAACACCTCCTCTTGTCACAACAACAATATGTTGTTTCCTTGGTTCAATAGAGATCTTGTGGATATTTTGATTGGGTTTCGGATTGGAATTCTGTGGTGGATTTTGGTTTCCTAAAATTTTGGTCTGCCATCTCGCAATAAACTGAGGAAATTCCTTGATAGTGTGATCAAAACATTTGCAGTATGAACATGTCATATTAGGATTCTTACAGTCACAATCCTTCTTCTCTTTCCTAACCGAAATCTTCTTCCACTCCTCAGGCGCTCACTTTCTAGCTCAACCTCACCATCACTAAGAAACATATCAACTTAATTTGCTCCATTTCTCTCACACTTTCTTGTGAAATATCCCATGTCTTTATGCTCAAACCTCTATTCACCAAATTCCATTCTCAAGATCCCCTTCTCATATACAAGCATCTTGATCCAAATAATTAAATATGTCAAGTACCGTCCTCTAGGTCCTTGGAAAAATTCTCTTTTCATCTCATTGTATGATTTGATGGTTTCGAATGCAATTTCTATGATGCACCCTTCCAAAATACTGTTAACCCATAAATTGACATCTCTAGATATAGTTTTTTTAACACTTTTCAACCGCTGAATCAGCCGAGGGATCCACTTTATCAGTTCTTCCTCTTGAAACTTTCTCTGTTGGGTTGCTAGCCTCAAAAACCACTCATGCAACAAAACAAGAAATACACAAAATAAATTATCATGAATATATGTATAGAGGTATCACTCCAACCACTCTGCTGGTATTAGTCAAGATCCTTCACTTTCTTCATGTGCAAACTTTAATGCCTTAAATTCCACCCAATCTTGAATTTCTGGCTTCGTCGGGTGCCACAACATATCCCCACCAAAATGATTCATGGTCCCAACAAAAGAACCATTTGTTGTCCTTCTTTACTATCGACCCAGGTTCAGATCCTTAGTTGGCAACAAAATCCCAAGATATCAGTTCGACAGAGGATGAACCGATTGACAGTATCTGCGATGCATATGCAGTCTCACTCAAGATATCTTATTGGGAACTGCTAGAACCAGGTTTCTACAGTTATGTGGGGAAATATACTTGTGTAGTACTTTATCATATTACCTCACCAAAGCTAGGGATTATACTTGGTATTCCTTAGCTATTCATTCAAGATAACATCCTATTTACCAGTCGACATAGATTGCAGTATTCAACATAAAATCGTTATTATAGAATCATTCAATAAGCAGTGCGACACATACATCTATGAGTTTATTCATAAACATATACAATGTGCCATATTCAAGTCTAATTATTCACACCATACATGCAATCGACATAAACACATTAATCAATGACACACAGAGACACCAATTAATGTGGAAACCCATCTGGGAAAAACCAGAAAGGCGCTCTTCATTTGGCATGAGAAATATGTTAGCACCTTTTGTCTGCACACTCATCTTTCAGACTCTTCTCTAGGTATTCTTTACAACTTATACATACTTCTCTCCTCTCATGCTCTCAGGTTTTAGGACTATGCATTTATTCTCTCCTTCACTCCTCTGTTGATCCACACACATCCTGGATCGATCCTCTAGCTAAAAAACTCTCTTCCTCTCTTATCTACCTACACAAAGACTTAACAACTAACAATCGACCAACATCAACCCCGTACACAACTTGGGTTTTCTCTTTTATAAGCTTCTACCTGTCTTAATCAATCGACTCTTTTTTTTTAGCCGATAGGCTGTCATTTCTATTCTCGTACATTCAGTTACAACTAACAATATGCACTATCGGCCTAAAAATACAATTATGATTTATTACCAAAAGCATTCTTTATTATAACTGACTCCTTACCCATGATCAGCCGAATTGTCCTTTTTAATTGTTATGCTCTTATTCTGTTGTGGTTCCTTTCGTCGCGGCTACTCTTGTCGTCGATCTTTCTGTCACAGATGCTTCTGTCGCAGTTTCTCTTCCGTTGCAAACTCTTATTCCGTTGTAGACTCTTTTTTCGACAAAATTCTGGTTGAATTCTGCTTAACTTTTCCTAGGGCCAATAGTATTGTTTATTAGTTTTTGACATACAGTTTAATGTTTGAAGACATATTCAAGCTATGGAATAGGAAGACAATGACTACAAATATGGTGAAAACAACCTATAAAAGAAACATCTCTTGCACACTCGAGCATCACATAACTGCTCAATTTCCCATCCATCAACATTATATTTATTTCAGTTAGCTGTCATTTTTCCCATTTTATAACAGTCTTTCCAGCTTGATACCTTGCTATAAAGAAAGACCATATATATTCTCAAGTAAAATTTAAGGTTTCTAGCAGCAAAGCTTGCATATCTTTCCTTTAAAGTTCTGCGATATTATTACATATCTTACTATTTAATATCTTAGTCATTCCAAAATGCTTTATAGTTGCATCATTTGGGAATATAATCATGATAAAAGGATTTGACTTCCAATTTAAATTCATTATCATGTATTCCACTAGAAGTTGGATAGCAGGGTGCATGCAAGTGTTTCTACTATTTACTAAGTCAAGAGATTGGCTTTTAAAATCCTTCTTGTAAATGATTTGATAAATTTGGTAATAACGATGATAAAAATCCTAGAAAACAAACAATTGAAGGCTATACAAAAACATAAATTGCAATACAAAAAGTACAAATGCTCAAATGATATCATCATACTCTAGACATGAAAACATACATTTCAAGAAAAATAAATATAACCTATACAAAACATCTAACATACAATACACAAAGTAGCTCAATTGTCTCTTACCTCTCACAGATGTAGTTTGCATTAGAGAATTACATTGCAGAAGCAATACGCACAACTAATATGCCAAATTTTTTTGCAGCATAAGGGTACTATTAAATATTCCTGAATATATTTTTTCCAGGAATTTTCTCAAGGAACCAATCATGCCCTTGTCACTTATAGAAGAAAATTTCCAAAGAACAGGGTAACATGTTTCCATAACAATACAAGTAGGGCTTAAAAGTATGCTTCCATTGATTATAAATGCTATTAGGAAAGAATAAACTAAAACAATATTGAAACAATCGTTGTATCTTATAAGTTGCTAAGTTACAAAATATATAAAGTAATGCCTAGAAATAACTGCACCCTCTGTTTTTGTTGCCCTATAACTGATTTGTCTCTATACCTAATGAATGATCCATATATTCATGCCTTTAATTTATCCCATGCACAGTGAAGAAAATAATGCTTAATGCAATTAAAAGTCCATACTTAATAGATGCAAATGATACACCAATAAAATCTCCCATGCAAACAACCAAGGCCATCTTATCAATTTTCCAGATGAGAATTGCTGTTTTGATGTCAACCAAACTAAGAACTGCAACAATAATAATTTAAGCCAAGATTGCATTGGGATTATATTTTAAAAGTGGTGTGATCAATAATAGTGTCAAAAGAACCACTCAAACTAGAATTCCTTTCAAAGTAGACTAAGTATGCACTATGCTAGTGACACAAGAATTCACTTAAATTCAATTTCTTTCTTTGTTTTCCAATGACAAAAGAACTGGTAAATATTAAATTTAAGAAGTACAAAAAACGGTGAATCCTTAATTTGAGAGAAGAAATAGTAAATATTAAATTTAAGAAATACAAAAATTGGTAAATCTGCTTGAATTGGTAAATCATCATGGGGATCCCAATATGTTCCATGCTTCAGATATTTTGGGGGCTCAAAAATTATAATGTATTGCATATTTGTCAACACATTTATTCCATGTATTGTATATTTTACTTCAGCATAGGGATTTAATGTGATTGCAAATACCAAGAAGACATGTTACTAAGTTGGTTTAGGAATTTTCAGAAATTCAGATCAACATTCTTTGTTAATATGGAGTTCCTTAGCAAGACTAGAGTTGATGCTACTAAAGATGCCATATGCAAGGATTAGTTAAATTTAATGTTCTATTTTAATTTAGAGGAATATGGTGCTCATTCACATTATAGAAATTGGTTTTTTCTCCATGGATATTGAAGGTTTTTTCAGGAGATAAGATACCAAATTGTGCCAATTAGTTTCATCCCTCTAAGGTAATCCTATCATGCATAAAATAGAGATGAAAACCACTTATGAAAACTGTAAATAAAACAACAAATCTACTCTATATTCTTCAACATAAATGTCAAATAACTTAACAATTGCAACCTTAACTTATGCCAAATCAACAAGATATATAAGTCCTGGAAATTACAAAACCATCAAGGAATAGATGGACGAAAGTTAAATATGCAATTACACAAGTATTAGAAGCATGGAAGCTTCATTCATATGCATACAGATGAATTTCATGTACGTATACGATATCCCAATCAGAAGGCTAATACAATTCTCTATATCTCTAAAACCTAAGTTAGGGAAAACAATGAAAGCCCTAGATCGCACCAAGGCGATTGAATGAGCATGCATTAGACAAGCATGTTCTCCAAGGAAAGATTCCTCCTCTTCTTCTTCTCTTCAATATGTACAACACAGAGTTTCATTTCAAAACTCTAATATCCAAATCTCCAAGTGATGAAACCCTAACCCCAATATTTAAGATGCTTCAAGAAGATCGAAGAAACCTTAGAAACTCAAAGACAATGGAGATAAAGTACAAAATAATGTCAAGAGAGAGAGGAAGACCAGTTTGCTCCACTTTGTCACATCTGTAAAACAAGATGAACAAGATGAACAAGAATGAATATGATGAAAGGAATCTCTCTTTTCCCTATATACATGAGGGTTAAGGGAGGAAATAAATACATACATTGGCTTATTCTCTTACAAGTAACGTGCAAAGGCACATGTATACCCACACATATGGAGGGATACTCCAAAGGTACAAATGTCCAAGTCCAAGGTGATGTCGTACACAAGAAAGGCTCCAATGCAAGGGTGCTTTACAAGGTGTGTTTAATTCTCCTCCTACAAGCCTCCAGTAACTCTAACGAACCTTCAAATACATGTACTCTATTGTTTCCACTCCCCTTGCATGAAGATAACAACACATGTTTCAACTCTATTTTCATTTAGAGGAAGATGGTGCTGAACTATTTTTTTTTTTACGATTGGATGCTTGTAAAAAAATCCAACAACTTTGGGCTAGTGCATGCACACTTGCCTAGAGAAAAACAGGGGTAGATAGTAATCATAGTTCCATCATAATGATAGGAATATGAGCTAATGCACAATGTTTGTTAATTCAATTATAATTTTTTCCATTTATGTGGATGACCTGACATAATGAATTTCCAGCCATTACCTGGAGATTATCAAGTTTTTTGTGTTTCCAAGGCCCAATTACAATGAAAATGGTACAAAACGATCTTCTATTAATGTAAACAATAGAGCTAGCTTTTTTTATTATACTTTTTGACTAGTTTTTGTTAGGATATTTAGACACTTAGGAGTTAGTTAAGATCAACTTGTGTAATATATCTGTTAGGTAAAAGTGTGTTTCTTTAGTATGCAGTAGTATGCATTTGTAAATATTCTAATCCGACGGTTACGATATGTTCTAGACATAGAGTAATCCGACGGTTCAACTTCTCTTAGATCATACCTATCATTGATCCATGGCTTAACACCCGATTGGTCTATGATCTCTATTTAAAGAGCATAGAGGGTCCTTGGCTAGTTGATCGATTATGAGAAGCTCATGTAACTTTCTTTCTTCTGCATAATAAATTGCTCCACGTAGCTATTTGGCTGGGGCCGTGGACTGTTTCCCTCTCGAGGGTTTTACCCATGTGACAAACATTGGTGTGTTTATCTGTGATATATTTGTGTGAATCGGTTTCTTATGAAGAGCCGCTTTCGGTTTTGATCAAGATCTGGAACTGGTGTTGCCGAAAATTTGAAAGGGTTTTTGGTTCTAGATTTTCTGTGCATTTGTGGCCTATGGGAGCTGTTCCATTGCGTCCGGAGTGCCATTTCCATTAGGAAATAGTTTTTATTTCACTGAAAATCATTTCCGTTTGCTCCAGAAACACCCATTTGGGCAAATCTGAAGGAAAAGCAAGCAAGCAAGGAAAACAAGAGAGAAGAGTTCAAAAAAAAAACATAACTTCATCAAGCATAACTTCATCATCCGGAATCAGTTTTAAGTGTCGTTTTTTTTTAAACCGCATATTTTTTTGAGCTCTTTGCATCCAGATAGTTAATTTCTATTCTTTCAGCCATTATTTTATAGTATGGTACCCCCTTGTGATATTATACTTACAAGTTCTAACTATTTCTCATGGAAATCTTGTATGGAGGATGTTCTGCGAAGTAGGGGACTTTTCAGGATAACCTCAGGGAAAGAAATAGAACTCACTGATGATAATAAGAAAATTAAATGGGAAAATTGATGTGATGAAGCTCGTGGATTGATTGGGATGTCAATCTCTACTGATTTGTGATTCCACATATCTGGAATTGATGAACCTAATCTCGCTTGGGAAAAGTTGGAATCTGTGTTTGGTAAACACAATGAAATTTGGGGTCATCAACTTGAGAATGAGTTGATTTCCTTGAATCCAAATGATTTTTCATGCATTCAAGACTATTTATCTAAGTATAAAACTCTTAGACTATTATGTGCCGAATGCAAGATTACGAAAGAAGACAAACAATGTATTTATCATATTCTTTCAAAACTTGGATCTACATATTCTGTTTTTGTATCTACATTCTACTCCATGAAAGAATCCTTGACTGCAGCTAGATATCAAGAGCCTAGCCTTGAATCCTTTTGTGATTCCTTAATTAGAGAGCAAGATAAGCTCATTCATCTTGGAATAATTAACAATGCAGATACATCTAGGAAAGCCTTATTGTCCCAACAGAAAGAAAAGTCCAAGCCTCCCAAGAAACATAATTTTCGCAATAATAAGACAAACAACAAGGGTCCCAAACCCTCTCAGTCAGCTCCTCCTTTAAAAAATGACAAAGGATCCAAGCAAAAAGGAAAGAAGACTGAGCGTCATTGCAATTTTTGTGGGAAAGATAATCATGATGACTCTAAATGTTTTAAGAAGATGGCAGCTTTGGAAGTAGCAATGAAGAAGCACCACATTAGCCTAGATTCGTCTTCAGAATCTAACTCTCATGGACATGCACTTTGTGCTTCTAGTTAATATTATACTGCATCTTCTTCTTCTACTTCAAATGAATGGTTCATTGATTCTGGAGCATCTTATCATATGGCTAAGGATCAAGCCATCTTTTCTACTATGCATGAATGTATCACCAAACAAATATTTGTTGGTGATGATAGATCTCTAAGTGTTGTAGGATCTGGAACAGTTCCAGTAGAAAATGGTCATTTCAGTGATGCACTATGTGTTCCAAAAATTTCCTGCAATTTGTTATCAATCTATCAAATCACTCATTCGGGTGAAGGTAAAACTGTGACGTTTACACCTCACCAAGTTGTAATCAAGGATTTTAAAAATCCTCAAAATGTCCTTGCTACTGGAACCGTTGATTATATTACCAGGTTGTACAAATTTAACAACTTTGGGTCATCACCTTTTCCTTTAGTTTTTGTTGCTCATAGTAATAACTTGAGAAAACTCTAGCATGAGCGATTTGGTCACTTCAATTATCGCTCATTGCAACAACTATGTAAAAACAATATGGTGACTGGTCTTTTGCTGGTATCTTACAAGGATGGTGTTTGTTCCAGTTGTGTACACGAAAAACATCATCGTGACAGTTTTGACAAACGTGCCTCTTGGCACACCTCGGTTCCCTTGGAGCTTGTGCATAGTGACTTGTGTGGCCCTCTTCCATCTGCTTCCTTTTCTGGTTTCAAATATTTCTTAACTTTCATTGATGACTACTCCAGACGCACTTGGGTTTACTTCCTAAAACTTAAGAGTGAAGTATTTAACATGTTCTTGTCCTACAAGGTCCTTGTTGAAAAACAATATGGTCATCAAATTATTAAGTTAAGATCTGACAATGGAGGAGAATATGTTAACAACAAGTTCACTACTTTTTGCACTGAACAAGGAATCCAACAACAACACACTGTTCGATATACACCACAACAAAATGGTGTAGTTGAACGGAAGAACCGCACTTTAAAAGAAATGGCTAATTGTATGATCCAATCTAAGGGACTAAGTCTTCAATATTGGGATGAGGCCATAAATTGTGCAAATTACATAGTTAATCGCACACCCACTAAATTTTTACAAGGTATAACACCGGAAGAAGCATGGAGTAAAATTAAACCAGATGTAAGTCACTTTCGTGTGTTTGGTTGTGAAGCATGGGCTCACATTCCGGATGAAAAATGGAAAGAATTGCAGACTAAAAGTGAAAAGTGCATATTTGTTGGATATTCTGAAGATGTAAAAGGTTATAGAATTCTTCAGCCACATTCTCATGATATAATCAATAGAAGAGATGCTAAATTTGATGAAAATCTCTTGGCCTACGAGCTTAACTTGGAGGGTGTGCCATCTTTGGCCTGCGAGTTCGATTCGGTGATTGTGCCTTATTCTTCTTCTTCTTCCAGCTTCCTTAATAGGTTTCCAATTCCAGTTTCTGATGATGACAGTGAGGATGAAAATCCACCTCCGCCTGCTCATGTTCGTCCAATTGCACCAGCACCAATGCCTCCTTGATGGGTCTGTTCAACATGTGATGCAGCTGGTGATCTTGCCGGTGATCCTAGAGATCAACGTCGAACACGTTCTCAGTTTCAGCGAGCCTCTTCTCTTTTGGCTCAAGTTTTCGAGAATCATGATCCTGAAAATTTTGCAGAAGCTTCAGGAAATCCAGATTGGGATGCAGCTATGGATGAAGAATATCGTTCCTTAATGGCGAACGATACTTGGGATCTTGTTCCTCTTCCAAAAGGAAGAAAACTTGTCATATGTAAATGGTTCTACAGAACTAAGTATGCATCAGATGGAAGTGTTGAAAGAATTAAGGTAAGGTTAGTTGCCAAAGGGTTTTCCCAAGTTGAAGGGATTGACTACAATGAAACCTTTTCCCCTGTAGCAAAAATGAATTCCATCCGCCTTGTTCTTTCCCTTGCAACCTTACATAACTGGGAAGTCCATCAAATGGATTTCAAGTATGCCTTTTTACATGGTGATTTACAGGAGGAAATTTACATGGAACAACCTCCTAGATATGTTCAGGATAACTCTAGCCTTGTCTGTCTCCTTAAGAAATCCTTATATGGTCTTAAGCAAGCTCCTAGAGCTTGGTATGCCCAAATGGATAGCTTTCTCCTTGACACTGGTTTTTCTAGATGCCATTCTGACCCTAATGTCTATACTAAGAAAGTAGGAAACCATCTCATCATACTTGTTCTTTATGTTTATGATCTTATCCTTATTGGTAGTGACCCTAACCTTATAACCCATGTGAAATCCAGTCTTAAGCAAAATTTCGAAATGTCAGACTTAGGATATTTGCACTATTTTCTTGGTCTCCAAGTCTTGCAAACCAAAGAAGGAATCTTTCTTTCCCAGTTTAAGTATGCTTGTTACCTTCTTCGTTGCTTCCACATGGAAGATTGTAAACCAGCCCCTTCTCCCTTCCAGTCTGGAGTCAAAATTTCTGCCACTTGTAATTCCCCTGAAGTAGATGCCACCTTGTATCATCAGCTTGTTGGTAGTCTTTTATACTTGAATCATTCCTGTCCTGACCTTTCCTTTTCCGTTGGTCGTGTTGCCCGTTATATGCAAACTCCTCATGAAAGTCACTGGAAAGCATCAAAAAGAATACTTCGATATATTCGAGGTGCAATTCAGTTTGGGATTCATTACAGTACAGGGGGGAAACCTTTGTTGGTTGGTTTCACTAATTTAGATTGGGCCGATGATCTTGATGATCGAAAGTCTACTGTAGGTTATGTTTTCATTCTAGGATCTGGACCTATCACTTGGGCTTGTAAGAAACAACAAGCACTTGCTCTTTCTTCAGCAGAAGCAGAATATCGAGCCGTAGTTAATTCTAGTCAGGAAGATTTATGGCTTCGACATATCCTTTCGGAGTTTGGATTCGAGCAGCAGCAGCCTACTCCACTTTGGTACGACAATCAAAGTGCCATCAATATTGCCAAAGATCCAGTTCTACATCAGCGCAACAAACACATTAAGCTACACATGCACTTCATCAAAAATCTTGTTCATGATAGTGTTATTGAAGTTCTCTATTGCCCTACAGATGATCAAGTTGCAAACATCTTCACCAAGTCTCTTACAGAAGCGAAGTTTTCTAAACTTTGGTCTATGTTAGGAGTTCAGGAATGTGTCCTTAAGGGGAGATAGGCTCTAATGCCTCCTTTCTTCTTCTAATAGTGTCACTATTGTAAATCCTTCAATCCTATCCCAAGTTGTTCTTAAGGGGGGATGTTAGGATATTTAGACACTTGGGAGTTAGTTAAGATCAACTTGTGTAATATATCCGTTAGGTAAAAGTGTGTTTCTTTAGTGTGCATTAGTATGCATTTGTAAATATTCTAATCCAACGGTTACGATATGTTCTAGACATAGAGTAATCCGATGGTTCAACTTCTCTTAGATCATACCTACCATTGATTCCTGGCTTAACACCCGATTGGTCTATGATCTCTATTTAAAGAGCATAGAGGGTCCTTGGCTAGTTGATTGATTATGAGAAGATCATGTAACTTTCTTTATTTTGCATAATAAATTGCTCCAAGTAGCTATTTGGCTGGGGTCGTGGATTGTTTCCCTCTCGAGGGTTTCAACCACATGACAAACATCGATGTGTTGATCTGTGATCTATTTGTGTGAAGCGGTTTCTGAAGGTGTTCGGTCTTTTGGGAGTACCCTGTGTACCCGAACAGTTTCCCTCTTATTGGACTTAAAAAATAGCGGTGATACATATTAAAAAACTGTTGCTGAATGTAAGATAACATATCGTATATCCAAAAGTGTTTTTGACCTGTAACGTTATTTGTGTTTTCAAGACATTGATGATGAATGTAATCAAACATGAAAAATGGTTGTTGGTTTGCTAAAATGGCCACAAGGAACCTTTGCATCAAAGGTATAATGCATTTGTCCTGATGTCTTTTGTGTAGATGAGCGACATTTATAACATTTTAAAATTTAAAAAGTAAGAAGATGTTTTTTTGGGATTTTTCTTTTATACATGCGAAGTGTTGAGATAAAATTTACCACCCATGTCCATAAAACACTTTTTATAGACCCTTCGAATACTATTAAAGAATTTTTTTTATCTAAGGTTGTATTAACAGTCAATTTTTACACCGGGAGTAGCGAGGTGCTCTACAGTCTAGCATGGGGAAAATGTTGTCATCTGCATACATATGTGATAATAAAAAATTAAATAAAACTATTCGGAAACATATGTTGGCTCACTTTTAAATTTTATGCAAAAACTGAAAAATTAAAACAAGCATAGATCCATCTTAAAGACTTAAACCCAAATCTATCGAGCACCATGAGGGATCATACTTTTTGAGGTGTAGATTTTTTATCATTTAATTCAATGTCATGTATTAGTTTCTTCATATTAAATGATAAAAACATTTACTCCTCATGAAATTTAATCCCTCTAGGTGCTTGAAGATTTGGGTTTAAGATGGATATACACTAGTTACATCATAGTACAGATCTGCACTCAAATAATACGATACATGTCCTAAAACATATATATGTGTTTTCATTTATCAACACTTCAGATTCTTCATGTACATGAACTATGTATTGAAACATTGAGGAGTGCAAAAATTGCAAGGTACAAAGTAACTCAAACATTATATAATTAGTAACTGAGCTTAATAAATCTACAATTTGGAAATTATGGACAACAAGCAAATCTTCAACATAAAATCACACTATTCAATAATTGGAGGAATTTACAAAGGTATCCAACACACATGTGTACTACAAAGGTGTTGAAACCACCATCCATGACATCCTACTAACAAAATTTTCTAAGCCAGTATAACACCCTATCAACTACAACTTGATCGAGGGAAAATGGACATTGTTTTTGCTAGGATAAAAAATGTGCTTCACCAACTTGACAATGTTATGCAAACAGTCTAGTGGATGTCTCAGCTCTATATGGCCCTAGGGAAGAGCAACCTCCATTCAGCGTAGATGGGTTTCCATCTATATTTTCTTCTCCACAAGCTTGGATGCTAGAAATTAGGATATTAGGGCTCCCTCTTATGCTCTTTGACCAATATTATACAACCAAGATCACTCTTCTTGGCCACACCAAAGAGGACATCATCTTCTAGTTCATTGGAGATTTCACAATGATCGGTACCTTTAATGGGGATATCATCCCTTGGCCCCCATACTTATCTCTTGAAGCCATATCAGGCATTGCTTGGCATCATCTCATCTTGTTTAGCATTGAGTGCCTTCTGCTTCCAACACTTTAACTACTTCACATCATCTTTTTGTGTACCCACACTTTACTTCTTATGTTTCTTTCTTACCTTTATTACCTAGTTGATTACCTGTTAGTTATGAGTTTAAATCTTGTTATTCTAGCATTATTCTATGAGATTCTTTTGCAATCCCACATTGTATTTTAACTTTTAAGTTTTTGGATTTACTTTTTAGAGCTTTTGGCCTACTTTTGTGGTCATTTGTCAAACACTACAAAATTATCTATCTTTTTTTATACCTCTCTATAAACGTATCTAACCTCATCTGGTTATGTTGATTCTATAGTTTTTCTTATTGCTTGTTGCCATCCTCCATGACAACTTATTGATTCTTATAGATGCCAAGTAGGGACACCCTATCTTTACTACACTCTTTCATATTTCCAAATGATTCCATACATAATGTGGAAGTTTGTGACTATTCTTGACTGTATCCATAGCTTCCCTTTTCACTGAATGATCCAGGAACAATACATCCTACAACTCAAATTGAACTTAAGTTTCACTCTTCTGCATCACCGTTTGGATCTCTTCTCTTCACTATATTCCCCTTCGACCTTGCTCTTCAGTCATTAACCTTTTTATTCTTTCTAAAATGGTATATATATGGTGTCTCCAACTTCATGTGTGATCTACAAATGTACGAAGAAAAGGAAAAACATTATTGCTTAGATAAAGACAATTTTTTTTACAATGGGTTACAAAGATCCTATTGCAAGGAAAATATATTGTCCATCTCTCTTGAATCTAGATCCTATTGGACAGAAAATATGTTATCCATATCTATTGAATCTTGTTGAAGATGGTTATGATAACCATTGTTAGAGGTGGACACTTTAAAACCAATAGTTCTCATTTCTAAATTCAAAAGCCAACTCTCCTAGAAGTGATATTGAGCATGTATTGATTCTTTGCTCCATTTGACTTGTAGCTCATCTTATCCCTCAATTAGTGAATATTGGCCAGAGGGTATCCTCACTTTGAGAGAGAAAAACTTGATTCCAGAACAATTAAACAATATCTCAATAAATGGAAGAATTTTATGGAAGAAGATTTATCATTTACATTGTAATAATACAATGTTTCCTTTTGATATTGTAGTTATCATTTTCCCCTTACCATAAGTTATAATGTATATACTACACATAGATTTGATGGGAAATTCAATATGCATTACATAATCAATAGCATGGGAAATATAGCCCTACATAATATATTAATATTGTTTCAAAACAATAATCACTCGGTTAAAAATGCTTTTCTTGAATCCACAACTTCTTACCCTGTTCATCCGTAATATATGTAAGTTTGATTACATAATATGATGGAATCTCTAAAAAGTATAAATCGGTCATGCAATCTTAGCTCTACTATTATTTACTGCGTATAGAATGAAAATGACTGCACAAATTATCTTAGAATGGGATGGTGCAACTATGGTGCCTCTTGTAAATTACATCATTATTCTGTATGAATTGAAAAGATATTCAATGTTTTCACATATGTTTTGGTTAAATTGCATGCCATGATATAACTAATATCTCCAAAGGGTTTGAAAGGAATATGTGACAACACTATTAAGGTAAATAAAGAGTAATTCTCATGCCTGAACTTGGTAAATAACATCCTTTTGTTTTCATGTCAGACCTTAGTTCATCACACTTCCAAAAAAAAGAGATCAAGAAATTCAAACTTAAAAGAACATTGTAGTCTCAATATATGTTTACCAAATTGGACATTGACTTGTTTCCTATCATCTCAAAATGGATTGGCTTTTCTTTGGCCATTTCCAACATTTTTCTGTACTCAGAATCAAGTTTATCAAGAAACACATTTCTCAACCAAGAAAATACAATCAAGGATAGGCCATTTTGTCTGACAGACACTTCTCAATAACTTAGATGACCAAGGAATGTTTTGAAAAGCATGATCCTTTTAAAAATAAATTAAAGAAACAAAAAAAATTAGATAAAAAACATATGGGGTTCATTCTTCACTTATACACTGTGAGAGTAGAGCAATATTTTTAGTGATCACTTTTGCCTTGAAGGGTTTTAGCCAACATTTCTGTCCAAGAGCACTTTTGGAATTGAATACACTCAGTTGAAGCCAACTCATTTAAAAGACCAAATGATAACATCTGGTGAAGCTTTTTTAGAAGAGATAGAGAAATTCATCAATGTATAGATATGACCCAACTAATATGTTAATGGAAGAAGAAAATAGAGCTAAGTTTTAGAAAATGCTTGGAATGGTGGTGTACTAGTCCTCGAAACACCTAGAAATGTGGAAACAGGTACAAACTACCTTAGAAATGTACTTGGTCATACCATAAGGCATTGATTTAATATTATCATTAATTAAAAGGTGGAATACTACTTAAATCCCAACCCCTCATCTTTGTTTGGTCTTAAAGGATTATTGTGATGAACAAGTGATATTTTTCTACAAGTTCCAAAAGTATTGTGAGCACTTGGGTGGCCCCATAAACATTCCAAAACATGCCAAAAACATCACTGAAAATGGTCAAAATGCCTTGGAAATGTCCTTAACCGTGTTAAAGATAATGTAGATGCGAGACCCATTCTTAGGGAGGATGGCACCCTAATCAGTTAACTAGGGTTCCTGCTCAATTAACCAGGTAGAGTAAGTACCTAGAAGTTACCCTAGGGCCCCCAATAGTCTCTAGGGGTTCTTGGTCTAGGACCAAGCATGTTAATGCAATGGAAAAGTCCCTAGGATGTGGATAGGGCCCCTATATGTATCTAGGGTATTATGGTTTGGGACCAGATAATTTATTGGTCACGAGGACCAAGTAGATCTTACAGGTTGAGACAAAGACTCCCTGGTATGGGACTAGGAATATTCTTGGTATTGGAGGAAGCAGTTCCTTTAGGTGTATACCTGGTTGGTTAACCATGCGTATCTTGGTCAATTGACCAAGATGATGATGTGTTAGGTCATATTCTCCTAAATGTTTATTTTTAGGTTGTTTCTCAAGGGACTGGCCACCCCTTGATGATGTCACTAGCACTTGACCTTTAGGAGTGTTCTAGAGGACCAGACGATCACATCATCTAGTTTGGACCTTCCTTATATGGTGATGATAAAAAACTCATAGTATTGTTTGGAACACATGTGGACAATATACCTTGAGAGAGAAATATAAAAGTTTGGTTGTTTCCCCACCTTGATTAGTACACCTTAGTATTTTGGGTAAGGGGTTTGTCTTCTCACTTTGTTGTGACCCCTCTTGATGACCTGTGGTCTCGTGTTTTCCTTATTGGTCATAGTTCCCATATTGATTATGGTAACTTGAACCTTTATCTATGATGACTTAAAATTATTTCTCTTATCTTCTATAACATCTTAACCATTGGTACCCTATCCTAAGTCAACATAATATTATTTTATGTTTTATTTTGGTAACACTCCTAAAAGCTATGGTTAGAAAGAAGATCTTTCTAGAAGACCTTTCAAGGTTATAAATTCAAGTCCTAAGCCTTCATTTGGGGGGGTGTATTGATAAGAGAAGATTGAAGATCTGTTTATATGACTGTACTAAGGTTTTTACTGCTCCTTTTCTTGATGTCTAGGGTTTTGCTGATGCTAGTTTTGAGTCATCGTCACCTTTCCCTCAACCTGCTAGGGTTACGTCCTTCTTGTTCGTGCTGCCGTTGCTACTAGTAATGAGTAGACCATGACTCTTTCTCAGACTTCTAGGGTTTCAGCTTTCTTGTCCAGCTGCTGCTGTTCTTTCTAAGCTTTGTCGTGACTGTTATAATCTTTATAGGATAAGAGATGACCTCATTAGTGGTGGTATGAGGGTTGTTGTAGTAGTTGTGACATTATGGGATTCTATATCTAGACTGACATTGCTTGAGACTGATAGATATGGGTTGTGACCTCCATGGGCTCATTGATATAGGTCATAAACCCTTGTAGGATTCTAGGACTCAACCATAACTGTTTGTAAGACTATAGGATTGGGTCGTGAACTTTTGAATCCCATTAGGGATGAAACGTGACCATTGTGGATCTCTAGAGCTGGTTCATGACTGTTTGAAGTATTTTTAGGTTGGTCAGTGTCCATTATTAAGCCCAAAAGTCTGGGTCGTGATCTCTATGAGCCATCTAGGGACATCGTGGTTGTATTTAGCCTGCTAGCACTAGGATGTGACCATGGTTTGTGATTTGATTTAGGGTATGTTAGCCTTGTTTGTATATACTGTGGTTGTTTTAGGGTTTGTTCTATGGGTGTGTTCTTGCTGGTGCCTACCATGACCTTTACTGAGCTTGCTAGGGATGCCATGGTCTTTGTTTAGTCTTCTATAGCAGACCAAGCATGTTTAAAGGTTTCCTTTGAGTGTTTCCATGTTTTGAGGGTGCTAGTATATGGGTTATGAATTCCAATGCGCATTTGAAAGGTGTTTTTGTTTTATTGATGTATGATTGTCCTAAAGATTGTCATTTATTGCAACAAGTTGTTGAAGGTTTTATCCTCATTTGTGATATGTTCTGATTAGCACCCTGAGGTCTATACTTGTCTAACTCTACCCTACATACACCTCTCTATCTCTCTCTCTTAAGTATGTCCATTATTCCTTTAGCAAGTTGCCTCCTAATAGAAAAAGTTTGATTTGAAAAAGGTATATGAGTATAAGGAAGGTCTAAACTAACATTGCTTTCTCCTTTACTAATGCTAGTTGTTAGTTTTGTTTTAACTTGTTCATTAGTTTATTAATGCTACTGCTATTTATTGTCTTTGTATGCCTCAACTTTAACACAAGGACCTTTGGGAGTGTTAAAGTTTAAAGATATGAAAATTATGTTTAAATTTATCTTATATTGTCACTGATATACTTTCACTTCATCCTTCTGAGTACTTGGTTTGAATTATGATCAAGTTAGTTAATGTTTTTTGAAAATCCTAAAAATTTAACAGGTCATATCGTATAGTGTCTATTATTACCATTAATTACAAGGTGACATACTCCTTAAATCCCAATACCGAATATCCAAGGAAATATTTTTATACAAGTCCCACATCCCTCATGGAACTTGGGTGGCCCTGGAAATGTTGGTTATCTATGGGCAGACCCGGGTTTACTTTACTGTACCAGCAATATCCCTAGCTCACTAGCCCTTTCAGCGACAGACTGCAGAATGACCTGAAGTCTCACCTCAAGTGATCTTAGATGGGGTGGCTGAAGTCTCAGGTGTCTTCAACCAGGTTCTGTAGCATCCTGGGGACTCGCGACTCTTCTTAGCCAGTGGGATCTCTCTCTCTATGAGGGTGATCTCTCCTTCTAGCTGGCGCTCTTAGGGAGTGGACTCTTATCGCATCGTAGCTTCTTGGTGATGCGCAAACTTACCCTTCTACTCAGCTCCTTCCCTGCGACATCTTACACCGCTGCTCCTCAGACGATGCGATATCGCCTTTTTATGCTGTAATATGTCCTATAATGAGGCTCAATATGTGTATCACTCTCAAGGTCCTGCGACCTCCTTCCTGGTCTAATAACTCTGTTAGTATTCATAAGGGTGTTTAAACCACTCACTTAAACTCTACCATTTAACACACTAACATCAACTATATTGAACTCGCGAAACTCATATACCGGAGTCACTTTACGCTGTAACTGTCAACTATCATGAATCAAGCATTGGTCAACTCATACACGGGCTACTTGATACATTTAACTTGATTTTAACCTTCTATGCGCTATAACTGAAGCATAACATAAATACATTCATCACTGATAAGCAACATTCATGTAACAGATAACAGATAGAAAACAAGTAAAACACAATCACAAGAACAGTCGTACAACACACGGGTTTTATGTGGTTCACTGCTAGGGGGGAAGCTACATCCATGGGAAGTGGTTTTTATCTTATAGCTTGAGAGGGTAAACACAGTTCCGCTGCAACCTATTATGCAGCTTGAGATCTTCTGGGAAACTCCACACACACAACCGGGAGCCCTTCTCTCTTATATCTCTTCTCTTCTTATATTTCCTTCTTACAATATACTCTTTCTCTCTCTCTCAATCCCTGCGGATTTTTACATTCATGCTCAAGGAGCCAGCTACTGGTTATAGTAAGATAACTACAAACTGAATAGCAGAACCATAGCTCGACTCAAAGAACAACTAACTGACTACTAGCTAATTGTCTATCTGTCTCTCTGTCTAACTAACTGACTAACTGTCTAACTGAGTAATTGACCAACCTTTCACAATACAAGATACATGCTTATATAGGCGGCCCGAAGGTCTCACCCTGTTACAGCACTGTGGGCCTTTCCCAATAGTAACCCAAAAACCCTAACTGTGACAGTTGGCGCATCTGTACTGTGGGCTGCCACTTTCCGTCACACCACAGCTTCCTGCAGTCTTCCACACTTCCCGGTACTGATCGTGGGTATGGGTGTCACTTCCTCTACAGTACTCTTCTGCCCTTTGTCTTCAATACCTCAGCTCGTTTCTCCTTTTCCTTTATGAGGGTAGCTGAGCCCTCCTGTCTTCGCCACTGCCTTAAGTGCAGTGGTTGAGCTCTCTCTTCTCGGCCTCTCGGGTACTATTTCCTTTTACTCTTTTCTTCCGATATAGTAGCTTTTCCTGTAGCTACGGGGCCCTGCTCCAATAGTCCCCTAACACTTACTTGTGGCTCGTCCCTGAGCCACTAATAGCTGGTTTCTCTTGCTGTAGCTTCTCCTTGGCTTCCTGTGAAGTCCTTGTAAGTCTTTCCCGAAGTCCTGCGACTTCTTTATCCATAAATTCAACACACTCTTATGCCGTTTGAAGCATATCTTGACTAATGATGGAGTCTTCTGTAACATCAATATCACTTTTTCTTGTAGTGAACTCTTGAACCTTCTACTCAACTGTATCGACCAGCTCTGCGAGTTATTCCTGATATGGCTGAAGCAGATTATTAAATTGTATCTCTTTTGCTCTTAACCACTGCGCTTCCTGTTGCAAATGGTTCATCTCTATCATCTTCTTCATCTTTGCAAGAGCTCCTAAGCTCTTGAATTCTTCCTTCATTGCTGCTGTGGTCTTCTCTATGTCCTGGATACTCTGCTGCAATTCTAGTCTATCTGGGAGCTCATCTAGCTCTGACCATGTCTTCGTCGCATCAACTAGTAATGACTGTGTGTCATCTATGCGACTCTTCATCTGTGTTGAAGTGAGTCTAAAGGCCTCTGCCCTTGCTTCCTTGTCTACCTGAGGTGTCCCTGGTGCTCGAGCCTCAAGGTCGACAATCTGCGCTCTGTGGTCTTCCCACTGTTTCTTCCAGAGCCTTTGCTCTGTCTACAATTATTCTTACCTTCTACGTTAACGGTAAGGAAAACTATATGTTACACTGGGGAAACTCCAGTGCGATGTTCTGCAGGACCTAACTGAGATCCTGTTCTCTTTCTTCATGTACTCTTAAATCTTTCGTCTTTTTGTGAAAGCATGCGGTGAGCTCTGCATTCTATTTCCTCAACTGAGTGTTCTGTTTATAAGTTGCAAGCTCTCTATCCCTGAGTTCTGCAGCTATCTGCTGCTGGATCATCTGTAATTGATCAACAGGGAACTGGGCTAGATTAACCTCGACAGGTTGTCTAACCTGTATCTGTACATCGATCATCGAAGCAGGGAGTCGGATGCTCCCTGACGATATTAGTACTGTATTGATGCGATCCTTTGCCAAGAATTCCTCGCGGGAAGTCGATGGTGTCGAAATTTCTCCTGCCATCACCGTGGCTGGAGGAATCTATATTGTGGTAGTCTTCTCTGTTAGTGCTTTCAACTCCGAAAGCCACTTATCAATCGTGCTCTGCAGCTTGTCCTGTGATGTCTACATCACCTGAAATGAGTCCTTCATCGCGTCCTGCAATCTCGTTGCGATGAGTTCATAGTCATCCTCCTTTAGTGCGGTCTTTGTAGGTTGCTTTGAGGCTTTTGTTTTTTCTTCTTTGGCACCCCTAGTAGCACTTCTTCTGCATCTTTCCTATTTTGTGCCAGTGGTGGCACTTCTGCTGTATCTTTCCTCTGGGACGCCACTTTGTCTTTTCCTTTGTCTGATGGGTCTGTCTGTGCGGTACCTGTTGGTAGTGCTGTGGCATATTCTAATGCCTTCTTCCACTCTTCATCAAAGTCTTTGATGACATCTTCTATATCCTGTGTTGTCATCCTGAATGAACCATTTGCCCGGTTATCCGTTCTAAACCCTTTTGGACTTAGGTAGATTGTATGGTTGTCTGCCATGAAATCAAGCCGATGATCATACATGTCCACAATCTCTGTGATGATCCGCGGTGTCTCCTGGATGACTCTCTTCAACAGTTTATAGTATTCATAGAATACTATCATATTGACCTTTTTCTTGGCTGGGCTGTTGCTCTCCCATAAGTTTGCATAGCGCGCGCCTCTGGGCTCACCGCTTCGTAGCTGTAGAAATTGGGTATGGGGCAGCTCTTTCCATCCGATGAATGCGCATAATATAAGCAGCCATGAGAAATGGAAGGGGTGGTTCGGCTTGTCCTGCGCTGTCAAACAACCTTGAAGAAAAATATTTAATAAGAATAAACACCAATTAAATTGTTCACCTTCCGCGACTTGTATGGCAAGGTGAATTACTGATCCTGTGACTTCTTTTGGACAAACCTCGGTTAACAGTCTGCCTGGAAGCAGACTGGCTATAAATCTGAGTGTATCTTCTGCTATTGCTGTGAGGTCATAAGCCCGACCTCCTCTCTGTAGCTTATACTTGTTAACTAGGGTTGCTGGTAGCTTGGAATCCTTGCTCTTACTTGATATATGTGTCTGAGGGTCCTTACCGGTCTTGGACAGCCCGATGATGTGGTGTATCAGATCGACGTTCAGATCGATCCTATTACCTAGCCAGAGGTAACCTCCATGTACATAAGAAAGTAGCACGCACACCACGACATTAACCTCTGTACCTCGTCCAAAATGTGGTATTCTCAACAAATTGAGCAAGCTTGACTGCTCAAGAATCTAGACATGTTCCATAGGAACAAACTCATCTGCGTCGGTCCTCGGGTTCCTCTGAACCGTGAGATACCGATCCGACCGAAATTAAGGATATGTCTTACTGTCTCCAAGGTTATAGTCTATAAATTTGAGAATAGGGGCATATCCTAACAGATCTCCGTCTTCCTTGACATGAGAATCAATCGGCGGTAGGGGAACAAGAAACTTAGCACCCTTGGGAATGGTTACCTCTGTCTTCATTAACCCTGAGGTCCCAATCATTTATTTGGCTGTTATAGATCTTAGTAAGACTGTTTTCTAGAATCTTGTTAAAGGCCTCCACCGTACCATTAGCTTGAGGATGGTAGGGAGTGCTCTTATGGTGCTAGATCTGGAATTCCTCCGTCAAGGCCTCAATAGTGTGGTTCAAAAAATGTGTGCCTTGATCACTCATCAAGATTACTGGACATCCAAATCTACTTATGATGTTTTCAAAAATGAATTGTGCAGCTGTAGCAGCATCACAATTCCTTACTGCTTTTGCCTCTGCCCACTTGGTGAGGTACTCTATTCCTGTGATGATGTATCTTGCACCAGTTCGTTTTTTGGGTGGGTTGATAAAACCCACGAGATATATAGCCCACTTGTCAAATGCCCGCAGTGTAATCTGTGGTTGCAGCGGCATTTCATCTCTTCGCGAAGGTTTTCCTACCCTCTGGCAGATATCACAGCATCTGCAAAAATCCTTAGTGTCTTTATACAAAGTAGGCCACCATAATCCTGTAGCTAGGATTTTCTGAGCAGTCGGCTTCCTTGCGAAATGACCTCCTGCGGCACCTGAATGTGCTTCTTTGATAATGGCCTCTTTCTCGTGCGGCATAACGCATCTGCGCAAGACTTCATCTGGTCCTAAATTATATAAATGTCCTGCAATCAAAGTGAAGTCTGCTGCTTTCACAACTAACTGTTTCTTTTGCTGCTTAGTAAACTCAATAGGTGCCCACCCTATAGTGAGAAACTGAATAATATCAGTGTAATACTCATCTGCGATCTGGATAGAAAACAATTGCGCATCTAGTAAATTGTCCTCTAAATTACTTGGTTCTTCACCTAAATCTATCCACGACAGGTGATCAAGTCCGGCATTTAATTTTCTTGGTTTTACAATAATTTCAAAATCATACTCCTGAAATAAGAGTAACCATCTACAGATCCTTCCTCCTAATACTGGTTTATTGAACAAGTACTTTAAAGTGGAATGGTCAGTGAACATCTTGAATGGGGCACCCAACAGGTAGTGCCTGAACTTCTGTAGAGCATACACCATAGCTAATCCTTCTCTTTCTGTAGTGGTTTAGTTATTTTCTACGGTAGATATCTTTCTGCTTGAGTACACGATAGGGTGATCGATACCTCCTTCTCCTGGCTGGGTTAAGACGATCCCCAGTGCGATGCCAGATGCATCCACATGTACATGAAATGGCTGGTTCCAATCTGGGAATACTAAGATGGGTGTTGTAACCATCTTCTCTTTAAGTGTGTCTAAACTTTGCTGACATTCCTCATTCCATAGGAATTTCACTTCTTTATTTAACAACTTTTCCATAGGTGCTGTGATCTTTGCTTAGCCTTTGATGAATTTTCTATAGTACCCAGTATGACCGAGCATTGTCCTCAATTGCTTGACTGAGTTGGGTGCTGAAAGATTAACAATGATGGAAATCTTTGCAGGATCTACCATCAAGCCTGGTCTATAAACAATATGACCCAACAAAATACCAAATGGCACACAGAATATACATTTCTTCAAGTTAAGAGAAATCTGATATTGCCTACATTTCTCTAACATGAGCCTTAAATCTCCTATATGCTTGTCGATTAATCCAAATACAGTCCAGTCATCAAAATAGACTTCTAAGAATTTATGGATGTATTCCTTGAATACAGCAACTACTACTCTAGAAAAGATAGCTGGTGCATTTTTAATACCAAAGGGCATTACCGTATACTGGAATGAGTTCCATTCTGTCACAAAGGTGGTATTATGTCGATCCTCTGAATGGATTCTGATATGGTGATAGCCTGAAAAGCCATCAGTGAAGGAGTAGACCTCCTGTCCTACCACATTGTCTAAAACTTCGTCAGTGAAAGGTGTCGAAAATGGGTCATGAAGTGATGCGTCATTGAGTTTGTGCAAGTAGACACAAATCCTGATTTCTCCTTTGGTTTTTTTTTCTTGCACGACCATGGGACTAACCCATTCGCTCTCCTCTACAGGTTCAATGATGCCTACTGCTAGCATCTTATCAATTTCATCCTTAACTTTTTCTTTATAGCGATGATTCAATCTGTATGGAAACTGCTTAACTGGCCTAGCATCCTCTTTCAATGGTATCTGCATTACTCCCAAATCTCCTACTATTGCCTTCATCTCTGTGAACTTAGTGGGAAATAGGTCTTGATAGTCATGTAAGAGATCTGCGATGTGTCCTACTGTTTCATCATCCCAATAGTCTCCAATAGAGGAAAACTTAGGTTCTGTTTCTGTGCCAATATTGATCTTTTTAATCTTGATAGGTTCTGTGATAGCGGGAATTTCTAGTTTCGGTCCATCAATGTCGCGAGTTCCTTCTGACTCTGGATTGTTGACACTACGAGGATTCTCATCCTCATCATCTAGTTCTTCTGTGAAATTGTAACACTCTAGCGCTTGTTCTAACTGGATGGTCCACTCAGGATGAGCAGGCACTGATAGGGTATAGTCGTCAAATACCTTAGTCTTTATTACATCTAGAGCCTCATCAATGCTTGGATACCCAGATTCAAAAGTGAAAGTGAGTAGGAAGCTGTCTATCATAAGTGGCCATGTGACGGTTCCTCTGCGCAACTCTGTCTTAGTATACCAATTCCTTGGAATTGTGTCTAAAGTGTGAATGAATAGGTGAACCCATTCATCCTCTAGAATGTTCGACCAACTCTATTCGTAAATCTGAATATGTGACCTGGGGTCACTTTCTCCTGTGTATTTCTGCTATAAGGGCTCCTTATCACTAGATAATCTGATCGCCATCAGTCTCTTAAGATCATACCATGATGCGATATGTTCTTTATGTGCATGCCACCATCTTGCGGGTGTGGATTTTATTGCAAGGTTAATAGCTGTCATCCTCTGATCCTGGGGAATTTCCTGCTCAAACTGCTATAAAAAGTCATTGACATCTGCTAAGCCATGAAACGATGGAATGTCAATGATCTCTACGCTGATCCATCGTAGTGAATTAGTCATAAACGCACATCTTCGAGCTGAGACTTCGTAAAGTCTATTCTGCCAGTTTTCTAAACCAACCTCCGAATCTAATGCGCATGATCTGTCGCATCGCCAACTGATATTTCCTTCTGCAATGGGGTTGATGTAATCACTCTGATTAGCGGTCATCTGATAAAGGATTTCCATGTTGCGCACCTCCTCCTCTGCTCTGATAGGTTCAATGTAGCGAGGACCCTGGAAAGGATCCAATGGTGCGATGACCCGAATCTGGTTATCCTCAAAGGTCATTTGTCTTTTCTTTAAGTCGATAACAGCCATATTATCAATTGCCCAATCAATACCTAGTAAATCTGGGTACGGTCTGCTATCGCCAATGATTTCTATGACTTCAAAGTCTGTAAAGCTGTGAACTCCGTCAATATCAACTGGTACTTGCGGTAATCGACCCAATGGTGATACCCTCTGCTGATTAGCTAGTCACATATGGATAGGTGATCTGGCTAACTTAGGGCTACCCATCTGTTCCCGTGTCTGCTTAGTCAGAACATTTACCTCTGATCCTAAATCTAGGATTACCTCATCCATTTCAAATTCTCCAATTTGCGCTGTGAGTCTCATCTCTCTTCCTGTTCTTGTATGGCCCATAATATTATGAACAGCCCGCTGCACACTGTTCATAGAAGAATATGGCTGACACTGATCTATGATGTGCTGAACCTCTCCTATGGATTTCTCATTTCGTACAAGTTTCAAGCAGCTCCGTAGGAAGGATTGTACACTTCTTGTCGACTCATCCTCTTTGCACCTTCCCGATGTGGTAGCCTGCGGTATCTGCACAGGACTAATGCCACAAGGTGTTTGCTATTGCGGTACACCCCTATAAGGCAGTACCTGCGATCCTGATGGTGTAGGTTCAGTAAAGAAAGTTTTTGCTTGCTGAAATGTTTCTTTGTTCTTCTGTAGGTTAAGTGGTGTTGATTTATTAGTTGCTTTGCGCACCCACTTCCAACCTGTATTGTTTTCTGCATCCTGCGATGTCCTACTAGTAGAAGCACCGCTGCGAGTCACAATATTGACTCTTGGTTCTAGTTCTTTTTGCTTAGCAGCAATAAGCTGAATGTTCTGGTTTACTGCTGGCTTAGGATCCCTAATCTTGGCTAGCAAGATCGAACATTCTTCTATAGGGTGATCATAGGACTTGCAATATTTACATGTTGTACTAGGGTTCTGACAGTCCCTAGCATAATGTCCTACAACTCCACAATTGTAACAAGTAATCGATCCACGGCCACGACCAAATCCTCCTCCATGGCCTCATCCTCTGAATCCTCCACCATGACCATCATGAGCCAGTTCATGCCGTGGTCCTGCTGCTGGACCTGATGTTTCTGACTGGACTCTGTACAAGTCATGCTTTCTCTCAATCATGAGATCATAAGCTCGGAAATTATGTTCATCATGACCTACTAACTTACAGAAGTTACAATATAAGTTCTTAGGGGTTTGTACATACTTCTGAAGTAAAGGGCATTCCTGTTGTCTATGCCCTCTTGTTCTGCAGAGTTCACACCATGGACCTTGGTTCTATATTAAGGGGTTCAGAGCCCCACTTGCTAAATATTCAACAAATACTGGACAGTTATATTTAGTATGGCCCTGTTCTTTACACTTGGTACACCATAGTTCTTGTGCAATCTCTTTCCCTTTCTTAATCTCATGTAGCTGTAACGTGAGATTGGCTAACTGGTTCTGTAGGTTTGTCATACTTGTACTAGTCTCGACTAGAGGTGAAGCCTCTAGTTTCATTTCCATCTCCAATGCTTCATCCTGCGTACGGAGTCTCTGTTGCATAAGAGGAAGTCTGATATACGGGAGCAGTGCTGAGATGAACCATTCCTTATGCTGCTCCAGCGCAAACTCAAAGATAACCTAGTCTATAAGAGCTTTGAATTTCTGATCAAAGTCCCATATTGACTTTGTAGGTGACTGTTTAATGTATTTAAGCTCTGTGATACACTATGACTCAGACTTAGGTTTCTTAAATTCTTTGATCATGGCGGTCCTGACTTGTATGAGTGTTCTGGGCTACGCTGTTGTATACTTCATATACCATGTTAAGGCTCTTTCTCTAAGTGTAGTGGCCAACTGGACAAGTTTATTATTATCATTTTGAATTTGTTAAATGGTCCATATGGCTTGACATAGGAACCAATGCTGTTCCGGGTCTTCTGCCCCTGTACCCTTAAAGGTAGGTAACTTCATGTTGTCCCCCATTCTGTTTCTATGTGGTGGGTTCTGATTTGCTATGTTACTACCACTTGGCGGTGTAACAGTAGTGTGTCATGTATGTGAACTACTAGATGTAGTTCCTACGAGATTGTTCTGAGTCCCGGTCGTTTTCTGTGGGGTATAAGGGTGGTAAGGGATACCCCCTACTGGTCTTTTTGTATTACTTTGGCTCTGTTCTCTAGTATGGTCTGAACTGTCTTCCACGAAGGAAGAGCTGAAATCTAATTTATATTTATTACCACTACGTGTAAATCCAATTTCATCAAAATCACTCTCAAACTCTTGTGACATTACACTTACTAAACTTATGCATCTGAGAACATATCCATTACTCCTTTTTCATGTAATAGCATCTTAATAGACGAATTTAAAGAGTTCAAGTACTTACCGTGATATCCTTTGAAGAAGTACCTCTCGGCTTCGCTGAAACTTTTTTCTTTAATTAACTGCAAACTCAGTAATGAAGCCTTCTAGCAAACTTGCAAGCCAGAAGTCTACGGCCCATGAAATGGGATTGTCTATGCTCCTCATGGTCTGAATCAGCTCCGGTGTCCAGACAATGTTTCTTTTCTTCTTGAATATATTCTGATCAGTCAACTTTGATAACCAGTCGTACAGCTCATTTGCATAGGTCGCAAAAAAATATCTCATGCAGATCTGTGAAGATATGTTATTGTAGCCAGTCCTCTGTACTGATCCTAGGACTCTTGTTTTCTGTCGCAGCAAATTCTCTTTCCTTAGACCCAACCCATTGGTTGATTTCTTCTTTAGAAGGATTCCAACAGAACATTAGCTCTTCACGTTGTTCAAAGCCGGAAACGGAACCATTTGTTGGTTATCTATGGGCAGACCCGGGTTTACTTTACTGTACCAACAATACCCCTAGCTCACTGGCCCTTTTGGTGATAGACTGCAGAACAGCCTGAAGTCTCACCCGAAGTGATATTAGATGGGGTGGCTGAAGACTCAAGTGTATTCAACTGGGTTCTGTATCATCCTGGGGACTCACAACTCTTCTTAGCCAGCGGGATCTCTCTCTCTACGAGGGCGATCTCTCCTTCTAGCTGGCGCTCTTAGGGAGTGGACTCTTATCGCATCGTAGCTTCCTGGCGATGCGCAAACTTACCCTTCTACTCAGCTCCTTCCCTATGATATCTTACACCGCTGCTCATCAGACGATGTGATATCGCATTTCTATGCTGTAATATGTCCTATAATGAGGCTTAATATGTGTATCACTCTCAAGGTCCTGCGACCTCCTTCCTCGTCTAATAACTTTGTTAGTCTTCATAAGGGTGTTTAAACCACTCACTTAAACTCTACCGTTTAACACACTAACATCAACTATACTGAACTCGCGGAACTCATATACCGGAGTCACTTTACGCTGTAACTATCAACTATCATGAATCAAGCATTGGTAAACTCATACACAGGCTACTTGATACATTTAACTTGCTTTTAACCTTCTATGTGCTATAACTGAAGCATAACATAAATACATTCATCACTGATAAGTAACATTCATGTAACAGATAACAGATAGCAAACAGGTAAAACACAATCACAAGAACAGTCGCACAACACACGGGTTTTATGTGGTTCACTTCCAGGGGGGAAGCTACGTCCATGGGAACTAACTTTTATCTTATAGCTTGAGAGGGTAAACATAGTTCCGCTGCAACCTATTATGCAGCTTGAGATCTTCTGGGAAACTCCACACACACAACCGGGAGCCCTTCTCTCTTAGATCTCTTCTCTTCTTATATTTCCTTCTTACAATATACTCTTTCTCTCTCTCTCTCTCAATCCTTGCGGATTGTTACATTCATGCTCAAGGATCCAGCTACTGGTTAAAGTAAGATAACTACAGACTGAATAGCAGAATCAGAGCTCGACTCAAAGAACAGCTAACTGAATACTAGCTAATTGTCTATCTGTCTCTCTGTCTAACTAACTGACTAACTGTCTAACTGACTAATTGACCAACCTTTCACAATACAAGATACATGCTTATATAGGCGGCCCAAAGGTCTCGCCCTATTACAACACTGTGGGCATTTCCCAATAGTAACCCAAAAACCCTAACTGTGACAGTCGACGCATCTGTACTGTGGGATGCCGCTTTCCGTCACACCACAGCTTCCTGCAGTCTTCCACGCTTCCCGACGCTGATCGTGGGTATGGGCGCCACTTCCTCTACAGTCCTCTTCTGTCCTTTGTCTTCAATACCTCGGCCTGTTGCTCCTTTTCCTTTATGAGGGTAGCTGAGCCCTCCTGTCTTCGCCACTACCTTAAGTGCAGTGGTTGAGCTCTCTCTTCTCGGCTGCTCGGGTATTGTTTCCTTTGACTCTTTCTTCCGATATAGCAGCTTTTCCTGTAGCTGCGGAGCCCCGCTCCAACAGGAAACTTCCAAAAACATGCCCAAAAGCATCAGTAAAAATGGACAAAATGCCTTCGAAAGATATTTGGCCATATCGTATGACATTTCTTGTGAGGAAGGGGGGGGGAGAAGGTGCATAAACTACTACTTATATATATTTTTTTTCAATATAAAATTTTCTTTATCAGTTGATATAAAATATTCTTTGTCAGGTAGAAAAGAAAACAAAAAACTTAGAAAAATGAAATTTTAATAATGCAACAAGAAGTCAATATGAAGTAAACTTTGAAAATGACATAAAACCCAGTTATCAATACCTTTAGAAACCAAAAATAACCAGGCATATATGGAAACCCCCAAGCGAAGGATGGATAAAGCTGAACTTCAATGGAGTTTCAAAAAGAAACCAAGGAGTAAGAGTATTTAGTGACTCAAATGGCACAATCTTGAAGTTTTTCTACAAATTATGAGGATATGCCTTAAATAACCAAGAAGAAGTAAAACCACTTTAGGAGGGGAGGTAAAAATTTGGCCTCAATAATGGATTCAGTGATCTAGATGAAGAAGGTGAGCAAAAATTGCTAACTAATTTCCTTAATATAAATCTAAAGAAAATTTATAGTATCATGTTCCCATGTCAAAAGAGCATCACAACTTGGCCTCAATAATTGATTCAGTGATCTAAGTAAAGAAGGTGATTCAAAACTGCTAACTAATTTCCTAAATATAAATCTAAGAAAATTTATAGAATCATGGTCCCATGTCAAAAGAGAATCACAACAAATTGTTTGTTGTTTGGCAAAAAATAGTGCAATTAATACAAAATTGAATCACTGTATCTAAAGACTAAGATCTAAAAAATTAAATATATTAACAAGAAACTAGGAATCTCTGTTAGGGGGCACACAATTAATATTTGGATCCTTAATCCTATAGGGAACACCTTAGACACAATACGTCCTTTCTTCAACATTTGAAAATAGGGCCTTCCGTGGAATATTGAGATGCAATCATAGTTGCATTTATGAAAGAATATGCCACCCCTCATATCCTCAAGTAGTACGCATGTTAGAATTAATATGCCATTGATCTTCAAGAAATGAGTTCTATTAGATTCTTAATTATTTACAGTGAAAAGGAATGAATAATACCCACTGAACAAAACAAATCTCATAGGAAACAGACAAGAATTGCTTAGTATAATTATAGTATACACTTCATTAATACCAATAGTATACAATAGTGTTACATAAAGGAGAATTTGAATCATGAGAGATGAATTCGAATCTACCAACTCAATACTGTCTGCATGGATAACTAGAAGTGTCTAGATCACTATCAGAGTTCAATAGGATAACTCTAGATGTCTAATCCAGTCTCTCAATCAGTTACAATCAATCAAACTAGTCTAACTACAGTGGTAGGTGAGAAGTAGGTGAGAACTAGAGCCTTCCCATATGCATCCATGCATAACTAGTGCTTACTGAACTGGAGGATATCTAACTGAATCTAACTAAAGCATAACTAAGCTTGACTAGTTACCAATTGCCAACAACTGATAGAGGTTGGTGCCGACACTCCTACTGGCTCCTAAATTGCAGGGATTGGTATAGGAGGCACCTAAACTGATGCATGAAGGTGCAGTCAGTACCAGTTAGCCTCTATCAGTGTTCCCCACACTCTAGTGACTGGTACATGTGGCTCCATTAGGGCAAGTGGACAAGGGAGGATTATAAATCCTAACATCCCCACTGAATCCCAACTTGGAAAACTGTGGGTGCTGGAAACAAGGCCAAAAGTCACCCATATGAAATATACAAGATAAAAAATGCTTCTTAATAAACTAAGGAAATATGGGAAAACCTCATGGGAAATCCCCCCCTCAAACTAAGAAGGAATAAGGAAAAAACAAGTTAAAAACTTGCAAAATATTTTGCTGCAATTTGTAGCACTATGCAACAACAAAGCAGTATTCTGGTTCTTCTGTGCAACAAAATTTTAAATCTGTGCATGTGAACCTATGAATCTAAACTAAATATTTATTTTTAGAGGAATATTTCTCTTTGGAAGAAGAAGAATATTCTCAACTGAATCAGAAATATAGACAGCTGCTAGATGAAAATTGGACCCATGTAGAGCAATTGAAATCAACTGATGAGAGAGAAAAGGTGCTTGAGAATTTGAACCATGTGAGGAAAACCCGAGAAACTGATATATTGCAGCCTTGAACATCAAATCATGTGAGGTAAAATAAGACCCAAGTGTTAGGAGCAAGTGTCCAGGCGAATGCAGAATGTCTCTATCTTTACTAGTTCTGTGAGGAGATGAGCATGCGATCAAACGAATAGGTAGAGAAGCCCTAGGACTATGGAGAGTGAATGCTTGAGCTCCATAATATGATATATCTTCATAAATAACGAATTATTCAAAAAATAAAATATCATAAAAATCATAAGAGGAAACTAACATCAAATCCCTAGCAACAAGTTTAAAGGAGACTTGCGATACTTGATTTGTCACACCAAAATTGACGAGACCAGCTACAAGCACGACTGAAGGCTCTTGGAACTTAAAAATTGAACCAAATAATAATATATCATATTCAAATAATATCATATCATATCCAAATAAGTTCATATCAGATCCAATAGTGTGGAATGATATCAAATCCCCGACAACAATTTTGAAGGAGACTTGCGGTACTTGATTTTTCACAACAAAATTGATGAGAGTAGCTACAAGCATTACGGAAAGCTCTTGAAACTTAAAAACTAAACCAAATAATATAATATAAGATCCAAATAAGTTCATATAATATCCAAGAGTGTGGAATAAATCCAAGTGCTTCACTGAGATGGTAGATGCATAATTTTCTCCTTCTTCAAAACTCTGAGTATTGGTGCATTCAATCATGTAGGAATTTCGTGGAAGCTCCATATCAATGGGAGTGAATGGATAAGTCATGTTATGGAGAGAAAATTCCTATGGCTTGGGGGTACCACAATAGATAGCTTGACACTAGAAATCAATCTTTCCCAATATGCAAGAGAAACCAAACATCCAATACTAAGGGGTACTGAATCGTACCTTGTTTCAGACGGTTGAAGTAGATCTCCAAGCTTTTCCAATTCATGCTTGCATTAGAAATTTACATTAGCAACGCTGTATAATTTGTAAGAAATCGAACAAGATGTGCAAAAACCAATAACAGTACTGGGAATGGCCGACATGCAAATTCAGTATAACTGAGGAATGGGCGACTCAGGCTTCAACTTCCTTCGAACAAGAGCATAAGGTGAATGGTGATTGAAGGTAGGAAGCATGGACTCGATATGAAAACTGGGACATCTCTGTGACACAGGAGGCATCGACAGAGGCTACATAGGGACTCGAAGCTTAAACAGTTGGTGGAGATAAAATTAGAGTAACGAGTATAGCTCCTAAATACAAACTAATAACCCAATCAACGAATGTGATATACAGTGCTCTGTTTGAAGGTGACACGACTCAACTGCTACCAAAGATAACATATTTTCCTGTCCAGATTTTTTAGTTTTTTGATTTTTATGGAGTTTTCAGATACTTTGAAAATCTTGAAAAAGAAAAAAAGTGATTTATAGTACAAATCTAGGAGGAGATGAGTGTCATGGGACAAGCAAACTAGTTTTAAGCAGTAGAACATGCCTATGCTCAATGCAAGGAGATATGTGCAGGATAATGACACTCGGGGGAAGGTCTCCTCCTGGTAAAAGGGGGGTGATCAAGCTGCAAAAGATATGTAAAAAGGCTCTGCTTGGCTAGACATGAGACAAGCTCGGGCTACATGGCTTATAACTCTTAAGTAGGAAGCCAACATAAGGCTCAATAAGGAAAGAAAAACTCATGAAAATGCAATTACAACTCGATATATACAAGGGAGTCCCGGGGGAATGGCCAGCATAAAGTTCAAGAGGAGTATGAAGCTCTTGCTCAAAGACATGGCGGCACTAAAAAGGGACTCCCACAACCTAAAGGAGAAATGTCAGCATGGGAACCAAATGCAATATAGGATCTAACTAGGGCACCCATGTATAGGAAAGCTCTACCATTCACATAATGTCACTTCTAACAACAACATGAAGGTTCTGTGACACTATGGAATGGGTTCGTACCTAAGGTTAAGATGAAATGGTCATAAGGTCATGCAAAATGTAGGAGGATGTGAAATCCTAACCTATATGCTAGTTTAGACATGATACTTGGAATAGACACGAGCGGGTATAAGACATGGTCAAATCGCACTCAAAATGGGCTCCTACAACATCATATTAGTCCAAACGGTCCAAAATGGTAAAAAACGGTCAAAAACTATAGGAAGTGGGTATAAATTTCAAAATTTTTTCTATAAAATAGTGAAAAAAAAATTTCATACCATTTTGAAAATTCACCCACCATAGTGCTTTTGTATCTAGAACTTCAAGAGCTGATTCCGGGAGCATCGTTCGGCGAAATCACTCCATGTTTGGTCCAGGTAATTACTCATGCTCCTCTTTCAATTTCATGCGTCAATTTTTAATTTTAATGGTCAATTTTTTTATTTAAGCCATCCCAAATAGTGCATTTCGGCCCACGCGAAAATCGGGTCTTTTTCCGTGTATAGGGTTGGGTATACATGACAAAAGACCACGATACCTGTGTACATACGTAGCTGTTTTGCAAATAGTTGTGTGCATGGCTGCAAACATGATTTTTAAGGGAAAACACTCATGAAACTTGGCAATGTTCGTGTAGGATGGTGCTAGAATGGAGAGAGAGAACATGGTGATGTTGAGGATGCTGTGCAGGGTGATCTCATGGCTCAACAAGAACTAAGGGCTTATGGATTATACAAGTTTTGGCACCTTGGAAGCTTGAGGGAAAATCCAAGGCTACTCCAACTGCTAGTGTATTACGGGGATCTATACTCTGATACCTTTCACTTGGATGGCATGTCACTTAACCTCGAGGTTGAGGACATATACTTTATCAAAGGTTTGTGCCGTCGAGGGGAGGTGGTGAACCTTCGATCCTGTGGGCTAGGAGGTGGGTTGACTATAGAGGATTACATAGATGTGTATTGCCTTCTCGATATAGAGAAGGTTGGGAGTCAAATCTCGACAAAATCAGTCCAGAACCTGGGGCTGAAGGCCACACTATTGGCATTGGGCAGGATCACAGGCTTAGCATGACTCCACTAGGCCTCAAGGCCAATGATGTTCTATGCCGTAGAGTGTATGCGACCTATGATATATGACTGGAGTACCTCGCTGCTGAGCAACATGAAGAAACAATTCAGTGACTGTAATATGGGCAGGGTACGAAACTTTGGGTTTGGAAGCATACTGAGTGCCTTATTTTTTGAGCAAGTGTCGAGGCTAAGCCCTAGAGTTGACATTGCTCCACATGGAGTAAGGGATCTAGCTGAGCTATGCTAGGACCACGTCATGCGGAGACTAGAAGGGGGAAGGGTGGCTAACCCTTATCCAACAAACTTATTTCCATGGTCGTGGAGGTAGATCATCGCCATAGATGACTATCCTATGTAGGGATAGACTTCCTTGGAGACCCAGACATGCCCCTACCACCAGGAGCGGCATATGGAGACATAGGTAACGAATCCCAACTCACTTTGTTTTTTGAATTATTAAATTTTTTTGTGTTTTTTGATATATGAAATCAGAAGACATGTTTTTGGTGTGACGACATATAATGATACTCTGTCATGTACATGCAGATGTGGGACCACGATGGCCAGATGGATTTCCTTGTCATCGACAGAGGGGAAAAGGCAATGAGATCATGGGTGTGGATGCAGAGTGGACGCTCCAGAGCATCCACATGAACTTCGTTCGCTTAACACAGAGGGTTCCCATGGCGCAAGTCAAGGACTTTCTTGAGGCCATGTAGTGCCAGGTGGTTGGAGTACGAAGGGCATGGTTTCATTTATTTCTTTGGCTAGCTAGAGCTGTGGTGTGCTACCATGATCAACACCCTCCTCCACCTTAGGCTTAGATACCTGTGTGTATATTTTTGTATGAACGTGTAGTATATTTTGGTGGCTCGGAAGCCCCAATTTTGTATATGACACTTATGTATTATGATGTCACACTTTTTGACTCAATGAAAAATATTTATGATGATTGATTTTTATTCTATTTACATGTGTAAAATGTGTTTATGAAATGATTTTATCGTCTATGAAACAAATGCCAATCTAGTACATAGTTTGCATATGAATCAACAACTTGATTAAAATTTCTTGTAATGTGAATGTATGTTATGCTTTCAAATTTCTATACTAGCAATATTACATGCAAGAATCTTCGTAATAATGTCGGATCCCTAACATGATACAAGCCATTAAGATGTGAGACCACTAACTGCGAATCAAGGTGTACCTTAAGATAAAGAACACCATGTGAAATGGCATCATGCAATAACTCAATCATGACGCTATATTCAACAACATTGTTTGATGAAGGCCATAAATATACGTCTCCCGAAGACAACACTTGACCCGTAGGAGTATAAATCACCCAAGCAGCCAAAGCTGAGTTTTGTGTGTGGCGGCTAGCATCGTCAGTGAATCCTATGTAAGCCAAAGACACCATCGAAATCTACCATAACAAACGAAAGCTAATCAACAAACCCAATCACCATAAGAAGACCAAACTATGCTATGCAAAATGTACAATAATATACACAAAATCACCCTTGGCTGAAGATGATGCATAGTATTTATTAAGATAGAGCCCATTTTTGGGCTCCTCCAAGGCCGTCCCATCATAATTGACCAGGTCATAGGTTCCTTTCTCTAAGACACGCTTGACCATGTAAGGACTATGCCACATAGGGTTAAAATTTCCTGCCCCTAAGGGACGTTATCTTGATCCCACAAAAGGACCAAGTCATCTTCACTAAACCTCCTAGGATGAATAGACTTATCGTACTGGACCTTAACGTGATGCTTGTTCACCTCAAAAGCCACTAAAGCATCTCTACACTGCTCATCAAGTTTCTCCAAGTGGACTAGACGTTCTTTCAATGCGGAAGTCTCTGGTAAAAGCTCCACAAGTAGCTTCAAAGAAGGGATTTCACACTCAACTGGTAATACTGACTCTACCCCATGCACAAGCTGATAGGAAGAAAAATCGGTGGCAGTCTTGACCATGGTTCTATAGGCCCACAAAGCAGGATACAACATGATATGCCAATTAGTCTTGTTTTGTGCGATGGTTCCTTGGAGAATGGACCTAAGTGACTTGTTCACTGATTTAACCTGTCAATTCGCTTGAGGATAATAAGAAGATGAAAGCTCTTTCTTATATCCTAACTTTGAAGAAAAATATTCCATCATTTTGTTCTAAAAATGCCTGCCATGTTCAGTGACAAGCACCCTCGGAATACCGAACTGGGTGATAATCTGGTTAAATACGAAATGCGCGGTTGTTTCACTATCGGATTTAACTATGGGCATAGTCTCTGCCCATTTTGTGAAATAGTCAAAAGCCACAATAATATGATGGTGCCGCCCAACCAAAGCTGGGTTGCAATCCATAAAATCAAACCCCCACTTGGTGAAGGGACCAATGGTGATGATCAGATTGAAAGGGGAAGGGTGAGAGCGCATATTCCATGCAAACACCTGGCAAGGGTGGCATCTCTTGACCACATTAATGTAATATTTAAAGATGGACAACCAAAAATACCCTACTCTCAAGATTTTTTGAGTTGTAGAAATACCAGATAAACGACCACCACATGCCTCTCCGTGTCAATCTTTCAGTACGACCTCAGCCTCCTCATGAGTTAAGCAACGACGTAAAATGGAATCAACCCCACGGTGGTACAAAGTGTTATCCACTACGAGGTAGTTATTTGTTATATTTTTATTATCTAATCAATATGATCTAGGATCTTATCTGAGAGAATAACATGAACAACAATAATCACAAGAGAAAAGAGACACAAAGATTTTCGTCGGGGAAACCATAAAGGAGAAAACCCCACAACTTCCTCAGAGATAGAATGAGCACCAATGGTAGTAGTAAAACCCAAAGACACAAAGATGATATTCGACAGTTGTTCTCTCTCTCACTTGAGAAAGCTTCTCCTTTCTCACCTATGTGCTATAGCTGGGTGAGTGTGTGTTTCAAATAGAGAGTCTCATTCTATATTTATACTAGTTTACATTTGAATTTTACTCTTACAGGGATGACCTCACTAGGAGAGTCTAATAACCCTAATACCCCTCAACTGTGGGGACTATTTCCCCAACTTACAAAAGAGGGTTAACCTCAATGACTTTAAATGAATTTTTTATATTAATGACTCTCTTGATCGGAAGAAAATCGAGGTACAATGAAATACAATATAAGATATACAAGTGAATACATTCTGAAGTTACAAATACATCAACACTCCCTCTTAAATAGGAAGGTATTCTCTTGAAATAGTTCATCAGCACAAGTCTTCATCACTGGATCATCATCATCATCACTACTCCCGCTATCTCGAGCAAATGGTGCTATCTCTCAATTCTACTCATCATAGGAAGTTCTACAGAGCCAACCCTTTTTCATGCTGATTGTAGGCCTAGCCTCCATCTAGGTATTCATCTTCTTCATTGCTTATATCCTACCATGGGAGGCCCATCTTGCCACCATGTCGGAAAGGCTTAGTACTTATATCCGACCATGGTATACCCAGCCTACCACCATGTTGAAAAGGCCCAATACTTATATCCGACCATGGGAGGCCCAAAATGCCACCATGTCAGAAAGGCCCAACACTTGCATCTGACCATGGGAGGACCATCTTGCCACCATGTCAGCAATGCTCAACACTTACATCCGACCATGGGAGGCCCAAACTACCACCATGTCGGAAAGGCTCAGCACTTAAATCTGACCATGGGAGGACCAACCTGCCACCATGTCGAAAAGGATCAGCACTTACATCCGACCATGGGAGGCCCATCCTGCCACCATGTCGAAAAGGATCAGCACTTACATCTAACCATGGAAGGCCCAGCCTACCACCATGTTGGAAAGGCTCAGTACTTACATCCAACCATGGGAGGCCCAACCTGCCACCATGTAGGAAAGGATCAGCACTTACATCTGACCATTGGAGGAACACATCCCGCAAACATGTCAAAAAGGATCTGCACTTACATCTGACCATGGGAGGAACACATCCCACAACCATGTTAGAAAGGCTCCTGCACTTACATTTGACCATGGGAGGAACACATCCCACAACCATGTATGAAAGGCTCCTACACTTACATCTGACCATGGGAGGAACCAATCCTGCCACCATGTCATAAAGGATAAGCACTTAAATATGACCATGGGAGGCCTAACCTACCACCATGTCAAAAAGGCTCAACACTTACATCCAACTATGGGAGGCCCATCTTTCCACCATGTCAAAAAGGCTCAGTGCTTACATCCGACCATGGGAGGCCCAACCTGCCATCATGTCGAAAAGGCTCAGCACTTACATCCGACCATGGGAGGCCCAGCCTGCCACCATGTAGGAAAGGCTCAACACTTACAAATGACCATGGGAGGAACACATCTCACAACCATGTCAGCAAGGCTCTGCACTTAAATATGACCATGGGAGGAACACATGCCACAGCCATGTCAGAAAGGCTCCTGCACTTACATCTGACCATGGGAGGAACACATCCCACAACCATGTCAGAAAGGCTCCTGCACTTACATTTGACCATGGGAGGAACCAATCCTGCCACCATGTTAGAAAGGCTCTCAGACTCATCAATTCTCCTTAGAAGGAACCTCAATATGGAGAACTCCAAGCTTCTCCTTAAAGTACTCAAACTTCACTCTAGCCATTTCTAGCATAGAATCACATCAGGGCTAATTACATCCAAGGATAACCTGCGAGATTCACTAGGACTGATTACATCTAAGGATAACCTATAGGACCATTTACGTTTGAGAAACCTACTAGCTTCACTAGTATTTTATGCTCAGACAACTTGTCTCACAGGCTATGCTAGAACTCCCTCTTTCGAGAGATCTCTATCTGGATCACAAACTGGAGCTTCACTGATCCTCTCTCCCAAGTAGCCGAGTAAGTGGCAACATATTTTTCCTCGACTGTACTCAGTGCCCTACAAGATTCCTTCCTACTAAACCAAGAGATCACACCTGATCCCATATTGCAGCAGCACCCCTAAGTGCTCTTCCTATCAATGGCATTTTCCAATCCGAATCCACATAACCCTCCAGGTTAATCTTCTGATTCACTTCATACTTGAGTCCATAGTAAAATTGTACCCTTTAGGTACCTCACTGCATGCTTTGCAACCATCAACTGAACATGTCTTGGATCCGTCAGGAACTGGCTGAATGTGTTCACAACAAAGCAAATATTTGGTCTCGTGTTCGTTAGGTACATCAATGACCCAATCATCTAACGATACATCGTAGCATCAACTGACTCTGATCAATAGATTCAGGTTTAATTCCATAGCCATGGCCATGTCCTTGCAGTCGTTCATCCTGAACCTCTTCAGGATCTCCACTGCATACTTCCCTTGTCCAAGGGAGATTCCGTCTGCACTCTGCCACACCTCCATGCCTAGAAAGTAGTGCATCTTACCTAAGTCCTTCATCTCAAACTCAGTAACAAGTCTTCTTCTTGAAACTTTAATGAGTTCCTCTATCATTGTTAGGAACAAGTCATCGACATATAACATGAGCATTACTAGTTTTCCGCCTTCAACCTTGAAGCAAAGGTTGGATTCTACTTTACTCTCACTAAAGCCTAAATCCACCAGTAAACTCTCCATCCTGTCATACCATGTCGAACCTCAGGATCTTCTATAGTCACTCCCTCTGAAGCGGAGCATCATTCTCCCTCTTCCTTTCGTACTCTATGTATTGAAACATTATGTACTGGAGTGACAAGTAGCTTCCTCTGCTTCTAATATTCTATGTATCCATCGAGGGTCACTGGATACCAAGATCCTCTATCTTGAACCTTTTCAAAAGTTCTTATTGCACCCATCTGTGAGCTTGTCATCCTCTATAGGCTTTCGTCTTCAACTTTGTAGAAAAGGTTAAGATCTTCATCACTCTAGGTGATCTTCAAGCTCCTCATGTATGTGTTATACCATGGGTGCCTTCTAAGCTCGTACAAGGCCTTCTTTAATTTGCACACATGAGTCTTCCTGTCATGTGTCTTAACTACTAGTGGCTGCAAATGTGTCTTCATAGTCTATGCCTTCTTTCCATGAGAAGCCTCATGCCATGAATCTTTCCTTGTATCTCATGATGTTTCCATCTACTTCATGATGTAACTTGTAGATACCACATCCTAGACATCGTTCTTCTTTAACGGGTACTCTCCTTCCCTTTGTTCTTGGCTACTTCTTCATAGCTGGAAGGATCTGCATCAATGATGTCACTCAACAGTGTCACATAACTAGAGTGTGTATGAGGCCTCTTGAAGTCTCGTCATACTATTCTTCATTTTGGATTATTTCTTGAACTGTCATCACTTGTTCTTCGGAACAAGTCTCATCCTTGTTTTCTTTGTAGGTGATTGTACACGATATTTCCTACAAGTCAAATGCATTAGTTGCATGGTCAGAAACATTTCATAAGGCATATTCATAATGGAAAATTCTTATGCATAAATATATAATCATGAAACTATTTTATCCAATACAACATTCATCCATATCTCACAGAAACTTTCTAGATGCCTTCCATCTCTACCATGACATCATTGAAATTGTGCACTAATCCAATATGTTAGCAAAGAAGATTCATTCTAGATAAGTAGCAAAGGAGAGTTGTATAGCACCATGAGATACTTACCCATAACATGCATATTAGTAGTATACTGTCATTAATGCAAACATTCTATCATGCATAACACATCAACTGAATATAAACAAATGCATAACAAAACAATATCATGAAATGCCAATTGAATACTTATCTTTATTTGTTTTGTGGGTAGACTCCTTCTTTCAACTTCATAATCTTATTCATTCATAACAACACCATTTCTTATCCAAATTCTAAGATGAATAAGAAGTTATTCAAGAGTTGAGTCCTTCGTATTTTTCATCGCTTGAGGGATCTTCTTTGAATCGCAAGCACTTGATATTCAGTTGCTCCCATATTCTCTTCTCTTATTATGAGTTGAGCTTCTTCTTGTGTGCACTCTTTCTAGAGTCTGCTGAAGGTAATCACTTCCTTCTGGCACACATTCCTTGAATGAATGAATCCCATGATCTTGGGAGGCCATCCAAGGTGGTTATCACAATTTTTGCATTCATCCATTGCTTCAAGTTGTTCTTTGACTTGAGAGACCCTTGTAAAGTGTGATTGTATGATCTTTGCATTTTGGATCTTTAAATTCTTCAACTGGTTTCTCAAAGTCATCTTCCGATTTATGTTCTTCCCTTCAAATAGCTTGGTCAAGGAATCAAACATAGGCTTTAGGTGTCTTTAGGGAAGACACTTGTGCTATAAGGTGATCCTTGATTGTTTCAACAATGATCTTCTTGGCCTTAACCAAGTTCTTCTTATGTAAGGCTTTAGCCTCATCTCTCTCTGGAACTGGAACCTTTTCACTTATGTAGGTGTCTAATTCATTTTCTTCAAGAACCAATGAAAACTTATACTTCCATGGTCGGAAGTTTTTTAGCTTCACTAAGCTTTTCATCAAGCTGGTGTGATAGGTCATTTTGAAATGAGAACCTCAAATGTAAATAGCAAAAGATTAGATCTTACCGATTTGTGGTGTCCATCCTGGTTTCAGATCTAGATGTTCTAGGGTTTGTCAAAGAAACCCTAATTTTAAAAATTTGGAATCTTTTAGATCTAATTGGATTGAAATATATGCCTCCTGAAGGTGAGCTGAGCAGCATACTCATTTTCCCAAAGCAGTTATCAGAACTGCAAAATATTCGATGCCCTAGTTTTCTTCAATTTCTTCTGCAACATTTCCTGATATTGTTTCTGCAATATATCCAAAATTAATGCTCCTCTGTGTTTGAAACTTCTCATTGAGGTAGCCTCATCTGTTCTGTTTCCAGCACTGTAGGTTTGAGAAGAATTGGTTTCACCAATTGGGACTTATGAGAGTTTTCCCAAGGTGAATTATTTCAGGACTGTTCAACATAGTGAACTTGTACGGACTTCCACTTGTCACTATTTCACCTTCAGGGTTTGAAACTTTTACCAAAGAAATTTCATTCCGTGCCCTATCTGGAACATCTTGATAAATTTCATTTGGAACTTTGTAGCCCGAGATATAGCAATTTTACTAAGGTGTCCTGTTTAGGGATGATTCCTGGGAGAGGTTGGAACCCTAAATTGGAGGAATCATATCTCCCAGAATATAGTGAATCTGAGCTGAAAGTTTTTACATAGTGTTCAACACGAATTTTTCTTTGGCCTATGAAAATTTTAGCTTTTGATACTTCTCCAATCTTGAGATATAGACAATATACCAAAACTACCAGTTTTAGTATTTTAGGGTTTTTTAGGCCCAGGGTCAAACTAGGGTTTGACTTTACCGAAGTCTTACTCAACCAAAAAATTTGACATTGGTCTCTAAAATTAAATTTTGATGAGGAGAGAAACCCTATGCTGGGCTCACTCAAAAATTCCTCTTCTGTGAAAAGCCCTAATTTCTCGCAGTAGTGACTGAAAATGCCTAGAATCAAATTTTGCTTCAACAGAAAGATGCGCCCTTCAATGGAGAGTTAGCCTAGCCTCCTTTTGATGATGATCTATAGAGAGAACCCCAAAAAGTAAGAATCCCTAGATTCTGTAGCTGCATAGTGTCTTCTTCTTAGGTTATCTCTGATGCCATGTTAGATTTTTATCATTTAATCAATATGATCTAGGATCTTATCTGAGAGAATAACATGCATAACAATAATCACAAGATATAAGAGATACAAATATTTTCCTCAAGGAAACCATAAAGGAGAAAACCCCGTAACTTCCTCAGATATAGAATGAGCACCAATGACAACAAAAAAACACAAAGACACAAAGATGATCTTCGACAGCTGTTCTCTCACTCACTTGAGCGAGATTCTCCTCTCTCACCTATGCGCTATAGCTGGGTGAGTTTGTGTTTCAAATAGAGAGTCTCACTCTCTATTTATACTAGTTTTCCACTTCACTTTTATTGTTACAGGGCCGACCTCACTAGGACAGTCTAATAACCCTAATACCCCTCAGTTGTGGGGACTATTTCCCCGACTTAAAATAGAGGGTTAACCTCAATGAATTTACATGACTTTATTATATTAATGACTCTCCCTATTGGAGGAACATCATGGTACAATGAAATAAAATATAAGATATACAAGTGAATACATTCTAAAGTTACAAATACATCAATATTCTTCTCTACATGACGTAGACGTCGACGCTCATCCCGTGAGAGGTGAGTAGGAACCTTCAATGTTTGCAAATAGACTATGATATCTCCATACCATGGGTCCACGGTTGAAATGTGAAAATGTTCTCATCAACCAAAGAGTCCTCATGAAACTCTCCCTTGTCCAAACTAGGAAAATCAGATATGAGCTCAGCAAAGATTAATGACTTCTTCAATTTTTTTGAAACAAACTCGAGGTCAAACTCCTGCAATATCACAATCCATTTATTATACTTCCCCCCTACCATCCTTCTGGTGAGGATGAATTGAAATGGATTCACGTGAGCTACAACCAAAGTTTGGCGAATGAGGATATAATGCCTCAAATGCTGAATCGCATGGACGGTGGCTAAGACCAACTTCTCAACATGGGTATAACAAAGTTCTGCATCAATTAGGTTTCAGCTAAGATAGTATATGACATGATCATGAAGCTCCTCATCCTCTTGAACCAATACCATACCAATAGTGTCTTGAGACACGACCATGTATATCAAAAAGTCATGGCTATAGTTGGGTGGGCTAAGCATGGGGGCCGTTTCCAAGGATCTCTTCAAAGCATCGAAAGACTCTTGGCCTCGCTCTTCCCAGTAAAAAGGGGTGTCTTTCTTCAACAAACAGATGAAGCCTTTAGTCAAATTGGCAAAATTAACCACGAATATTCACAAGAAGTTAGCCATTCCTAGCAAACATTGAAGATGACGAATATTACGTGGGGGAGACAATTGAAGTATTGCCTCAACCTTCAAGAAATCGACTCTAATACCCTCTTTGTACACAATGAATCCTAGTAAACGACAAACCTTCACACAAAAGATGCACTTATGAGGATTTAACTGAATTTGATAATGACGTCATCTTTCAAAAACCAATCACAAATGATAAGGATGACACACTCTTAAGCGAGATTGAGCACCTAGATAATCCAAATACACTTCAATAATCTTTCTAAGATCGTGAAAGGTGAAGGTCATATCCCATTGAAATGTAGCTCTGGCGTTTTTAAGGCCGAAGGGCATCTTTCGATATGCAAAAGTCCCCCGAGGACAAATAAATGTAGTTTTATGTTGGTCCTCGGGTTTAATATGTATTTGATTATATCCAGAAAATTCATCCATAAAGGAGAAAACCTCACTCCCTAGACACTCATCCAATATTTGATCAATAAATGGTGTAGGTAAATTTTCTTTAGGACATGATTGATTTAAATCACGGAAATCAGTGCATACTCGGATCGTTCCCTACTTATTATATACTGGAATGGGGTTTGAAACCCACTTTGTCAAGGGAATGAGATAGATGAATATGACTTTGAGCAACTTCTCTATCTTTGCCTTAATGGCAGGTGCTTTCCTAGGATTCATTGCACGCAAACATTGTCGAACAGGTTTGGCATCCAGATAGGTTTTGATTTCGTGTTTGACAATGCGAGGGTCTATTCCTGACATCTCTTCATACGGCCAAGTGAAAACATCATGAAATTCCTTAAAAATATCAATGTACTCTTTAATATCATTGGGGGAACAATATGCCCCAATGTACACGTTCTCAATCTTACCAGGAACATGAGAAATATTGATAGGTATCGATGGTGACAAGTTAGCCATTTTCCCTTCAACAATATGACTAGGAGATATTAATGGGACCATAGGCCTACAAGCTTTCTCTCTTAGAATCACCCTAAATTCATCACACTCTAAACGATTAAGCTTAGGAAGGAAATATGATCTATGGTGCAACTCTCCCTAAGGTTGTTCTATCCTAGACATAGCCTTATGAATAGCTTCATCCGATGAAAAAACATCATCAAGGCAGTATTGTGAGTGAGATGAATCTACTGCCCAAGCATGCAGCACATAAGGGTACTCCTCCTTCGTCTGTGAATAGGAATGTCTAGGTTCTACAACATGACCAATACTATCTTGATACGCCACCAATTTTGTATGCAACAGCATGTCTGTCTCGGTAGGTATAGAACTATCACTCGAATTACTTGGTGAAGGAAGAATCCAAGGATCCTCCATATGAGAGGTGTAAAAAGAGACCGAATTCAACGAGGTCGAAGCCTTACCAAGAATAGACCCAATCATAAGGATGGGTGATTGAAAACTGAAGGTTTCCATGAGAGAAGAATACATGTCCACACCCACATTCTCAGTTGCTGGATGAGAATGATCAATAATTGGGATAGAAGCTCATGATGATTCTTTTATACTCAGATTCTGGAAATATTTTTGATCAACAGTAACGATCTTCCCATCCAAAGGAAAAAAAACCACTTGGAATAGGGAAGAGGCTACAACTTGCATATTGTACATCCAACTCCTACCTAGTAAAAGATTGTAGTTGAGGGGCGCATCAACCACCTCAAGCTCAATCGCAACAGTCTTCCCCCATAATTGGACCTCTAGGGAAGGAAGCATACCATGCGGCTGAAACGATCTTCCATTAATGCAGTCAAAATGTTTGCAGATTTGGACAATGTGGGAGAACCTAAGCCCTTCCAACAAGGTCAAAGAAATCATGGAAGCGACAAATGCCTTCATCAATCATAGTGCACTTGATGGTGTGGTTTAGACACTCTACGTGAATCAGAAGAGACACATAGTAAGGAAAGCAAGGCTAGATTATATGAGTTTCAAATTTGATCATGGAAGGAGAGCTATCATCAGCCACCCCAAGAATAGACAACAAGGCCTTCCTTTGTGGAGGACAAGTATGAAGAACTTCTAATGCAAACATCACACAAGGAGTTTGACCCAAAATCCTCAACAATTGAATAGTTCTGAGTGGCTCAGGAATTAGGATTGTGCCCCGAGCGCTTTAAGAATCCCTTAGGAATGCGAGGCGGAGCTTCAGGATTATCCGTAGGCTTTTCAATTTGAAAAGAGCTCTCAGGTGGAGCAGGTTCTTTCCCAAGGTCGGGTTGCGACGTACCATAGTCTTTTGCATGCATCACAACATTCGTAGCATTTACCATGTTGATGCAACCATGGCCACTAGTGGTGTCTAAGGGGTTTTGAGTTCCACTAGAAGCACTAGCAGGATCCATGGTACTCGAGTTCATATTTTGATTATTCAGTAAAGGATTTGTCAACACAGCTAGGCCCTGTGCTACGAACTTCAAGGCGTATTCCATTCGAGGGCACAAGTGAGTGAGGTGATCATTTGCACACAACTTGAAAGAAAATTTTACCTTATGCTTAGGTTCTTGTCTCCCCCAACATTAGCGTTCTTGTCATTATTATCATTATCATTCTTATTCCCACCCTTTCGATTATTTTTACCTTTATTTTTATTCTGTCAAGGTTTTTGGTTACCTTTCTGGTTCAACGACTACACTGAAAGTACATCCTCCATTTGGGTAGGATGAGAGGAAGTCATAGCTTTTCTCAACACAGGTTGGTTAAGTGACAATTGGCTCACTTGTTTTGTAACCGAGTCTGCAGGTTTGGTACTTGTGGAGCCAACAATACCGTGGGCATGCGGTCCAGGTTTAAACTTGGGGTCTAAATTGGATCGTGGAGCAATCGATATGTTCTCATAAAGGAGCCCAAATTGAGAATAAATCAAGTCCAACTGCTGAGCCCTTAAAATAGCTTGGTCCTCATTTTTCACTCTGGATGTGGAAACATACTTCATGATATAGGGTAACAACGAATTGAGGAACCACTCTAGAAGAAACTCTAGTGGTATAAAGGATTTAATCAGTCTCTTCCATCTACACCACTCTTGATTGTGATCCGAAATATGGGTGGCTTTGTCTTATCGAAATATTGACAAGAGTTAGTTACTGACATCGTAACGCACGGGTAGTTGGAAGTGATTAAGAAAATTCATATCTAGGTCATTGAATGAAGTATAAGTCCCCCCAGGTAACTCTATATACCATTTTTCGATAGGACCCATGGGGGTGCATTGAAATAGTCTCAAATGAATAGAATCATCATTCAAGGAGTTCAAAGAGCACCAAAGGTGGAAGGTCATGACGTGTTCACCAAGATCTTCACTAGACTTACCTTTGAACTTTGGAATGTCTGAAGGAAGTTTGGTAGGAACTGATGGCCATGGCGGGTCATGAGATACAGGATCATTTGTCAATCTCAATAAGTCAGGTAGATTCAAATTCACAAGGAAAGGGAGCCTAGGTTGAGCCGGTTGGTTCCACGCTCCCTGATAGGACTGGTTTGCATAAGGTTGATTGCTATATACTCCATGGCCTTGGCCAGTGGGATAGTAACCTCCTCCCATTTGACACATATAGGGTTGAATGGAAGCATTGTAATTTGGATTACCTTAAGGTTGGGGTGCTACAAAGCCATAATTAGGAGATTGATACATGAGTTGATACCTAGACCCGTAAGGTGCATAGGTTTGTCCATAGGAAGGTGCATAAGAAGCTTTGTAAGCTGGACCATGCGATGGTCCATAGGATGGTACATACCCTACTGACACATAAGGAGGCACATATCCTTGTGACACTATGGTGTGATCAACAGTAGAATGGACATGGCTAATAACAGAACTCCAACCTAAAGGCCCACTAGAGTTAGGAGGATGATGCGTCATCAAAAAATCATTTGAAGGAATTGGTGTTGAATACGATGGAATATGTGAAGGAATATAACTTGTGCCCCCAATATTCACATGTCTAGGTTCTAGTTCCCGAATGGGAACACTAGTGCTAGGCCTAGGATGCGTGTGTGAAGAAACTTCCACCACACAGATGGAAGGTGCAATGTGACTAGTGCTACCAAACCTCTCTACTTGGAAAGGGATGGAAGTTCCCCTAGGCGTAGCATCAGAGTCAACACCTGATCTAACATGGGGTGCTGGACCGATCTCAGGAGTATCAGGCATGCCATACCTAATAGTGCTAGTGCTAGTGGGTGCATGGTGAGTCTCACGGTTCAGACTATGCGACCAATACCAATTATGTGCATGCATGTATCCTAGAAATTATGAAGGATCATCAGGAGATGTCCCAACTATAGAATGGTTGGATCCCAATGGAGTCCCATATGTGCTTGAAGGGTCATCCTCCCATACAGGACAAGGAAGATCATGGATCTACAAGATCTCAGGATCATGGTCACCCATGGTGTGTGAATCAAAGTGAGAATGAGTCTGCTTGGACTGTCTGGTTCTCTCTCCCAAAGGAGGAGGAGACGTAGAAGGTAGAAGTCCTGCTAAATGACGAGAAAGATGAAGTGATGCACTCGGATCCACAACGACTCAACAAAAAGAAAAGACTCAATATAACTATGCAACCCTAAGAAATCTAGCGTGCACAGAGCATACACCTAAGAAAATATAAATCCAAAAGACAAGAAAACCAAGTGTGGGATATGTGAGATCCTGAATGAAGCAGGTATGTCTTACCTAGGAGAGGCTTGAGACTCCCATACACAACAAGTAGAGGTTCGTAACCAATTATAGTGGCCCTCAACTTCAACACATATAGAGACTATGCTGTCCGACCCCTACCAGGCCATGACGCCTGCGTAATAAACTCTACAAATACCCCCTCGATACATAGGTAAGGAAAACAAGGTCACCTCAATATAACCAATGCTCAGGTGGACAGTCGTAGGCGAGATCGACCATATGGGTAGGGAAGCAAATCCCAAATCCTGAAAGCACAAACCGGTACCCCAAGTGTGCACTGACCGTACCTCAAAGCCCCCCAGATATGAATACAATCCTAGAAACATCTCCATTTCTCACATAAAGTGACCAGGGGTCATCCTAATCAAAATCGTGTGCACTGCCTCATGCTTAACTCCCATGTAAGAGGATCATCCTGAGAAACACTAATTATATCAAGGATTTCACACTATCAGCTAGATAGACACCTACTTGTTTTGTTTAGTGGTATTGGAGAATTGAGTTACGATGAAATATTCCAAGACCCTAAAACCTAATCTTGTTTATGCACCCTATAAAAGAAAAGAGTGTAATTCATTTTATTAAAGCGTTGATTTTAATTGGCTGTGATTACTCAAAGGGAAATGGCTATGCAACAAATGAATTTATAATTCAGCAGTGAAATAAATATGCACACCTAACAATCAATTCCAAGTGCAATTTTGTAGAATGAAAAATGAGGTATGCCACTACATGAGATGCAAGATTTTTCCTTCAAATGTAAGTGTAATCATTCCTGAATGAAAATCTGACTATAATTCAATAAGAAAACCTAGTGCAAGTACCATGCCAATGCAAAATACAAGCAATGCATAAGTATGCAAAAGCAAAATATTTTTGTATTTTTTTTTAAATAAACAAGATATAAAAGCAATAAATGACTCTACAACTCCCAGACCCTACAACCACTCACAAACAACAACCAAGCAAGGCACCAAGATAAAAGAGACCTAATTCACTAATCCCAAAACAAAAATGGAAAAAATGAATGAAAAGAAGAAAGCTTAAAAAATAAACTAAAAAGGGTCTCCGGTGAGAAACAAAGGGTGTATACAGAGACCAGAAGCATCCAATAAGACTCGACAATCATCAAAACTCACCCAGCAATACTTAATCCTCCAACTAAGGCTCAAAACCAAGGCATACATGACCGTTCTCAGTAAACTAGCGTACATACACGACTGTTCAGGGAAAACCCATGTGTATACACGACTGTGAATAAAAAACCTGCGTATAGGAAGAAAAATAGGGAAAATAGACAAGCCAAGAACAAATTTAATTCTTCAGGACCCTACTGGGAAAACATGCCCCCAGACTCGAGACAGAAACATAGAAATCAAGAGCAATTCAAGAACATTGTATACCAAAACCCCAAATAAAAACAACTAGGAACCTCCCTAGCGGAGTCGCCAATTCTGTTATGGAGAGAAAATTCCTATGGCTTGGGGGTACCAAAACAGACAACTTGGCACCAGAAATCAATCTTTTGCAATATGCAAGAGAAACCAAACATCTAACACTAACGGGTACCGAATCGTACCTTGTTCCAGACGGTTAAAGTAGATCCCTGTTGAGCTTTTCCAATTCACGCTTACATTAGCATTTTGCTCTCAACAATAGCAAACAAGACAAGCATGCTCTATAATAATGTGTTAGACCTACCCTAGAATACATATTCAATAATGTATAAGCAATTAAATACATCCATGGATTCAATGTTCATATTCAAATGCACATAAATTGGACATGAAAAGATATTTCTATTAATAAAATCAGAGATAGAATAGTGACAACCTCTGTCGACACTTTTATGAACCGAAGAAACCGAGTCCTCCACCACCTCAATCCTCCATCTCTTTATAGAAAACTCACAAGCAAAGGCAAGCTTGGGAAGAACACAAAGTGATCCAAAGGGACAAAGGGATGTGGACTCAAGTACAAGCAAAACTAAGGCAACAATGGACTATAGTTTATTTTCTCTTCAATTCCTCCTCTTCAATGTACCCAAGGGGTTCCTTATATAGCGCTCCAATGAGGTGATGGAGGGTCGAATCCAAGCATTCTCAAGGCATATGGAAGACCAAGAGTCAGAATATTCGAACTCATATGAGGAAAAATCCAAAAGTATTTGGACTTATGCACACATCCCAATGTACGTGGGTTTGAGGTCAAAAGTCAGGTGTACACACGAGTATAGCTTTAAAATTTGCGTACAACAATAAAAATGTGTTTTTAGGGATGATATTGGAACATCAAAGTATAATATAAGTCCATGGGGTCTAAAGAGTCTGCAGAGGGACAGGGAAGGCCATAAATATGTGATCAACCATGTGTGGTAAAATCAGCTATAACACCTCAAATATGATATTATTTCCAAAATATCCAAATATCCATAAAATATAATATCAACAAACTCATAAAGGAATACTGACATCAATTCCCCAACATAAATTTTGAAAGAGATTTTTGGTAGTTAATTTTTCACATCAAAATTGATGAGAACAACTACAAGTATTATTGTAGGCTCTTTAAACTTAAAACTTGAAAAGAATAAGATCATATAAGATCCAAATAAGTTCATATCAGATCCAAGAATTTGGAATAAATCCAAGTGCCCCACCGAAATGGTAGATGCACAATTTTCTCCTTTTCCAACAAAATTCTGAATATTGGTGCATGCAATCATGTAGGAATTTGCTGGAAGATCAAGATAAAAGAGAGTGAATGATCACTTATAAATCCTGATATTTCTTCCAAAATATCCAAATATTCACCAAATATAATATCAGAAAACTCATGAGAGAAAACTGACATCAAATCACCACCAACAATTTCGAAAGAGAATTGCGGTACTTGATTTTTCACACCAAAATTGATGAGAACAACTACAAGCATGACTGGAAGCTCTTGAAACTTAAAACTTGAACCAAATAATATCATATCAGATCCAAATGGGTTCATATCAGATCCAAGAGTGTGCTCCACCGAGAATGGTAGATGCACACTTTTCTCCTTCAAAATTATGAGTATTGGTGCATGCAATCATGTAGGAATTTGCTGGAATATCTATATAATTGAGAGTGAATGGATCACTCCTACAATATTATATTATTTCCAAAATATCCAAAGTATTAATTTTCTGCACACCAACAACATAATTAGAGATAGAGAAATCAAATTCCTCTTTATTTTTTGAAACAATCACTGGTAACTATGCAAAAAATTTAAAAAACAAGAATCACTGGAGAATGTTTGCATAGAATGGAGGGAGAGTTTTTCTTCAATAATAGAGATTCAAATGTCTTCTTTTGGATCATCCATATGAGAAGATGAGATATCATATATCTCGTAAACTTTCGGAGCAACATGAGAAGGAGTCACTCCAAGGAGACTTTCTTCAATTTGAATTGACTGTGTGGAAGATTATGCTTCTTCTTCATATTGAAAAACTTCATGAGAGTGAGTAGAGGCTGATAATTTAGAATAAATAACTCTTGTGGCACTGGGTGTTCTCTCCAAATTTCTATAATGATCCTCATTGTGCTTGCCAAAGGTTCTATCCAATTATGTCCAGATATCCTTTAGATATTTAACAGAATCAATAGGGTAGCGCAAGATTGGAGAAAAGGCCATACATATTCTTCCAAAAGCTCCATCACCATCATTTAGGAAATAATTCTCATCTTCACAAGACTCTTTACCAAGTCCAATATATAGCTCATAGAGACCTTGTCTCTTTAGAGATGCAATCATCTTCAATTTCCATTATGAATATCTTGTGAATGGAGTAAGAAGAGGAACTGATAATATCGAATCCATATGAAGTTGAACCTGCAAAATATCACTGTAAAACAAAAAATACTTCACACTATGTCAGAATCAATCCTTCCCTCTCGACATGTACACTTTTTTAGGGTCCTTCACGCCGGTAATGCCACTTTGAATGAATTCAAAGGAAGCAAGGCACTCTTTGAGGGACTTATGTGGAAACCCAACTACTTCTGGTGTACAATGGAGAGTAGACATACTTGAAACTTGCCTAAGAAGGATCTGATACCATGTTATAATTAATATGCCATTGATCTTCAAGAACTAGGTGCTATTAGATTCTTAATTATTTGTAGTGAAAAGGAATGAATAATAACCAATGAACAAAAAAAGTATCACAGGAAACAAAAAAGAATCACTCAATATAATAATAACATAAACTTCCTTAATCCCAACAGTATGCAACTGTGTTACATAAAGGATAATTCGAATCATGAGGGATGAAATCGAATCTACCAACTCAAGACTGACTGCATGGCTAACTAGAAGTGTCTAAATCATTATCGTAGTTTAACATGCTAACTACAGATGTCTAATCCAGTCTCTCAATTAGTTACAATCAATCAAACCAGTCTAACTGTAGTGGTAGTTGAGAAGTAGGTGAGAACTAGCACCTTCCCACATGTAGCCATGCATAAATGGTGCTAAATGAATTGGAGGATATCTAAATGGATCTAACTGAAGCATAACTAAGATTGACTAGTTACCAACTGCCAACAACTGAAGGAGGTTGGTGCTGACACTCCTAGTGGCTCCTAAATTGCAGGGATTGGTATAGCAGGTGCCTAAACCGATGCATGAAGGTGCATTCAGTTCCAGTTAGCCTCTATCGATGTTCCCCACACTCTAGTGACTAGTACATGTGTCCCCATTAGGCCAAGTGGACCCAATCGTACTAGTGGACCAAATAATAACTAAATGACTCCTAAGATAGGAAAATATAATCTAATAGATAGTTTGGAAAAGGGAGTATTATAAATCCTAAGAATGTAGTCAAATCCATTCTCTCCTCATCCCTTTCCTCCTCCCCCCCTTCAACTAGTCTTTGGAAACTTGAGGTCACCTCTTACCATCAAAGCAAGACCTAAACCAGGTGATTAGAGATGAGATTTACAATTGGATCACACCTTATAAATTTATTAGCCCCAAGATATCTTATTAATCTATAAACTTCATGCTACTAAGTGATAGAAATATTGTGAGTCCTACACATATGTGCAAACACTTGGTGCACAACCTCATGATCCTCCTTGAATAGTTGTGGGTAGTATCTCATCGAATTCAGGTTAAGTATGATTACCACATCTCACACACTATTAGAAAACAAAATATATACCACTTATAGGAGAATAAGTAAGAGGAACATCTCATTTTCAGATGTCCTATCTTAGTATCCATTATTTGGCCAAAGGGAGGTTCTACTGCCTTCATCGAGACTTAGGTGGCTCCCTCTCAACATTCTTTCATTGTCCAAAACAAATATTCCTACCTCTTTTCACGAGGGATATTTTCAAGGATACATCACAATCCTTGCATGGACCTCTCCAGCCAGATCCCATAAGGAGGGTCACCTCTTTATTCCTTGTTAACTGTCTACTCAAGGAAACTAACAACATACAAAGGCCTAGATCACTCCGTATTTCAGATTAGTGAGACATGGAATTCCTCTTGAAACCCTATCCAAATGGATTAAATTCCTTCCAAAACTCTTCTAAGGCACTCACATTTCAGATCCTAGGGTAGACATCACCAGGACGATAGACAAATCATCCCTAGGAAGTCCCAGAGCCAAACTCTCTCTATGCAGGAAAAATCTACAAGTTTGGTTAAGCACCCAATCTTCCATTCAGAGTTTCTTCTAATGGAATTTGGATGTTAGGGCCCCACTCCAACCCCAATATGTATAGTGGATGTAATTTCAAGTATGGTTGAACTACTCGTCATTGTCATTAATTGACATTAATAAAATTGTTAGGCATACAAAAGTTATATTGACAAAGGATTCTTATCCAAGGAAAAAATTATGTCTAACATTGTCTGAGCTTGCAAACTACTTATTGTGGAAGACATTGGATCCTAGATATCCTGCACAGAGAATGGGGAAGGCACCCATATGCTCCAACGATCACTATGGATTAAATGAGAAAATTAGGAATTTTGGTGACAATGTTGGGTGGAGGTTGGAGGAACTTGAGCATAATTTTGGCGATAACAATAATAGAATTGAATATGGGCTGGAGGTTGTTACATATAATATCTAATTGAAGTTACATAGGTAGTTACAGATCAAATGCTAATTGTTCTTTGAAACAATGATCAAAATCTGGACATTTAGGAAGAGAGATAGATAAAACATTGAATATTTGAGTCGACATATGCTCTGGTGGAAGTTATCTTTTGGATTAAAATTCAAAATCTCAAGAACTTGCTAAAAAAATGGTTATTTATCAAAGATTCAATTGATAAAAACATTAGGAAAATTCAAAGTGACCAATTTAACACAAACACAAGAGTATAAATCCCAAGGATATACTATATCACCACCCACCAGTTCTGATTGAGGAGGAGAACCCATAACAAAATCCAATGGCCCCACAACAACTCAACAAGGAGAGATAAGATAGTATATTTTCATACATATTGTTAGCCTATTTTTGTAATATTTTATATGTTCGAGGAGATCCCATAAGAAATCATGTATCCACACAATAACTCAAAAGGCCCACATTAGATAGTTTTAAATTCATATGTTGTCAGTCTGGTTTTTCTGTCTGTTAAATTTGAAGTTTTGAATCCCAGTCACATAGTAGAAATCTCTTTGAACTTGTTGAAAGAGTTCTTGTAGATTCCAATAATTGTAGGATGACAAAAAAATGTAAGGTGTTAAGCCCTTTGTTTTGGTCTTTAGTCTAAAGTATTTTCATCTCTAAATTATGAGACTTGGTTATGGAAGGTTGATTATGTTGGCAACTTGGCTTGAAGTATTGGAATTGATGTCAATCAGGGATATGTAGATGACATGGTCTGTGATGGTACCAAGGAAAATAGTGCACATAGCATCCCTGCAGATATGTTAATGCATGTGAGGTAATGTGCAATGAGATTCCTGCAGAGTTGTGATATGCAAGAGTGTTTGTTGAATATGTCCTATGTTCTATATTGATCACTGCTGGTTTGATGTCCTAAAGTGATTTTGATGAGAGCTCTTTATGACTTGTGAAAATTGCACATAGAAGAAACATGGAGGTAGACATGACAGTCATGACAACCCATATAGAACAACAAGACAAGATGACAGAGCAACACAATGAAGTGAGAGCTTATAAGGTTGGTCATGGAATCATGTAGTTCCAATTGTTGATGTTTCTCTTGAGTGGTTGAACTTAAGAGAAAGTTCATTCCTTTTGAAGACATTATGGCTTCTAGATAAACAAGCCACCAAGTAGTATGTTTGTTCACATGCTTTCATGAGATAGTACGAAAGGGGGTTCATTAGGGAAGTTTATTCGAGCAACATTGCCATATATCCGTTCTGGAAAAGTAATTGCACATAAAAAAAGGAAGTGAAATACTGCTGGTTTCTAGATTTGCTGTGTCTCTGGTCGATGCTATGGCTGAGAGGAAAACAGAGGATATAACCAAGGAAGAATATGCGGCATTTTACAAGAGTTTGACAAACCACTGGGAAGATATCTTAGCAGTGAAACACTTCTTGGTTGAGGGACACATTGAGTTCAAGGCGGTCCTCTTTGTTCCAAAAAAAGGCTCTGTTTGATCTCTTTGATATGAAGAAGAAGCTAAACAACATCAAGCTCTATGTTAGACGTGTATTCATTATGGAAAACCATGAAGAGTTAATCCCTGAATATCTTAGCTTTGTCAAGGATGTTGTGGACTCTGAGTATCTTCCTTTGAATATTTCTCACGAGACACTCCAATAAAACAAAATATTGAAGCTTATTAGAAAGAATCTTGTAAAGAAGTGCGTAGAGTTGTTCTTTGAAATTGCTGAAAACAAGGAGGATTACAATAAATTCTATGAGGCATTTTCAAAGAACCTTAAGCTTGGCATTCATGAGGATAGCCAGAATAGATCAAAGATTAATGACTTTCTTAGGTACCATTCTATTAAGAGCGGGGATGAGATGACTAGCTTGAAGGACCCGAGAATATTTTTGAAGGAGGACACTCAGTAGTCGTTGATCAAATAAATGGATGATGGAGATCTAGTTTCGTGGCAATGGCGAACGTGGCTAAGGTGGATGATGACATGGCGCCAAGTGTACATTTGAATTGGAAGATTTCCTGAATACAAAACCACTAGATATGACGATTTCTTGATCGATGGATGGAAGACCATATCGTGGTCAAAATTGCATGCACGTTAACAGGATATTGGTGATACGAATACCATGGTGGTTTGTTTTATTGTTAAGTGTTGGCTTTTGATTGGGTCACAGTTCAATCCCTCGTATAGGAAAATATTTTTAGTTGAGTGCGATAAGGTTTTGGTTTGTGGTTCTATGTCAAAGGATATCAGACCTCCAACTTTGGTAGAGTCGGTGAAGGATTGTCAAAATATTTGTCATATGCTCAAAGGATAGCAAAACCACAAAATGTCTGAACAGTTCTAGCATTATTTTAGCAGACTTGTTTTAATTAGAAATATAAGTGGAGTGGCTCCATATTTGTCGGGGTAACTAAATTAGTTAAAAAACTCGAAAGTATAGACATATAAGAAAGTTTAAGTTATTAAAATGAATTATAAAACTAAAATTAAATGAAAAGTTGCATTGTTTAGAATGTTTCTTTTAAAAGGACATCTTTGTTCAAAATTGGAAACCCTTGATAATGTATATAAGGGGTGAAGACAAGATCATTCAATAGTGTGTCTCGGTGGATCATAAATGATATCAAAATTGGAAACCCTTCATAATTGGAAACTATGTTATTGCTACCGCCTAATAACATAGTTTTGACTATATTTTAAGTCACGCATCGAGAACCATCCCCTATGCACTGATATTGTCCATAATAATCATAGAAGGGTATTTGTAGGTGTGTATGTTGGTGTCTGCAAGTGGCTTTTCTCCATTAAGGACTCTTCGTTAGGTTTATGAGTTATCCAAAGAAGATGAAGAATTAGGTTGTGGTGGCATTTGACCTAATTCCTCCTCACAAAAGTGACATTTTTTATGGGCAACTAAAAAGAAAAAAACAAATTTTAATGAACCATTGTCAATATTTTTGAATACTAGATCTTAAGTTGGGTTAAGTATAACTAGTTGGAATTTTGTTCCCTAGAGGTCATTTCCTTTGTTGTACCCTAGGGTTCTCTTCATGTTGGTTTTAAGAGGTGATCCCTTAATTAATTTAATAAATGGTCATATCTCTAGATTTTATTCACCCTTTTAGTTACTCCATAGATGTGTTAAGTTAATTGTTTCCACACAAACTTGCACCCATGGGTGAAAGGACCATAAGGTAGAAGCTTGGGGAAATGGTAGAATCCTAGTCACTATCACCACAATTAAGGAACATTATAATTATGATGGAAATTGGTGTAGGGATAGAGATTTCTATATTAGATGACATGTAGATGGAGATAACAACTTCTATTCTATTGGAACCTTCATCTTATGGGATATAAAGCTAGAGTATGATTATGGAAATGAGATGGATGAGTATTGAGATCATTGTGGTTCCTTGGTCAGAACACAAATTGGTTATTTTTTCTTTGATGTTCCATTATGGTCTTAATGCTAGTGCTAGTGCAAGAGTTAAAGACATAGAGTTTGAGGAGTCACACCCTATGATGGAGATGTAGGATCAGAACTTAGCACTAGAGTTGTCTTACCATGTCCTTCTGTAATGAAATGTGACTAGGGTTTGGAAACTATAAGAAATTAGGAAACCCTGTTAATGTGCATAAGTCAACTTTGTTACGATACTTCTTGATTTGTTCTACAATAAACTCATTACCTTTTGTCTCTTCTTTCTGTTCAATGGAGGATATATATACCATGAATCTCTCGACACCCCATTGATGCCCCCCAAAGTTAAATTCTCAGGACTTTTGAGGGGGGTTTTCAAGAACCACCTTCAAAGATGTAAAAATTTTTTGGGGGGAGAGGTGGGGGAGGGTGGTGTTTAGCAAAAAACGCTGCAAGACAAAACCACCCCTAAAAGGGTGATTTATTGTAGTGGTAGGGAGGATTTCTCCCCAACTATAGTTGTCATGGGGGTTCAGCAGGGGGCAACAAATAATTTTGGAGCCCCCCATGGTGGAGGTTCGGGGGCATCACTCTTGTAGAGAAAATTTAGGAAACAATTCCTTATAAAATATTGTAATTTCATAGTGATTACTTGGTCAATAATGGATTATTTACGGGCCCATGGTTTTGGTCATCCTGTGGTATTTTCCCATGGCATTCCCTCTATAAAATGAAGGCATTATAACACAGTTGTGTATTGTATTGTAGCATTGTGAAAATGATATTTGTGATTGTGTGAGAGATACTGTGAGAGAGTGAAGAGGAAGTGAAACAGGTGTGTTGCAGGTTGTATCCCTTCATTTTCCTAGTCGATATAATAATAAAAGGACTGGCAATTTATGTGTGGACATAACCCATCTTGGGTGAACCATGTTATATTGGTGTCTCTTTTGTAATGTGTTTATGTGATTAATATTTGCATATTGTTTATTTTTATTGCTCTACGATCCTATTTCCTAACAATTGGTATCAGAGCCAAAAGGTCTATTTGTAATGAACCAATTCAAAAATTCCCAACAAAGGAAGAATTTGGGGAAAAATGGCCTTGACTATTCTTGACTCTAGGGGATTCGAATGGCACAAGAGGGTCTCTAATTTCCTAGGGACTGATATGGGGAGTCTTAGTACTACTCAAAGGACTCTATGATAACTTTACTAGCATAGATCCATCTTAAAGGTGGCTCTACCAAGCTACGAAAGGGATCAAATCTCTCAAGGTGCAAACCCTTTCCCCTCTATCGAATCCAATACTCACCTATTTTGTTGTTGAAATCACATAATGTGTAGTTGAAAGGAAGGTTGTCATGGATTATCATGCTAACATTATTGCACACTGCCATCGATGATACACAAAGGGGTATCACTTCATTATTTGATTGTGCAAGTAAGAATTGTGCTAATTAATATCATATTAATATGGCATTCTATTAATACTCTTATTACCTATGAAAATCAATTTGTTACCAGTACTTAATCCATATTATTGCAGTCTATGTATCCACTGAAAATGATAATATTGTTGCAGTGAATTTACAGGTAATATTTGTATCATATCATTAATGATCAATTATCTGGATAGCTCAAGTACTATTTTCATTACATAGTTGGTTGATATATTTTTCACAGGAACAAATAGAGAACTCATATATTATTTGCAGGTTTATATTACATAGTTGGTTGATATATTTTTCACTACAATAAATGGAGAACTGATATATTATTTGCAGGTTTTTTTTTTGTCTGTGTGCACAAATGGAGAATATGTTTATTACAAGGGATTTAAGACAAAGGATTTAGACCATATTTCATTATTTTTGTATATCATGGTGATGAGTGAATGATAACAATTTGGGTAGTTAGTGTGATAGAGTGTCTTGAATTTGAGAACTCTACGTGAAGCGTATTAATTATTGAGCTTGATTTATAATAAAAACAAATATTTTAAAATCAAAAAATATTTTGAAAAGTTTGAAAATTCACCACAATACTACTACCACTTGAATATATTTTGAAAAATTTGAAAAGATCCAAAACAATGATTAATGTTCTTTAGTTAGAATCTGGTTATCAAATTTAACCTAAAGGAGTTGATTTTTTTTTAATTTAGCTTTAAACTGATATTTTTATTGCCATGCTAGTTTTTAAAATGTTATAATGTAAAAATGATTAGAGCATAACCTTATTAATGATATATAATGATGAGAAAAAAAAGTGGTAACAACTATGTGAAAAACAAACACTAGTTGGATTTATTGAAAAAGAAAACAACATTGTCTTCAAACAACATTAAATTTTTTCAACAATAGCCAATAGAATTAATAATAGATTTAAAAACAAATATTGTCTTCCTTAAAAACAAATATTATGAAACCATAGTTTGCTTACCGTCTAACCATTTGAAATGTTCTTAAACCACATTATTATTATTATTAATCATATTTGGTAAACGAATAATATGAAATCATATGAAGCTAATATTAAACTTAGATTTAAAAATTTCATTTAATATTATTTTTTTAAACTTAGTTTTATGTTTTAAATGAAAGTTAAAACAAAGATTAATTTGGTTTAAGTGAAATTATCACATTAATCATGAAGAAAAAGATAATAGTAATTGTGTTTACAACCATGAAATTTCTTTATTTTTATTTGAGCCGACTATAATCTAGGAAGGAGTTACATATCCCCCCAATGAAGCCATTTCTTTATTTTTATTTGAGCCGACTATAATCCAGGAAGGAGTTACATATCCCCCAATAAGCCATATAAAGCGGATATTAAATTTAAAGAAGAATATTAGATTTAAAACCTTGATTTAATATTATTTTTTTAAACTTAACAATATAAGTCTTTTCTCTTTCAAACCAAAGTTAAAACAAAGATTGTGGTTGATGCAAATTTCATTTTGTTAAATAATTAATAAGAACATAAATGAATATATTCTAATGTAATAACAAAGATTTGGTCTCGGTTAATATTTCATTTTTAATTTAGGTTAAGAGAAATTATCACATTAATCATTAGAAAAAAATAATAGTAATTGTGTTTAATATCATGAAATTTCCTTATGAGAAAGAAAATTTAGAGGAAATGTGAACCTCAACACTAATTGGCTCTATTTTTTTAATTATGTTTTGATATTTATTTTATTTTTATCAACCCTACTAATTTGTTCATATTCAAATTAATTTTTTTATTTTTTTAGCTGACTATCAGCCGATTATAGTTTCCTTCTACATGTCCTAGAAGTCCACACATGCTAAAACTAAGTCATGGAGCGCTTGGAAAACATCCTGGAAACCCAATTTAGCATGTCTTCTTTATTCCAAATTCTCTAAAGCACATATATGCTTTTTATGAAAATATTCCTTGCTTTATAACTGATTTAAGGCAAAAGGAAAAGCTAGACTAGGTGTAGTTGCCTTGTTTTTTTCCCACATCATCCTCCCTCATTTTCTCCAAATAAAATCATGTATGAGTTGTCTTTCCATCCCTCTTTAGCTTTCCCACTTGACTTAGCAAATTCGTGAGCATCTACCTAGATTTGGAAACTGCTTTATGCACCTATGGGGGATTTGACTAGTTTTGGTAAGCTTGCTTTTTGACTATTTCGAATGGAATATTTATGCATTTGAATCTCTTATGTAATTATATATTGCAGCAGACTATTAATTCACAAGTTTGGCTATTGTACACTTGCTCAATACAGATTAGTGTTATGCTCCAATTTCAATCTCCTTTGGTGTTAATTTTGCATGTTTGATTAGCAATTTTGTGAGTGTAATTGTTCTATCTCTTGGGTTCAATTTCCACAATTATAAGCACTAAAGGATTTACACATATGGGCTATAGAATGCACCTCTCGGCGCAATAAGGCAAATTTAAAGAAGAATATTAGATTTAAAACCTTGATTTAATATTAATTTTTTAAACTTAACAATATAAATCTTTTCTCTTTTAAACTAAAGTTAAAACAAAGATTATGGTTGATGAAAATTTCATTTTGTTAAATAATTAATAAGAACAGAAATGAATATATTGTAATTGTAATAATAAAGATTTGGTTTGGGTTAATATTTCATTTTTAATTTAGGTTAATAGAAATTATCACATTAATCATTAGAAAAAAAATAATAGTAATTGTGTTTAATATCATGAGATTTATTTATGAGAAAGAAAGTTTAGAGGAAATGTGAACCTCAACATGCTTCATATATGAATTTATATTTGACTTTATTTTTTTATTATGTTTTGATATTTATTTTATTTTTATCAAGCCTACTAATTTGTTCATATTCAAATTATATTTTTATCTTTTTTTAGCTGACTATAAGCCGATTATAAGCACATAAGGAGTTACACAACCCCCCCTACTAGGCTGTAGAATGCGCCTCTCGGCTCAATGATAGGCTATATAAATCTGCAACTCGATTTCAGAACATTGGCAAAAATGGTAAAATTACTAGTAATTTATGGGGCAATTCCCCCTAAGGTGTGAGCAGAAATGACTCTCCAAATCCTATGAGACCCTACCAACTTGTCAAACCGAGTATGGGGGATTTTATTAGACTTCATTTACTGTAATTTTTTAGGGTTAATAGTTCTACAACAGAGGTGTACAGCTTCATATTCTAATGCTTAAATTCAGTGATATTTGCTTAAGGGAAAGGCCATGTAATAACTCAGATTTGACTCACAAATTGTGTATATAATGGTTCAGAATAGAGAATAATGAATATATACCATTAATATCATAGTAATATCTCACTAACAACATATAACATCAGATCCAAGTCACAACATACATCAAATATACAACTCCATTGAAATGGGAAATCAACACATGGAAACTAGTCACAACAAAGGTTGGAAATGTGGGCATTTGCATATGTATTTATGGTAATTTATACTTACCTTGAGTATGGGATACATATTACAGAGCCATAAATCATTCACCCATGCTTGGGCATCAACTGGACTCAATGGGGTGCAACCACCATTCACACAAGTGTGCCATCATAGAGAAATATGAAAATATTGAAGTGGGGATTGAGAAAATGGGAGGAGAGATGGGTCACAAACAATAGAATCCTCCTATCTGTAGTAAAAAAAATCCATTAATATCTAAATCATAGTTTAGAGTAGCCTCTCCCACATCCAACTTGGATGAGAATCTCACTCTATCGAAATTGGCTCACTAGCAGGGTAAGTGAGCACTCGCTGTGCAATGGGCAAGCTAGTGCTTTCCAAAATGCCAAAGGAAAATTATAAAAGAGTAAAAATCCATTATAATTCCTCATGAAATATTTTTATAACCCTCCTAAGTTCCTCCAAGGTCGAATTCATTCCCATAGGCTTCCTCCAGCTCATTCTTGATGTTTAGTAACCTCAATGACACTTGTCCTTCTCCTAAGCCCTTCATCTTCCTCCAAATCCAAATTGCTGCCACCAAACACCAAGTGCATCCTCTTGGAGGATATTTTAATCCCTGATGTCATATTGTCATATTTCTACAATCAGGTCTGCAATCAGGTCTGACTTGTCATAGAATCTTCCATCATTGTTGTCATAAAACGCAGGGAATCTCTCTCCAAGTGGCACCTAGTTTCTTCATAGCCTCTTCCTCTTATATGGGGAGTTATGCCTCTTCAACAATTTTAATCCTTGGGATCATTATATGTTACTTGATACCTCTTCACCTTCCAAGAACGTTCCATTACTTATAATTTTTAATTTGGAGTTAATTCATGGCATGTGTAAGGAAGAATCTAGCCACCCAGGTCTCCATGAACCTAAAATGTCCTTATGAAGCAATGCCACTTTATTTTCTCCATATTTATTATTTGTATGACCCAATTTAATGTTTAAATGACAAACTAAGGTTCTCCTGGGTCCCATAGATCCCTTATTACAATATTTAATGCCTCCTCCCCAACTTAGGGAGCTAGTAGGTGGGTGAAACATTTTCAAGTAGCAGCCTCATTGGGATGGGGAAATGAAAGTTATTCGCACCCAATATTGCTTGTCCTCAAGAAATTCAATTTTGGATGCTGCAAATTTTGTTGATCTTCCCAAGTGGCTTCCTCACTAGTAAAATCCTTCCATTGTACCAAGTATTCTTTTATTGTTTTGCTTCTTAACCTTCTCTCCCTTATTCTCATTGTCTGGAATGAGAACAAGTTGTCCTTCATCATCCAAAGGAGGTAAAGTATCTAAAAATGAAATATTCTGATCTATAACCTTATTTAGACATGAAACATGCAATACATTATGAATTTTACTTCCCATGGGAAGCTCCAATTCATAGGCCACTTCTCCAACCTTGCACATCATTTGGTAGGGACCATAAAACCTTGGTTTTAGTTTTTATGAACCTTTATCCTTTATGGTGGTCTGTTTGTAGGTCTGCAACCTCAAATACACCAAGTCATTCACTTGGAAATGCCTCTCCACTATATGTTTTCCTGGATATTGTTTTTGCTGATTTTGGGAACCTACAAATTATCTTTCAAAACCTTCAAAATTTCTTGAATTTCTTCAATCCAATCCTTAGACTTTGGAGCTATACTATCACCAAAAAATTGGTCAATAAAAATGTATGCATCATAACCATAAATTGATTTAAAAGGAGACATACCAATGGACATATGAAAATAGCATTGTAACAAAACTCACCCAAATGCAACCATTTTATCCATTCTTTTTGCTTCCCACTAACATAGTTCCTCAAGTAGATTTCCAACCATTGATTCACCCTCTCTATTTAGCCATCAATTTGTGGATTATATCTTGTGCTAGGTGTCAAATTAGTCCCCACCATTTTGAAGAGTTCTTTCCAAAATGCACTAAAAAATTTGCTTTCTCTGTCACTAACAATGCTCTTAGGATTCCCACGCAATATGAAAACTTCTTTAAAAAAAGTTAATCCACTTGTGCAGCAATGAAAGTGGTAGTAACAACAAATAAATGAAAAAATTTAGTGAGCTTATCCACAACCACAAATATGCAATCCTTACCAATTACCTTGGGAAAACTAGTGATGAAGTCCATCGAAATGCTCTCCCATTTGTGTTCTAGAATAGGCAAGGGGTGTAAGAGGCTAGCTGGATGAGTGTCACCCACTTTATTTTGCTGACATGTGGGGAATTAATTAACATACTTCATAACATCATCCTTCAACCATTTCCATGAGAATATTTCCCTCAACATTCGGTATGTTTTGAAGAAACTGGGGTGACTTGTGTTGGAATATTGGACAATACTGAGAGGGGGGGTGAATCCGTATTGATAAATTTTAACAATTTAAACCACTTTTAATTTATTGATTAACAAACATGACCAACAAGAACACACATAACACAAATTTATCATGGAATCCCAATTGGGTAAACCACCAATACTTCCTATTACTACAAAATTATATTTACAAATAGTTTATGCCTGCTACTACATACCAGTATGGTACTACAACCTATTAACCAATAACTACTAGAAGGAGGCCACAAACCCCTATTTTTATCATCTACTACTGAAAGGATGCTACTGCACCCTATTTACCATCTACCACTGGAAGGAGGTTACGACTCCCTGGTTTTATCAGTTGCTACTGAAAGGATGCAACAACACCCTATGTACCCGCTACTACTGGAAGGAGACTACAACCTCCTTGCAGGCTTGTAGCCTGACCTAGCACCACCCTGCCACCCTAATTTTATTTCATTAGACTTCCAGATCTTGTTTATGTTTTCATTCCTCTCACTGATTTTCCTTCTTTGGTCTCTGTCTATTAATACTGCTACTTAGATTTGGATCATAGAGACAATCTACTATCAAATCGATCTTCTGTTTAAATATCCATCATCTTTGCCTTTTGAATAATCACGTCCTTCCAACTTTGTTTAGCATGTCCTTTCATCAAACCATCGAAAAAATTCATTGTGTCCTTTCACAACATATTATGTCTATGTTTAATTAACTAAACATACTTTGTTTATCATTTTAATTCCGTTTATCTCTATTTCTTAATTTATTCATGTAGCTTGGTTTGATTTCAGTGAAAGAACACTCCGACCCTTTTTGAATAATAACATATAATCTCTTTATAATGTGCAATAATCTTTCACATTAGTTGCATATATTATACTTACACTGTGCGTGTATATTACATACACCTACATGGACATACTGTGCGAAAAACCTTTGGAATGCATTACCAGATGGCCTCTTAACCTCCTGTATTAACACAGACAACTTTTCATTTATTTCAACAGGCAAACCATCTTTCTAGAATGATAATTCTGCACCATAATTCTGTTTGAAATTGCCTTTTTCTGCAATGATATTTCCACAACAAAAATCTTTCCGCAACTACCTTTCTACAAGGTACTTTCTGCACCATTGATTTCTTGCGGAATCTTCCCTAACTGTTGATCTGAGATCAGATGTAGATTGCAGATTGCATTTTTGTAAAAAATAAAAAATGACTTCCATAATTATCTTTCCGCAAAGCTTCTTCCGCATCGTCTATTTCTCACAGACTCTTTTTTGATCACCGATCTTAGATCTGATGCGGATTATGGATTGCAGGTGTTCTAATTTTGTTCAAACTACTTCCATAATTTTTCTTCTGCACCATCGATCTCTTGCAGAGTCTTTCTTGACCGTTGATCTTGCGGATTACGAATGTGCCTTCTAATATTTTTGAAATGGGCTTTCATAAATCTCTTTCTGTGGATCGTTTCCTACAACTCTTTGAGCTGTTGATTTCTTGTGGATACTTTCCTGATCGTTGATCTCTAGATTACATATTGCGGAATGCGGAACCACACTTTCCCATTTTGGACCTCCGCAATTTTCTTCCGTAACTTTGTTTCTGCAATTTTTCTAGACCGTTGATTTCCTTATGGGTTCACTCCTGACCGTCGTTCTATGATCAAATGTGAATTGCGTATCTTCACTTTTCTTGTGTGGAAATCATTCACTACCATCAATATTCTCAAAACCGGTTTCCGCAATTTCTCTTCCATAATAGTCTTTCCACAGCTTAAAGATATTGCACTTTCATATTGCAGAGACTATTATAGACCAATGATATTTGTCTCTCGACTGATATGGACCGTCCAACTCTTCACTTCACTCTAATGTTTGGGATGTTATTTTCCACGAATATCTACTTTGTGGGTCTTTCCCTTGTCATCGAACCTGTCATCGATCTACCATTGTCTTTGTAATTCCTTTGTCTTATAATGAGTTTTCCCTATCATCATGTTTACTTATTATTCCTTTGTCATTTCTGAACTCCTTTGACATCAATTGACAATTATTTTCAACATTCTCCCCCTTTGGCATTGATTCCAACATTTTCTCTTGACCAATTTTCTTCCCCTTTGACAACAATGACAAAGGATTCCTTTTGACAGCTCCCCCTGTCAACATATCTCCCCCTAAGATTATGCTTCTTTTCCTATAACTTTTGTAAGGATATTACTCCCAAATTTTGTCTAATATGCTCAAAAGATTCCTTGGGTTGTGGCATGGTAAATATATCATTAATTTGTTCTTTTGTGTCAAAATACTCTAGTTTGACAACCTTCTGGGATACTTTTTCTGTTAGGAAGTGATGCTTTATTGGTATGTGCTTTGTCTTGGAGTGCATGACAAGATTTTTTGACATATTTATGGCACTCATATTGTCACAATTTATTACTATTGGGTGCTTATACTTCACAAGTCTTCTACTGTTTGATTCACCCAAATGACTTGAGTACAACATGACACATCAACCATGTATTCGGCTTATGTTGTGGAGAGTGAAATGGAGGATTGTTTCTTGCTTGACCACGATACCAAACAATTTCCCAAGAATAATGCTTCTCCACTAGTACTTTTTCGATCATTAACACTTCTTGACCAATCCACATCAATAAATTATTTTAAGATGAAGTATTGAATTTTTGGGTACCATAACCCATATTCCATAGTACCTTTCAAATATTTGAAAATTATTTTTACTGTTGTTACATGTGTTTCTTTGGGGCTTGACTGGAACCTAGAAACCAAACCTACAACTTGCATCACATTTGGTCTTGTAGTTGTCACATATAGCAGTCTTCGTATCATGGATCTATACATGGTATGGTCCACTTCCAAAGACTCATCGTCCTTACTTAACTTACAACCTGTGATCATAGGAGTACTAATAGGCTTGGAGTCTTCCATCTTAAATTTTTTAAGCATGTCTTTGATGTACTTGGTTTGAGAGATAAAGATTCCTTTGTCTGTTTGGTAAACTTGTAATCATAAGAAGAATGTTAATTCACCCAACATTGACATTTCAAATTCCTTCTTCATTTCAGAAGCAAAGTTTACACTTAGTATTCATAAATTGCTTCCAAATATTATGCTATCTACATAAACAATGACAATGTTCATATTTTCATCTTCAATTTTTAAGTGGAGATTACTTTCAGTGGCCCATCTCTTATATCCTTGTTGCTTTAAGTAGTTGTCCAGCCTTGAAAACCACACCCCTGGAGCTTGTTTGAGGCCATAGAGTGCCTTTTTCAGTTTGCAAACATAGTCTCTATTTTCTGATAGGAGAAAACCTTCAGGTTGTTCAATATAAACCTCTTCTTCTATTTTTCATTAAAAAACATAGACTTGACATACATTTGATATACTTTAAATTTTTTATGGCATGAAAGTGCTAGAAACATTTTGATTGCTTCAAGTCTTGCTGCAGGGGAATAAGTTTCTTCAAAATCAATCCCTTCCACTTGAGCATACCCTTTACATACTAATATTGATTTTTTCCTTATCACTTGACCATATTGATTGAATTTGTTCTTAAAGACCCATTTGGTCCCTATAATGTTCTTGTCTTTGGGTCCTGGGACAAGTTCCCAGGTTTCATTTTTCTCAATATGATCCAATTCTTCATTCATGGATTTGATCCATTCATCCTTTTTGCTGGCATCTGTAAAATTCTTAGGTTCCACTACTAAGAGTAGGGCTTCTTCATTAAATAGTGGTTGTCTCCTTGTAATGACTCCAACATATTTGTCACCTATGATTTGTGTCTTAGGATGATCCTTTTGTACTCTTATATATGGAGTTTTTGTATTATATCTTGGAGAATCTTCTTCACTTTCCTGTGTATCTTCCTTCTCTATTTCTTCTTCTTCATCATGAATACTTTCATTCTTTTGTAAGTCTTCATTTTATTCATCATTTACACTTTCATCACCATCATGACTTATTATTCTTTGTGGTTTATGTCATCTATTCTTACTGTTAGGATTTATAACCCTCCCTTGTCCAAACTATCTATTAGATTATATTTGCCTAACTTAGGAGTCATTTAGTTATTATTGGGTCCACTAGTACCATTGGTTCCACTTGGCCTAATGGGGCCACATGTACCGGTCACTAGAGTGTAGGGAACACTGATAGAGGCTAACTAGAACTGACAACATCTTCATGCATAATTTTAGGCACATCCTAGACCAATCCCTACATTTTAGGAGCCACTGGTAGTGTCGACACCAACCTCCTTTAGTTGTTGGTAGTTAGTGACTAGTCAAACTTAGTTATGCTTCAATTAGATTCAATTATATATCCTCCAGCCAGTTATGCATGGATGCATGTGGGAAGGTGTTAGTTCTCACCTACTTCTCACCTACCAATGTAGTTAGATTGGTTTGATTGATTGTAATTGATTGAGAGACTGGATTAGACATATGGATTTAGCATGTTTAACTTTGATAGTAATTTAGACACTTATACTTATCCATGCAACCAGTATTGAGTTGGAATATTTGAATTCATCTCTCATGATTCAAATACTCCTTTATGTAACACTGTTGTATACTATTGGTATTAATGAGTTTTATACTGTAATTATACTGAGAAATTCTCGTTTGTTTCTTGTGAGATTTGTTTTGTTTAGTGGGTATTATTCATTCCTTTTCATTGCAAATAATCAAGAATCTAATAGCACTCATTGCTTGAATATAAATGGCATATTAATTCTAACATGGTATCAGAGCCATCTCAGGAAAGATTCAAGTCTATCTACTCTCCATTGTACACTAGAAGTAGCTGGGTTTCAACATAAGTCTCGCAAATATTTTCTTGCTTCCTCTAAATTCATTCAGAGTGGCGGTGTGGGTGTGACATACCTTTAGAAAGTGTACATGTTGAGAGGGAAGGCTTGATTCTGACATAGTGCGAAATGGTTTTGTTTTTGCAGTGATTTTCCACAGGTTCTACGTAGCTTCATTGAAGATATTGTCTAATCAATAGGAGAATTATGAATTCTCAACCTTGCACACCTCGGATCCTAACACCCTTCAATTATGTTGATTGGAGGGCTGATATGCAGGTTTTCTTGTGCAAGTAGGGCTTGTAAATGATGATAATGGGAAGGAAGGTTGAGCCCCATCATCCAACTGAGAAAAAGAAGTTTTTGAACCGCTTAGATGATGCTTTTGGATTTCTATCTACTCACATATCCAGAGACCTCCTCTTTCATATTTAAGGTTTGAGGACTCCCAAAGAATCTTGGGAGAAGCTTGAAGTCTTGTTTGGAAAGAAAAATGAGCTTCAGGGAAACTTTTTGGAGAACAAGTTGATAGCCTTACATCCCAGTAGTTTTGAGACCATACAACAATTATTTACAAAATTTAAGCCTCTTGCACTTCAATGCAGACAATGCGGAATAGAAAGAAAGGATGAACAATACATGCTCTCCATACTCAACAAACTAGGTACTGAGTATTCTGTATTTGTCTCAATATTCCATTCCAGAAGAGCTTCCATTCCCAATTGGAAGATTCCCTCACTCGATACCTTTACCGAGTCCTTAATAATGGATCAAGAGAAGTTGGTTCATATGGGAGTCATATAGACTTCCAAAAACCAAGATCTCCTAGTGACATACTCTACCGAAGCACAAGCTAAAGGGAGACCTAATGGGAAGGAGCCTAAAGCATCTGATTCGAAGCCTAAATAGAATCAGAAGACTTCTGAAGGAGCTTTGAGATCCAAGAAGAAGAAAAGGTTTGAAAGAAAATGTTTCCCTATTGTACGAGGGGTTTTCATCTAGAATATTCATGCATGAAGAAGACCCTCGACCAGTTGAAAACTATCCTTGTACAGAACAATATTTCCCTTCCACAAGGTGATGAGATGTCTGATGATGGAGAGAAGACTGAAGAACATGAGATATTACATGCCTTAAAGGTAGGCCTCGCTCTGTCAAAGGCTTACTTGATATATTTTGGAGCATCCAACCACATGGTTTCCTCCAGGGAATCCTTCATCACTTTCAGTCTATCAGGAGGACCTAGAAGTCATATAGGAGATGACTCTAAAATACCTATTTTTGAGAAATATTTAGATAAAATACAACATGAATAGTTCAATAATGGAGTCTATGTTCCCTCTCCTACAACAAAGAAAATTGTTGAATATGAAGAAGAAGCATAATCTTCCACACAGTCAAGTTTTAAGTTTCAAGAGCCTCCAGTCATGCTTGTAGCCGCTCTCATCAATTTTGGTGTGGCAAATCAAGTACCACAAGTCTCCTTCAAACTTGCTTATGGGGATTTGATGTTAGTTTCCTCTTATGAGTTTGCTGATATTTTATTTTGTGAATAATTGGTTATCTCTGAAGCTATATAATATTATGGAGCTCAAGCATTCACTCACCACAGTCCCAGGGATTCTCTACCTATCTATTTGATCACATGCCCATCTCCTCACAGAACTAGTAAATATCTACACTCTGCATTCGCCTGGACACTTTCTCCTAACACTTGGGGATGATTTTACCTCACATGGTTAAATGTTCAAGGCTGCAATATATCAGTTGATTGGGTTTTCCTCACATGGTTCAAATTCTCAAGCACCTTTTCTCTTTGATTAGTTGATTTCAATTTCTCTACATGGGTCCAGTTTTCATCTAGCAACTGTTTATATTTTTGATTCAGTTTAGCATATTATTATTCTTCCAAGGAGGAAGATTCCTCCTGACATAATAATTTAGTTTGGATTCATAGGTTTACATGTACAGATTCAAGATACTGCTGCACAGAAGAACCATAATACTTCTCTGTTGTTGCATAGTGCTACAAATTGCAACAAAATATTTTGCAAGTTTTTAACTTGTTTTTCCTATTTCCTGCTTATTTTGATGGGGGGGGGGGGGGGGGGGGTTCCCATGGGGTTTTCCCCTATTTCCTCGATTTATTAAGCATATTTTTTTTTTTATCTTTTAGATTGTATATGGGTGAATTTTGGCCTTGTTTCCAGGGCCCATAGTTGTCCTAGTTAGGATTCAGGGGGTTGTTAGGATTTATAATTCTCCCTTGTCCAAACTATCTATTAGATTATATTTTCCTAACTTATGAGTCATTTAGTTATTACTGGGTCCACTAGTACCATTAGGTCCACTTGGAATAATGGGGCCGCATGTACCAGTCACTAGAGTGTGGGGAACACCAATATAGGATAATTGGAACTGACTGCATCTTCATGCATCAATTTAGGAGCCAATGGGAGTGCCGAAACCAACCTCCTTTAGTTGTTGGTAGTTAGTGACTAGTCAAGCTTATTTATGCTTTAGTTAGATTTAGTTAGATATCCTCGAGTTTAGTTAGCACTAGTTATGCATGGCTACATGTGGGAAGGTTCCAGTTCTCACCTACTTCTCACATACCACTGTAGTTAGACTAGTTTGATTGATTGTAACTGATTGAGAGACTAGATTAGACATCTGGAGTTAGATTGTTGAACTCCGATAGTAATTGAGACACTTCTAGTTAGACATGCAATCAATATTGAGTTGGTATATTCAAATTCATCTCTCATGATTCGAATTATCCTTTATGTAACACTATTGTATACTGCTAGGATTAATGAAGTTTATACTATAATTATACTGAGAAATTCTTATCTGTTTCCTGTGAGATTTCTTTTGTTCAATGGGTATTATTCATTTCTTTTCATTGCAAATAATCAAGAATCTAATATCACTCATTGCTTAAAGATCAATGGAATATTAATTATAACACTTACATCTGCACTTTATATGATCTTGTGTAACCTTTTATTGTAACATCTATACACCTTCTTGGTGGATGAATATCCTAAAAATATTCCTTCATCAGTCCTAGAATCAAAATTTCAAAGATCATCCTCGTTCCTTTTAATGTAGCAATTGTTTCCAAATACTTTGAAATACTTGACTGAGGCTAGTATTCCATACCATAGTTCATAAGGAGTCTTGTCCTTATTCACTCTGAGTTTTCCTCTATTAAGTATATAGACAATTGTGTATACTGCTTCTCTCCAATATGTATCTAAAATCTTTTCTTCATTAAGCATTGTTCTAGCAACTTCTTGGACTGTTCTATTCTTCTTTTCAACAACATCATTTTGTTTAAGAGTATTTGCATCTGAAAATTGTCTTTTAATCCCATGTATCTCACAAAACTTATTGAACTCATTTGAGGTAAACTATCCCCCATTGTCTGATCTAAGACAATTGATTTTCTAATTTGTCTCATTTTCAAACATTGCTTTGAATATTTTGAACTTTTCAAAATCTTATTATTTTTCTTTGAGAAATTTTACCCAAGTCATCCTCATATAATCATCAATGACAAGTATAAAATAGTTTCTCCTTGCAGACTTTTAGTCCTTGTTGGTCCACAAAGATCAATCTGAACTATTTCCAGAGGATGTGAGGTCATATGTTCTTTTGTTTTGAAACTGGATTTAGTTTTCTTTCCATGTTGACAATGTCTACAAACTAAGTGTCTAAGTTTATAGGTTTCACAATTTTAGGGAAGTCTCTCACAACTTCTTTCTTACTTACCCTTGAAAGGTTATCAAAATTTAAGTGTCCCATCCTTTTGTGCCATAACCAACTTTCATCAACCATACTCAAGTAGCATTGATTTTCATTTTCTAGGATGTATACATTGTTTGAATTCCTTACAACAGTGCCAACAATTCTTCTTGAGTCCTTTTTTCCGATTTCACATTTATTAGAGTAAAAAATACAAATGTGCCCTTGGTCACATGTTTGACCTACACAGAGGATATTAGGCTTAAGTTTTTCTACCAATAACACATTTTCTGCTTTGATATTGCTATTGAAAACAACTATCCTTTACCAATTATTTTGGAAGACATATTGTCTCCAAATGTGACTCTACCCTTATTATATTTTCTTAGTTTTAAGAACTTGTTTGGGTCACCTGTCATATGTTTTGAACACCCACTATCCATATTCCATAGATTTGTTTCTCTTTTGCGCATAAGGCGATCATGGATCTTTACTTTTCTTCCAATCCTTCTTTTGTGTTTGGTCTTGAAACTTATTTGCAATAGTCTTCTTTGTAGGAGTCATCAGTTTAAAATCTCTTTCCATATGTCCATGGTTATTACATTTGTAACACTCTAGGTCATATGTTTGAAGAAGTGTAAAAAGGTTATGATTCCTTCCTTTTGGTTTGTCACTAGGTGAATTCTTCTTGTATTCACAAAAAATTCCATAGGCTCTTCAATTTAGGGCTTTGTGTCCAAAGTTATTACAAGAGTAACAAGGACCAAAGAAGATCTGTTGATATCTATTTGTCATTGGTATCCTAGGTATCACATTAATCCTATTTTTGTCATGAGAGGTTGGAATAGAATTCTTGATTTCTTCCTTCTTAACTGGACTCTTTAGTGCAAAAACATAGATTTTTTTATTTCCACCTTGGTTTGTGAAAGAAGAATATTTTGTCCTATATCCTAATCTAAATTTATCGTTTGATGATCTCTAGCTATTTAGGTTATACTCTAATATCTTTGAGCTTCCCTCAAATTTTGATTTCGTAGCTTCTTAATCAAGATTTTTCTTAAGCCGCATGATCTTTTCTTCAAGCCTTTCAGATTCTTGTATTCTTCTTTTGACCTACAAATTTAGGTCCTCTTCAATCCTTTTGGCCTCTAGAAGTTGAGTTTCCAACTCACTAATGACATGGTTTCATTGTTTTTTCTTTCTCCTGCATTTCTCAAGTTCTTCAAGAGCACTAATGAGTTCATATTTTAAGTCTACTTCAACTTCCTCATATGATTCACCATTTTGATCTTGAGTATCTACCCTCATGAATAGAATTTTTGTTTCTTCATCTTCACTATCTTCCATAGTGTAAATAATTTTCTTTTTCTCATAGTACTTCTTTTTGTTTCTCATTTTACCCTTTTTGAACTTCCTTGAGACTTCTCTCTCATCACTCTCATCTTGTTTAGAGTAAGGACATTTTGAAGCAAATTGTTCAATTCTTCCACAACTAAAACACTTTAGGGGTAGATTTCCTTTGTATTTGCCAATAAATCTCTCAAGTTTTTTAATAAAATAGGATTATTCATCATATGAAATATCTGAATGGTTTTTGGATAGATCCTTGGACTTCTTTGATTATTTTATGGATTTAAATGTTGTCTCTTTCCTTGAAGGATCATTCTGTCCCATTTTCATCTCATATGCAGTGAAAATCCCATGTAGTTCATCTACTATTATCATATCAAGGTCATCTCGTTCTTCTAGAGTGGATACCTTTGAGTCATAATTCATTGGCAATGTTCTTAGTACCTTGCCAACTACTTATCTTTCTTTTAACTCTCCTCCAAGGCCTCTAATAACATTGACAACTTCATCTACTCTTAGAATGTATTCTCCAAAATTTTCTTCTTCTTTCGTTTTTAGGCTCTCAAACTGTCCTTTATATGTCTAAATCTTGGCTTCTCTAACTTTGGATGCCTCTTCATAGAAAATATTTAATTTATCCCAAGCTTGTTTGGCAGTCTTGCATCACATGACTTTTACAAATACAGAGTTTGTCAATCCACTCAAGATTTCATTTAGGGATTTTGCATTACCCTCATATTGGTCTAGTTCCAATATGTATGTAGGTAGGTTGTCTTCTAGTTTATACTCATTTTCAGTTGCTGCCCAAACCTTCCATCCAAGAGACATCAGATGGCACTTCATTCTCACACTCCAGTATGCATAATTTTGTCCTATGAATAATGGTTTTCTGTTGGTGGCTAACCCTTCTCGTTGATCTGTAGTGGGTTTTAAGTAGGATCTTTCTTCTAGTGGTTAAACTGTAGTGAAGAAACATGCTCTGATACCAATTATTGTAATATTGGACAATACTGAGAGGGGGGGGGGTGAATTAGTATTGATAACTTTTAACAATCTAAACCACTTTTAATTTATTAATTAACACACATGACCAACAAGAACACACAGAACACAAATTTACCATGGAAGCCCAATTAGGTAAATCACCAATACTTCCTGTTACTTCAAAATTATATTCACAAATAGTTTCTTCCTGCTACTACAGACAAGGATGATACTACACCCTATTTACCAACAACTACTGGAAGGAGGATATGGCCCCCTGGTTTTATCAGCTGCTACTGAAAGGATGTTACTACACTCTATTTACCAGCTACCACTAGATGGAGGTTGCGACCCCCTGGTTTTATTAGCTGCTACTAAAAGGATGAAACAACACCCTATTTACCAACTACTATTGGAAGGAGACTACAACCTCCTTGCAGGCCCGTAGCATGCCCTAGCACCACTCTGCCACCCTAATTTGATTTCATCAGACTTCCAGATCTTTTTTATGATTTCAATCCTGTCACTGGTTTTCCTTCTTTGGTCTCTGACTACTACTGCTTCTACTTATATCTGGATAACAAAGACACTCTACTATCAAATCGATCTTCTGTTTAAATATCCATCATATTTTCCTTTTCAATAATCACATCCTTCCAAATTTGTTTATCATGCCCTTTCATCAAATCATTACACAAATTCATTGTGTCCTTTCACAACATATTATGTCTACGTTTAATTAACTAAACATACTATGTTTATCATTTTAATTCTGTTGATCTCTATTTCTTAATTGATTCATGTAACTTATTGGTTTGATTTTATCAAAATAACACTCTGACCCTTTTTGAATACTAACGTTAATCTCTTTATAATGTGCTGTAATCCTTCACTTTAGTTGCAGATATTATACTTACAATGTGCGTGTATATTACATACACCTATGCGAGCATATTGTGTAGACATACACATAGACAACCTCTGGCATGCATTACTAGATGGCCTTTTAACCTCCTGTATTAACACAGGAAAATTTTCATTTTTTTCAACAGGAAAAGTGTCTTTCCGCAATGATAATTTTGCACCAAAATTCTTTCCGAAATTGCCTTTTTTTGCAATGATATTTCTGCAACAAAAATCCTTCCGCAACTACCTTTCCGTAAGGTACTTTCCACACTGTTGATTTCTTGCAGACTCTTCCCTGACTATTGATTTGAGATCAGATGCGGATTGCGGTTTTATAAAATCTCAAAAATGAATTCCACAATTTCCTTTTTTTTCAAACTTATTTCACATCATCAATCTATTATGGACTCTTTTTCGACCGTCGATATTAGATCTGATGTAGATTGCGAATTGCAGGTTCTCCAATTTTGTTCAAACTACTTTTGTAATTCTCTTTCCACAAGTTTTCTTCCACGACGTCAATATCTTGTGGAGTCTTTCCTGACCGTCGATATTGTGGATTGCGGATTGCGGATGTGCCTTCTAATAGGTTCAAAATGGGCTTCCGTAAATCTCTTTCTCCAGATCCTTTTCCAAAACTCTATGAGCCATCTATTTCTTGCAGATTCTTTCCTGATCGTTTATCTTCAAATTGTGGAATGCAGAACCACACTTTCCCATTTTGGACCTCCACAATTTTCTTCTGTAAATTTGTTTCTACATTTTTTTTAGACCGTTGGTTTCCTTGTGGGTTCACTCTTGACTGTCGATCTATGATCAAATGCGGATTGCAGATATTTAATTTTCATGTGCGAAAATAATTCACCACCACCAATCTTCTCAAAATCGGTTTCCGCAATTCCTCTTCTGTAATAGTCTTTGCATAGCTTAAATATCTTGCAGTTTCGTATTGCAAAGACTATTATAGACTGATGATATTTGTCTCTTGACTGATCTGGGCCGTCGAACTATTCACTTCACTCTAATGTTTGGGAATGTTATTTTCCACGGATATCTACTTTGTGGGTCTTTTCCCTGTCTTCGACCCTGTCATCGATCTACCATCAACTTTGTAATTCCTTTGTCTTATACTAATTTTTCCCTGTCATCATGTTTACTGATTATTCCTTTGTCATTGCTGAACTCCTTTGACATCAATTGACAACTATTTTTAACAATTTGGTAGAGGAGAATCATGAGCTTGCTTTAAAATTTTCTCCTTCAAACTCAAACAAGGGACCAAATAGATTCTATATTTGTAGTATATGATTCCTTCCAACACCTTATACCTATCATCATGGTTAGTTCCATCAAAAATTTTACATTAAACCTTATCCTTGGCATACTCTACTTCTAATGTGGCTTTCCAATTTTATGCTACATCCATTAGAGAAATAGAGGGTCTTCTAGATAAGGCATCAACTACCACATTATTTTTTCCCTTCCGATATTCAATATCAAAGTCAAATTCTTGAATCTTACTCACCAACTTTTTTTCCCTTTAATTTATATCCTTTTGAGTGAGGAAGTACGTTAAGCTGTTATGGTAAGCTTTTACCACAAATTTGTTTCCCACCAAGTATTTTCTAAACTTGATCAAAGCATGCATGATGGCTAACATTTGTTTATCATAAATGGAGTAAATCTTCTCATGTGGATGTAGCTTCCTACACTCAAAATCTATTGGGTTTTTTCCTTGTTTTAGGACTGCTCCAATGCCCTCTCCTAATGCATGACATTCCAAGAAAAATGCTTTAGAAAAATCAGGCAAGGCTAGAATAGGAAACTTTCTTATTACCTCTTTCATTCTTTGGAAATATTTTTAAGCCCATCCATGCCATTGGAAAACATCTTTCTTTGTCAAATCAATGAGAGGCAAAGTGAGTTGGGAGAACCCCTTCAAAAAATTTCTATAGTAGGTGAAAATTTCAGTGAATCCTCTAAATTCATTGATATTTTTGGGACGAGGACATTCTATAATGGCTCTTATTTTCTCCATATCCACCTTCACACCATCTTGACCAATGATGTGTCCAAGATACAACGTCTCTATCAAACCAAACTCCCATTTTGACATCTTAGCAAACAAAGATTGATCATGCCAAATTTTTAATACCTCTTCTAGATGATGCAAATGTTCATTCTAAGTTTTATTGTAAATAAGAATGTCATCAAAGAAAACTAGTACAAACTTATGAATTTTCTTGTGGAAGATATTTTTGATGCATGACTGGAATGTGGTAGGTGCATTTGTCAAGCCAAATGGCACGCCAACAAACTCAAATCTACCATAGTGGCATCTAAAAGCAGTCTTTGGTATGTCTTCTTCCCTCATTCAAATTTGATGATAACTAGATCTAAGGTCAATCTTTGAGAAGAACTTGGCTCCATGGATCTCATCCATGAGCTCATCAATCCTTGGGATGGGATCTCTATTCTTCACTATCTTCTTATTCAATGCTCTAAAATCAATGCACATTGTCAAAGTTCTATCCTTTTTCTTTACCATAACAACTGAAGAAGCATATGGTTTGGAACTAGGCCTTATGATACCCAACTCCAAGAGTTATTTAATGCCCTCCTGAATCTCATTCAAATCCTTTTGGGGTGTCAATAGGGCTGCATTTTTATAGGTTGTGTTCCTATATCTAACTCAATGATATGCTCCACCCCTTTGTCTGGTGGTCTTCCGAGGGGAAGGTCTTCAAAAACCTTCTCATACTTACTCAATAACTTCTTTATATCCTTAGGATTCTTAGTAACCTTCAAGTGAGGTTTAGGAGATATAATTAAACATTCAATAGCCCATTACATGTCTCCATGCCTCAAGATAGACCTCATGTTGTGAGAGGACACCACTTGATTTGGGTAAGTGTGCATTCCCCTCAACAAGATGGGTTTCCCTTTCGAATTTTTGAACCTCATTTTAGGGACTTGATAGTTAATTTCCAAATACAACCATTGTACTCCCAAAACCACATTTGTATTAGCCACATTCACTATTGTCAGTGATAGTATGATTTCCTATAGTAACTTGAAGCTTTGGAATCCATTTAGTGTAGTCCATAGAATTGTTACCTGAAATGATGAATGTGAAACCATAAAAATTTTAGCTTGTAACTTTGTCCTCTTCACCAAGGCTTCATCTATGAAGTTATGATTGACTCCACCATCCAATAGAATTGTGACCTTTTGGCCTTGTATGTTACCCTTGAGACTCAAGGTGTGGAATCTAGGTACACCTGAGAGTACTGCAGATTTTCCTGTCTCAGGAGTGGGCTGTTCTTCTTGTGCTGTTTCATACCCCTCTTCTTGGGCTGCAAGTTGTGATTCTTCCTCTACCCCCCACTCTTCATCATCTTTAGAAAAAACTTCAATGTAGTGTTCCTTCCCCTTAGCACATTAATGTCCTGAAACCCAAGGTTGTTGGCATGTGAAACATAGCTTCTCTCTTCTAAGTTCCTCTTTGCTTGGTCCTCCTTTATTTTATTTGGTATAGGAGTCCCTTTTCCATGGTTTCTTACCTTGAACTTGGAAGGGAAATTTGGCTTAGGGGAGTATTTGGTTCTTAGAAACACATTCTACAAATCTCTTGTCAAATTCATGGAATCCTTCAATGTGGTTGGCTTGTGGGATTTCACAAGCCCTATCAAATGTTATTTCAATTATTAAGTAAATAATAAAACCAACCTAGCCATAGATACATCGGAAACCATTACTAAAATATTTTCAAATTCTAACATATATGCTTCAGGAGTTCCTACTTGCTTCAATTGTGCTAGTTCTTTTTAAGGAATTTCAGGGAATTTCCTATGAGATATATCCATTAATGCATTGGATAATGTTAGGATTATTAATCCTCCCTTGGTCAAATGTCTATTAGGTTAATTAGCCTAACTTAGGAACCTTAATTAATTATTTGGGTCCACTTGACCTAATGAGGACACATGTACTAGTCACTAGAATGTGGGGAGCACTACTAGAGGTTAACTTCCATTTAATGCATGTGCATGCATTAGTTTGGGTGCCTCCTAGACCAATCCCTACATTTTAGGAGCCATTGGGAGTCCCGACACGAACCTGCTTCTGTTAGTTGGAGTTAGTACTAGTCAGTCTTAGTTAGGCCCCAATTACTTTCAGTTAGTTAACAATAAGTTAGCTAGCACAAGATTTTCATGGCTAATCAATGCTTGCATGTAGAGTAGGCGCCTTTTCCCACCTACCACACTCAGTTTCACTGAGTTAACTAGCTATCACTGATTGATTGAGTTGTTGGACATCTGGGAGTTGATTTATTGGACTCCGATATTAATTAAGTCACCATGAGTTAGATGGTTAGTTAGATGCAGTCACATCCAATGGATAGATTCGAATCCATCCCTAATTGATTTGAATTGTTTTCCTATGTAAACTATTGTAACACCAGATGTTATTATTGTGAATGATACTGTAAATTCCTGAGCAATACTTGTTCGTTTCATGTGTGGTTTGTTTTGTTCAGTTTGTATCTTCATTCTCCATTTACTGTAAACATTATTAGAACTATCTTCTTGACGATCTAAATGGAATTCAAATTATAATATGGTATCAGAGCCTTCTCAAGTAGGTTTCATGCTTGTTTCTCCCCATCAAACATAAGAAGCATCCAGGTTTCCACAGAAGTCCCTTATGATGATTTTCTAGCTATGGATTTATTCAGAGTAGCAGAGAGGGCATGACGGACCCTGAAAACATGTTCATGTTGAGAGGAAAAACATGATTCTAATAGTTCATATGTTTTAGTGTGTTATTGTAGTGAAATTGATAGGTGCAACGTAGCTTGTGTGAATTTTTTGTAATCTTTCAGCCGGAGAAATTATGAGTTCTCAAACTCCTGAACCATGTATCCTCACAACTTCCAATTATCTTGATTAGAGGATTGATATGCAGCTGTCCTTACACAAGCATGGCTACCATTGGATCATACATGGATGGGAGCCTAAGCCTCATCAGCTAGTTGAAAGGAACAAGTTTCTGAACCATTGTGATGAAGCATTCAGGTACTTATGTACTTATATATCTAGAGATCTCCTCTTCCACCTAGAAGGCTTGAGGAATCCCAGATAATATTGAGAGAAGCTTGATAGATTTTTTAACAAACAATATGAGCTTTGGGGACACATTCTGGAGATTGAGTTGGTATCTTTACTTCCCAACAATTTCGATACTATTGAGCAATTCTTTACTAAATTCAAGTCTCTGGTACTTCAATGCAGACAATGTGGAATAGAGTGGAAGGATGAGCAGAATGTCCTTTCCATACTCAGCAAACTAGGCTCTGATTATTCTGTATTTGTTTCCATATTCCATTCCAAGCAGTAAAGCTTTCTTGATTGGAAAATTCCTTCATTAGATTCTTTTTTCGAGTCTTTAATCAAGGAGAAAGACAAGTTGATTCAAATGGGAGTCATAAATACCTCCAAAGATCGAGCTCTCCTAGTTACTGACTCTTCCAAAGTGCAAGAAAAGGGGATATAAAAGAATAAGGATCCCAAAGCATCTGATTCAAAGCCTAAATAGAATCAACAAAATTCCGAAGGAGCCTCCAACTCTAAGAAGAACAATAAAAAGTGTCCCTACTTTATGAGGGGTGTTCATCTAGAAAACTCGTGCATGAAGAAGACCCTCGACCAAATGAAAGATATATGTGTATAGAACAATATTTTCCTTCCAAAAAGAGCAGTAATGCCAAATGATGAACAACAGAGTGAAGAAGATGAGATATGCTCGCATGCAAGTCTCTCTCCATCGAAGGCTTATGTGATAGATTCTGGAGCATCCAACCACATGGTTGCTTCTAGGGAATCCTTCATCACCTTCCCTCTATCAGGAGGACCTAGCAGTCATATGTGACATGACTCTAAAATCCCAGATGTTGAGAGAGGTCTAGATAAAATCCATCATGATGATTTCATGCCCTCTCCTACAGAAAAGCAAATTGTTGAAGATGAATAAGAATCAGATTTTTCCCTATAGTCAATTCGAATGGAAGAAAGTCTTCTTAAAATGACTCCTTATCTTGCTGCTCTAGAAGTGTATCAGATCCCTGATATCTCACCTCCTCACATGGCTGATCCTGAAGAAGACAATAGAATATTTGTTTGTGAAAAAAAACTCTCCTTCTATTCTTTGCAAAAATTCTCCAGTAATTCTATAAATTTTGTGCATAGGGTACCGATGACTGTTTCAGAAATGGTAGAGGAATTTGATTTCTCTCTATATAATGATGTTTCTGGTGTGAATATAAGTAATACCATTGATATTATGGAAATAATATCATATTAGAAGAGTTATCCATTCACTCTCATTAATCTAGAGCTTCCAGTAAATTCCTATAGGATTGCATGCGCCAAAAATTAGAATTTTGAAGAAGGAGAAAATTGTGCATCTATCATCTCCGTGGAGCAAAGTTTTGGATATGATTTATTTTCTGATCTGATAATATGTGATTAAGGTTTTAAGATTCAAGAGCTTTCAGTATTGCTTGTAGTTGGTTTGATCAATTTTGGTGTGACAAATCAAGCACCGCAAGTCTCCTTCAATTTTGTTGTTGAGGATTCGATGTTAGTTCTCTCTTATGAGTTTGATGATATCATATTTTATGAATTATTGGTTATTTATGAAGCTATATCAGATTATGGAGCTCAATCATTCACTCTCCATAGTCCAGGGGCTTCTCTACCTTTGGTCACATGCTCATCCCCTCACAGAACTAGTAAAGAGGAAGACATTTTGCATCCGCCTGGACACTTGCTCCTAACACTTGGGGATGATTTTACCACTCATGGTTTTCTGTTCAAGGATGAAATATATCATATTATTGGGTGTTACTCACATGGTTCAAATTCTAAAGAACGTTTTCTCTCTCTTTAGTTGATTTCAGCTGCTCTACATGGGTCTAGTTTTCACCGTACAACTGTTTATAATTCTAATTTAGCTGAGTACATTGTTATTATTCAAAAGGGGAAGATTCCTCCAAACATAAGAAATTTGTTTGGATTCATGGGTTAAACTACATAGAAGAACCAAGATACTGCTGCTGCATAGTGCTGCAAATAGCAGCAAATTTTTTCACAAGTTTTATTCAAAATTTGTATTTCTGCTTATTTTAAGGGGGGGGGAGGTTTCCCATGTGGTTTTCCCCTGTTTCCTTGGTTGTATTAAGAAATATTTTTTTACTATATTTTAGATTGAATTTGGGTGACCTATGGTCCTTTTACTGGGGCCCACATTTGTCCAAGTTAGGATTTAGGGGGGGTGTTAGGAGTATTAATCCTCCCTTGGTCAAATGTCTATTAGATTAATTATCCTAACTTAGGAACCTTAATTAATTATTTGGTTCCACTAGTACAATTGGGTCCACTTGAACTAATGGGGCCACATGTACTAGCCAGTAGAGCGTGGAGAATACTTATATAGGTTAATTTCCACTTACTGCATGTGCATGCATTAGTTTGGGCACCTCCTAGACCAATCCCTACATTTTAGGAGCCACTGGGATTCTTGGCACCAACATACTTCAGTTAGTTGGAGTTAGTACTAGTCATTCTTAGTTAGCCCCTAGTTAATTTTAGTTAGTTCACAATTATTTATCTAGAGCAATATTTGCATGGCTAATGCATGGATGCATGTGGAGTAGGTGCCTTTTCCCATTTGCCGCACTCAATTGCACTGATTTAACTAGCTATCACTGATTGATTGAGTTGATGGACATCTAGGATTTGATTTATTGGACTCCGATATTGATTTAAGTCACCATGTGTTAGATGGTTAGTTAGATATAGTCACATCCAGTGGATAGATTCGTATCCATCCCTAATTGATTTGAATTATTTTCCTATGTAAACTATTGTAACACCAGATATTATTATTGTGAATGATACTGTGAATTCCTGAGCAATACTTGTCCGTTTCATGTGTGGTTTTTTTTGTTCAGTTTGTATATTCATTCTCCATTTATTACAAACATTATTAGAACTATTTGTTATACCAAAATCCTGTCACCATTTGACATACCTACTTTCCCTGAATCCCAGCTTCTAGAGTGGAAACTAAATGATTTTTCATCAATCTTACATGAAAACTCCCAGCACCGTGCATACCCCTTTATCCAGGAGTAGTACCCTTGTTCACACTGCCCATACTTTGTTTCCCATAAGTGGTGCCACTGCTTATGGTCCTTAGTCCATAAGCGGTTATTACCAGAACTGCTATGTCACTGAAGGAAAAATGCAGTACCCTGGGTAAAAAGGGAAAAAGAGAAGCTTCTCGAGGCTTCTAGATGATAAGCCTTGAGATATCCCTTATCCCTACTATAGTGGGTCATTTGAGCTCAAGATCCCCCATCCTAGGATCTTGGAGGCCACCTCACCCACAAATCTCTCAACCTACCCTATCCATCTAGCCTTATAAATACAAGCTTTTGGCCATAGTTGAGGGAGGGAACATTGAAGGTATTGTTATGCTGTTGGATTGATCCTTAGCCCAAGATCATTTGGAGAGAGCATAGAGAACTAGAGTCGGAGCTTTTGGGGATGAGAATTTGGTTTCATGGAGATGCATGTCAACGCTAAGGCTTGGTTGTAAACTTCTTCATATTTCATCAATGCAAGTTGATTTATATCCCACATATGTTGTTGTTGTTTTGATTTTGCATATATGTTGCTAGATTCCTTAGTCACTAGGATAGATTAGTAGATCATATTCTGGTTGCTTTGATCTATTTCATGTTGAACTTGATTGCAGGTACATAGGTGGACTATCAAAGACTTGTATTCCAGATATCTACAGTGTCTAGGGAGAGTCTTCAACCTCTATCCTCTATTTGTTCTGGATCTGAACCATTCAGACCAGTGGAACACCTTGTTGTTCGCAGGAGGTGAAATATTCCAGCTAACAAATCTGGCGACTCCATTGGGGAAATTCCTATCAGTTGTTCTGATCTTCCTCAGTCTGTAACTCTTGTCCAAATCCAGGCTCCATTTTCTTTAACTCTCTTCAGTCAGATCTACTTTCTGACTTGCATTATATGGGTTTGAAATTTCTAGATCCGTTCAGATCTGAGTTGTTTCGGTATTTTATGCTCTATTTCCATACTCAATTCATCAGTATTTTCCTTGATCTAGTCTTTTCTGATCTGATCCATTGTTCTTTTTTTTTTTTTGGCCATCTACAGGGAACCGCGCCCATGCTGTGTACGAGGAGCGGTGCCACCGCCTGAACAAAGTGAGCAGTAAGTGGTGCCACCGCCTGTAACCTGTTTGCTAGGAGTGGTGCTATCTTGGAAATGCTCTGTCAAACACCTCTGAAGCACGGTGCGAGGTAGGCATCATCCCAAAACACTTTTTCCTCATTTTTCTTTGCAAAAATTTGGATTTGGATTGCTTTCAGTTCTGTCATCAGGCTTGTGTTACTGAATCTGATGTGTGTGGCTTGCTGATTTGATGGTTTAAGATTGATTTGAGTGGAATTTCAAAAGTTTGTTTAAGTATTTTTGATTGTTCATCCGCTTCTATGCTTGATTGGTTATGTTTAAAGAAGGATTCCTTGTTTTCTGAAAATTTTGGGGTGTTATTGAAATCTCTTTTTGTTGCATAAACTGAAAGAAGAACACTAGATTAGCTTCTAGGTTTCATTTCTTACTTGCATAGTAAACTTCTTTTTCCTTCCTTCAAAAAAGAAAAGTTTTGACTGAGACTAGGACATCATCTTTGAGTGTTGGATTTGAGTTTTCTAATTGGATTTGCAAGCTTTCAGAACCTTCATGATCTTCTGTCTCTCATGCATCTAGGATTATCTCGATCAAAAAAAAAATGGTAGTTTTAAGTTAGATTTGCTTATGTTTTTGAGACAATTGAAAAGATAGAGTGCATTTGCATGTAGGTGTGCCTTTTTTTTTTTTTTTAGGAAAAGAGATCCTCACCCTTCTCATTTTCTTTCGAAAAGAAGAAATCGGTTTTGTAAAAGTGTTTGCTTGTCTTTGATTAGATGTTCATGACTATTGTTTGGAAGTCTTTTTGGTTTTGAAACAAGAAGAAAACACTTTCTTCCCTCTCGTAAGTAGGCATACTGAATGATAAAGTGAACATTTGCACAAGCATACTGCATGGTTTTTCTTTTCTGTCAAAACATCATGCATTCACCTAACTGTACAAGTTAAAATTAATGGTAGTTGTAGGTTAAAATTTACGTAGTAACTTGAGTGATAGGTTAGAGATGTGTTTGGGCGTCGTTAAGTGTAGGAGCTGTCATTATTTGTTAGCATTACATTCCGGGACTCATGCGGTTCTGCCATGTACCGTCGGTATATCGAACGGCCTTTCACGTACCCTTGAGGTATATAGAAAGGTACTTCACATACTCGATTGTATATTGGAAGGCCCCTTGTGTACAGTTATGCATTAGAAAACACTACTACCGATTCGAGCCCCAACGTACCTTGAGTATATCGGGAGACCCCACTAGGGTACCTTATCCATCTGAGAAAATCCCTTTGGCCATCTTGTTTGGATCCATACACCAAAAACAACATTCGGGGAGATTACTATGCACGTACTCTCGAGGTATATCTCGAGTGGCGCCTTCTTGACAATCCTAGTGAGAGACCTGACTTTTGAACTCCTCTTGTCATTTTAAGTCCGCTTGTTTTGACCTATAGTTTGTGTAGGGAAGTCTTTTGGTGTGTTTTCTAGATTTTTAGACCTTAGGTTATATAGGAACTGTACAAACTGGCTGAGTTAAGACAACCCAGAAGAGTACGGGGCTCGCCACCTGATTTTATTCCTGGTTCAGGAGAAAATCCTATGGAAGCTATTGACCAAGGAGTCGCTACCACCTCCCATGTGGGAGATAATGTGGTTGTGGAAAGTGGAGTACCATATTCTTCACACTCACCTCCCTTGGTCTAACATCCTTCTTGGGAACATGCATCGTTCCATTCTCCCATGGAAGGACGTGTTGATGATGTTGCTCGCCCAGATTTTGGTCCCAATGCTTCATTTTGGGAAACCCATGTAGGTCAAGCCATTGATTCATTTGGCACCCATGGAATCTCTTCTGAAATTGAGGAAGAACATAGGCAATACCATTTTTCCATTCTCCGCGTGAAGGAAATTGATTGGCAGATAGACGACATCTTAGGTCTAATACTACCAAGGTCCACATCTGTTCCTAGGGGATATCGTTCACTCACCGAATCTATGAGACCCATTGAACCGATTATAGATCGTCCATTGACAACCTGCAACCCAGTTCAAGTACCACCCCTATCACCTCTCATGTTATGTCTATCCCTAATCTTCCCAGGTCTTCTACACCTAAGATTCAACCCTCAATTCTTGTTTCGTCAGTACCTTCTAATGTCAGGGGACAACCCCTGGCATGACCTATGTTATTTGACAACGGAATTGTTGCTAGTCAAAGACAGACCTCTAACATAGAACCATCTATAGTTTATGCCCCTCCCACCCATACTAATGTGGTAAATCCCCCATCCAGCTCAGGTCATCCCTTGGGGGCACAACCTGTTATCGTTCAGTCTTCTGGAGGTTATGGTTATCAAATGCCTGTAGGTAATCGTCCATCTAATTCTACAGGAATGCCTTATGCTGGAATTCCATACCCTAGTAACACTTTTATGCCATGGGGGCAACCCAACTGGTCTTACATGCCAGTTATGGGAGGGATACCTATACATACTATGGGAGGTGCGGGAGGACCATCTTATGGAGGTCCTCTCCCTGGGGGACCTAATGGTACTGAAGGATCTGGAAACTTTCCTCCTTATGGTCCTAGTGGTCCTGAGGGACCTGGTGGCTCTCCCTTCTGGGTTTGGATGGTCTGGTGGCCCTCCACTTAGTGGTTCTAGTGGCTCTGGAGGTTTACCACCTCCTGGAGGCTTCGGAGGGTCTGGTGGTCCACCTCCTGGTGGTCCTGGTGGTCCCGGTGGTCCTGGTGGTCCCGATGGCCTTGGCGGTCCTCCTCCTGGAGGCCCTGGTGGTCCTAGTGGTCCTAATTTCGGAAATCAACCCCTCGTGGGTGGATCTTCCAGTGGTTCTTCCTTACAGTAACCTGTTTATCAGTCTACCTATGGTCCTACTGGTAATTATATGCCATATCAATATTACCAGTATGTGTAACCCAATAGAAAGTTACCCTTCCTAGCAAGTTTATACTTGCCTGATTTGTCCAATTTGATTAATGATCCCATTCAACACAATCCCTCGTGGCCTCCCATTTCGGTAAAGTTACCATCGGATATTCCAAAATTTGAAGGAAAGCAGGGTGAAGATCCTCAGAACCATGTTATGACTTTTCATTTATGGTGTTCTTCGAACTCCCTCGTGGATGATTCTATTCAGTTACGACTCTTTCAGTGAACTTTGACCAGTACAGCCACGAAGTGGTACATTGAACTCCCACAACATTCGTTTGTGGATTTTGGCTCGTTGGAAACCATGTTCCTTACACACTTTAAACTCCCTATTCTTTATGAAACGGGCACTGAACTTTTAACTTCTCTGCGATAGAACACCTCCACCCACATTTCTGATCATATTCATGAGTGGAGAAGGTAGAGAAGGCTGATTAAGGCCCCTATTCTAGATCAGTTGTTAGCTGATTGGTTCACTAAGTCCTTGTTGCCTCCTATTGCCCAAGATGTGGCTATAGGCGGTGCCATTACCGAAGTGCAGGCTATTAGTTGGGCTCAGTACCTAGACTTGGTCTATTCCAAGTATCGAACTCTTTACAACCTGATTCCTCAAGCTCCTCGCCCCAGCACTGACCCTGCCAAGCCACCAACAAAAGTACCTGTTGATGGGGTTGTTGGTTCAATCTAGTACCCGTCCATAACAAAACCTACCAAGCAAACCCAAACTGCTACTCCTTCAACTAATAAGGTTTTTGTCGAGGTCAATTCTATTCAAAGTAGTCAAACCTTAGGTAATAAAAGGGAAGGTAAAAATATAAATAAAAAACCTCGAAACCAACAGGAGACCCCACGACTAACCAATAATGACAACGACAAAGGGAAAAGGAAGGCTAAATATCCCTATCTGTTATGCGGTGGTGACCATTTTTCAAAGGAGTGTCCCTGTCGAGATGAAATCTCCCAGTTTCTGAAGTCTAATCCCACACCTGCAGTACTTATGGATCCCTTTCCCTCTCAACAACAATTGGTAGACTACATGTCTAACCAAGGTAACTCTAGTTCATCAGAGGAAATTCATATGATGTCCTCAGATACCATCCATCTGCAAACTCGAAGCCAAAATTATGATAAACCACAGATAAGAAAGAAGATCAATCTTCTTTGGGAAAAGCTCCCTCTGCTAGTTCTCCGGAATCCTCGTCTACTATCCCTTTATCTATCGAGAAACCTACTCTCGACATGATTTTGTGCCCACCAAAGAGTACTCTTCGGAAGGTTGTCTTTAATCCCAATTCCCGAGCTGCTCAATTCTATAATGTGGTTGAAGATCTCACTCAGGCATCTTGTGCGATGTCTACCCTCGAAGTACTCTAAAGTTGCCCCACACAGTGCAATAACTTATTGACAGCTTTAGGAGCGTAGACTCGGATAACACTAACTTGATTCATTTCAATGTTGAGAACTATAAACCTAGATTACTGCATAAACTTGGTTTTCAAATCATTACAAAATTAGTGGGAAATAAAGTCTTTCAAATGGTACTAGATGAAGGAGCTTTGACCTCGGTGTTATCTCTGACTTGTTGGAAAGCTCTTGGCTCTCCAGAGCTTGTCACATCACCTACGACCCTTAAAGCCTTTGATGGATGAGGTTTTCAACCCCATGGTCTCATATCAGCCCTCGCGGTCGAATTGAGGGGAAAAACCATTTCCATCCAAGTAGAAGTGGTAGATGCCCCTTTAGATTACAACCTCCTTCTAGGAAGGAATTGGTTCTATGCTATGACTGCTTTTGCTTCAATAGTATTTCGAACAGTCCAATTCCCACATCTAGGGAGAATTGTTACTGTTGATCAACTTGATTTCTGTATGCTGGATGTTACTACCTCCAAGGATAATAACATCCCCATGTTAGGCCAGTCCCCTCCTCCTTAGCAGTCGATTGGGGTAGGCATGCTGAAGGACTCATCCCCTATGGGGATTTTTCCATCTACTCCTCCTAGCACAGATACCGCGATAGTACATATGATCACCTAATTTGATTATGAGCCTAAGGGAAAAAATGTTGTTGAGTCCGCCTCGTTGAGTCCTCATGAAGCTATGTATGATACCATTCAAATTTTTTTTGATGATCACACTGATGACCTTCATATAGTGGCTTCGGATCCTTACCATTTACCGTACTGGTTAGAACCCTCTCTTCTGGTTCTAGATTATCTCTCTGAGAATTTTCCTTCCGATGAGTCCATTATGGAGATCATGAATACGGATGAGCCTATTTGGGAGGATCACCATCATAGATCCATGTTCCTCCCCAACACCAGTTCGGGTAGCCATGATTTTGCATCCTTGTTTCTTACTGATATAGTCAACGTTCCGCAAAGTCCTATATTGTTGCAAGATACAGATTCTGAAGGAAACCTTTACAACATTACTCAGATGAGCCCAATTGACATATCAGCCAAACTTGATGTTATTGAGCACATTCATGCTGGGTAGAACTGCTTCACCAATGAATCTGAAGCATATAAGGCACTTTTTAAGGAATTCTGTGATATTTTCTCCTGGTCCTATGAAGAGATGCTGGGGATTGACCCTTCCATTATGGTCCATGAGATTAAAACTTATCCCATGGCTAAACTTGTAATGCAGAAACTTAGGCAAATCCATCCTCGGAAGGCCACAACTCTTAAAGCTGAGATTGAGAAACTTCTGAAAGCTTGTTTTATTTATCCTATACCTTTGACGGAATGGGTATCGAACATTGTCCCTGTCAATTAAAAGCAGGGCACCATTAGAGTCTGCATTGACTTTAGGGATTTAAATAAATCTTGTCCCAAGGACAACTTTCCTACCCCGAACATCGATCAGATTATCGACAACTGTGTTGGAAGCGCCATATTTTCATTCATGGATGGCTTCTCCAGCTATAATCAGATTGAGATATTGCCCTCCGATCAGCATAAGATGGCATTCATTTTCCCATGGGGAACCTTTGCGTATTAAGAAGTTACCTTTTGGATTGAAAAATGTTGGAGCCATGTTCCAGCTTGTGATGTCCTATGCATTTCACAACATTAAACATATTGTTGAACCATACCTTGATGACCTCCCTACTCATTCACAGCGATGGGAGGACCACCTTGGTCATCTCAGGGACATATTCCTAAGATTCCGTCATTATAATATACGACTCAATTCGCATAAATGTGTTTTCTGCGTTGAGACGGGATGTTTGCTTGGATTTGTGGTATCCAAAGATGGCATTTGGATTGATCCTTTGAATATTTCTGCTATTCTTGATCTACTAGCCCCAACCAACCTCCTTGAACTCCAAAATTTGCAGGGGAAGGAAAAATTTCTTCACCGTTTTGTGTGCAATTTCGTAGAGAAAACACACGGTTATATGCGTCTCCTCAAGAAGAATACTCCATTCTTCTGGGATGACCAGGCCCAACGCGCCTTTGATAATCTTAAGCACGCTCTGACTCATTCACCTGTGATACACCCCCTGGATTATTCGAAGGAATTTCTCTTGTATATTGTTGCCTTTTCTACTACCATCGCCATGGTTTTAGTGTAGGACAATCTCCATGGTTAGGAGCATGTGATTTATTATGCCAGTAAAAACCTTATTGATTCTGAAACCCGTTATTCACATGTGGAGAAGTTAGCATTGGCCACGGTCATTGTTGTACAAAAGTTCTGTCACTACATTCTACTTCGCACTACCACTGTATTTGCAGACCAGAACCCGATGTACTACATTCTGACTCGTCAGGTGCTCGGGGGAAAGTACTCCCATTGGATCGTCATACTTTAGGAGTTCGATCTGGAGTTTGCCAAGGCCACATCAAAGAAATCCTTGGTTTTTGTAGAGCTCATGTGTGATATTCCCTGTGCTACAATGGAATCTGAGCCCAGTGATTCATTTTTGAATGAATTCCTATTCCTGATTAGCACTACTGATCCTTGGTGTGGAGATTTGTTGATTTATCTCCAGATCCAGTGTTTTTAGTCACATATATCTCACAATGATCGTCGCCATATCCGTCACCATGTGAAATACTATCTTATCCTGAATGATACCTTGTATAGACATGGGGTTGACTCCATTCTCCGACGATGCCTCACCCATGAGGAGGCTGAACACGTGTTGAATGATTGCTATTCTGGAGCATGTGGTGGTCATTTATCTGGGATGGCTACAACTTATAAAATCCTTCATGCCGGCTATTTATGTCCTTATGTCTTTAGAGACTATCATGATGCTGTTAAGAAATTCCCACCTTGTCAACATTTTTATCCTAAAAAGCACACCCATCCTGCTCCGCTACACCCTATCATTACCATTGGCCCATTCACCAAATGGGGGATTGAATTCATGCATTGTAAGCCTGCCTTATCTAGGGGGCATGGTTACATCATCGTAGCCATGGATTATTTCACAAAATGGGCTGAGGCCATGCCTACATATGCAGAAGATGGTAATACTGCCACTCTCTTCTTGTTTAACCATATCATAGCTATATTTGGAGTTCCGTAGTCCATCGTTACTGATCATGGATCCCATTTCCATAATCAGATGATGGAGGAATTCAGTGCCAATCTAGGTTTTCACCATGAAAACTCTACGCCATATTATCCGCAAGCTAATGGTCAGGTAGAGGCCATTAACAAGGGTTTGAAAGCTATGCTTCGTCAGATGGTTGGAGATCATAAATCCAATTGGAACCTCATCCTTTTCTCTACTGTTTGGGCTTATCAGACTTATGTGAAAACAACTACTGGTTTCACACCATTCCATCTTGTCTATGGACTTGAAGCTGTCTTGCCGATCCAATGTCAGATTCCATCTTTACAACTTGCCGTCGAACTTCTCCCAGACACTTCCGTAGATGAAGAGATATTTTTGTACTTGAATAACCTTGATGAGACTCGTAGAGATGTTTCCTTGGCTAATGAGGCACATAAGAAATGCGTCAAGGCGCAGTACGATAAATCTGACCAGCCTCGTGTTTTCAATGAGGGTGACCTAGTATTGACTTATGACTAGAGATTTGAAAAACTAGGGAAGGGTAAGTTTGAGTCCATGTGGTATGGACCTTTCATTATTTCTAAGGTGTTAGAGAAAGGAGCCTATGAGTTAGTTGATTATGATGGAATCCCTTTGGGGCAACCTCACAATGGGTTGTACTTGAAAAGGTACTATGCCTAGGTTTTCTTGGATAGTATCCTGTATATATGTATATTGATTGAATTTCAGTTTGATTTTAGTAAGATGTTTTTGAGTTTTAGTGTCTGCATCCGTTTATACCATGTTTTGGTCGTGCAGATGGATTTCTACAGTTTCGCTAATGGTGCTTGCTGCCACACCTTGAATCTAGCCTCGGCTGCATGGGTTCTCTATTTCACAGCTAAAGATTTGGTCAGTTTAGGAGTGGTTTGTTTAGGTCCCTCTACCAATAACATTACTGAGTATGAAGCAGTCATCATTCTTCTGACTGAAGCTGCCTCCCAGGATGTTCATGATCTAGTAGTATTGATGGAATCATAGCTTGTGGTTTTCCATTTGAACCATGTCTATGCCATTATGAACCTCATAATCCTCCACTACTTTTGGAGGGTGAATTTGTTAGATAGATCATTTGAAAATATTACTTATAGGCATATCCCTAGGGAACATAATGTAGTTGCTGACTCATTGGCTAATTACATCCTATATTGGCATATCGCCCATTCATGACGTTAAATCAAACACGGTCCATTGTAAATAAACATTTAAAGACACATAAAACTCATAGAAAAGAATTGTCCATTGTAAACATATAAACACCGTGTAAAAGTATGTATATATATATACGAAAACGTTTTACAAAAAATAGGTCCTGAGACCTCATCTGAAGCATGTAGGATTTCAGGAAAAATCATCATACAAAATCCTGAAGCTATCAGCTTTTAGTATACATGTCTCATACACTAATGGTGCTCGTGATAGCACATCACTGCTCGAGCCACCCTACGTAGTAGCCTGCTAAATCGGCCTAGAATTCCCGCTGTAGATCTCTGATATCTAGTCGGGAGATCATCTATGTCAGCATCTGGGATGTCTAGAATCAACCTCTCTAGGTTTTCCTCCAGCTCCCTGGTGATATCATCACCCCGTGGTACGAAGCGAGCTCCTACTCGCCTATCCAATGGAGATGCTCCTCGAGGCCTTGCTGCTCCAACATCTGCATGAGAACAAACAGGTCTCGTTACTTATCATAAAAATATAAAACATAAAAAACATAAAAACATTGTCCATTTTAGGGTTTCTTGCTTCTTACTGATGTCACCCCACTTCCCTCTAGGTGGGAGTGGTAGGTTGGGATCTCCTGTGAAGTCTGTGCCTGCATAGGCATAGTCCTCGACCATGAGCATCTGATCCCGCAGCCATCTAAAGAACGGATCACCAAACTTCACTCTGCCCCTACCTTCTCTTGTACGAGCCATGACCTGGACCCACCTCAGCATACGGGGGTCCCGTGCTCTCAAACTCCGGAAATTCACCTGGGGCCTCATCTGTGGAACCCACTCGAAGAAGAAGCAGGCTAAGATGGAACCAAAGCCAAATTACTTCAGCTCTCCCTGCCGACATTTAGTCAGCTGATCCTTGAAGATTGGAAGCATAGCTTTTTCCTAGTTGAACACTGTAGGTGCCATGGCCTCTAGGGCATACAACATATGTGCCCTCGAATCCTGGTGCACACCCTGACTACCTTCCACCCTCTGCATGGTGAACAAAACAATCCGTAGAGCCCTGTCTGTCACTGCCTTGATGGGGATTTTATTCCCTGATGTACCTATTCCAAGTACACAGTGCCGATCTATAAGCTCTCTGGTATTAATGTCCCCGCCACGAGAACCTGTCAATGAGATCGGGGCACCCCGTCTCGATAGGCCAGTCAGGAATTAGATATACTCTACCTCCACTGTAAGTATATGTGCCCCTACCTCGAAATACTGTTGTTTTGGATTCCACATCTGCAGTATGTGTTCTAGTAATCACTCATGGGACACCATGCTTAGGGTCCAGGAAAACTTCAGGATCCCACAGTCCCGGTGTGTAGCAATGCAAACCACATTTCTTTCAACAACAACATCCTCATTATCATGTGTTCTTTCCTTCCATATCACCATGTTTTGAGTCACCTAGACCTGCTCAAAACAACAATGGTATGCATTAGGATCATCCTTGAGTCATTGCAAATCAAAAGAATGATTATTCTTTTCCCATATCATTTTTTTAAGTTATCCACAGTCGGCACTTCCTGTACACTGTATTATCGACGCGGTTCTAGGGTGGAATCGTGTATCCCGCAAGGAGTACCCGCGGTGCTTGAATTATGAGTTTTAGGGCTCACCATTTAAGCCTAAAACCCCACCAAATCTCAAAATAGAAGCTATGAAATGAAAGATGAGGGTCTTAGCTGTTACCTGAAACTGACGAGGCCGAAAATAGATGGTGGAAACTCCCGGTATCAGCTGTGGAAGATCTGGCTAGAAAATGCTCCAAGTGCTCTCTACTAGAGGTAAATAGTGAAATGTTTTGATTTTTTACTATTTACTTGACTTATATAGACATTTTTTGGGTCCGAATTACTATAGTTTTGATATAAAATCATGTTTTAGTCAAATTCTATTTGTTGTAATCCCTTAATGTTGGTTTTGAATGCATTTAACACTTGTTGTTGAGTCATCTGCAGGATAAGGGAACTCTAGTAAAAATATTTGGGAAGTTTGTTTATGGATTTTTCGTACTTTCACAAAATGGAAAAGGTCATTGAGCATTTATTACGACACTTTGTCACGCTCGTTAAAATCCAGTATCAAAGTTCTGAGTCCATTTCAAGTTTCTTTCCAGGCTCCTAAAATACAACGTTGTGTAAAGAAGCGTCATGGAGTCCTCTTTTCACCTCTTTTTCAGAATCCTTAAACATGAAAATATAGTCGAGTCTGTTTCCAAATCTTTCCAGGATCATAAAAAGCGACATTGTGTAAAGAAACCTCATGGAGTTCTCTTTAAACCCTTTTCAGGCTCCCTAAATACGAAAAGATCGTTGAGCGATCTTGTCTTCTTCACGCTCGTTAAAGTATTTGAAAAGTCGTCCATCCGATGGTAGGTTATCTCTTTTTTGGTTCGGATAGGACTATTTACGAAAAAGGATCACTCCAGTAAATCATGACTAGAAGAGTTCTCTAAGGTATGATTTTACACTTTTTGAGGCCTTAGAGACTAAATCATACGAAAAAGGACCCCTTTGGAGTCTTCTTCCGTATTCGTTTAGACTCTCTCAACATGAACGATACCGAGTTTTCTTTCAGTGGACTCGTTAAAATTAAACATTGAGAGACCTGTTTTGGGATCGAACCCCTCCTCTCTAAGGTTCGTAAAACATATGAGTTTGTACTTGTCTTCCGATGAGCTATATCAAGTGTTTGTTACCCTCTTTGAACTCGTAAAACCGAAAAGAGGCACTCATCAATCATGATGGGGGAAATGGGAAGGGAATCATCTTGTAAATAATGGCAGTTGTTTGTCATTACCTTTGAACATGGCACTTGTCTGCACAATCATGTCAGTTAATTGGGTATTCATCTGATCTCCATGATGATCCACTTTCATGAGTCATGTCAATCCTTTGAGTCTTTCAAAAGAATGCATTGTCCACTGTCGCATTGTGTATATGTCCTGTTTAGTCATGCTACCAAGTATTTTTGTCGTGCCGCTCGATGTTCAAAGGGGATTTGAAGAAGTCTTACCTCTGCAGTCTACACAATCTTTGTGTCAGTATCTTTGAGTCAGTCATATGGTTACTACATGCACATCATTCCAGAACTATGTTCCGAGTTTTGTGTCATCGATGTGGGACTCATCATGGCTCTCCTTCGACGAGACTATCCCCATCGACATCAGCTCATCATCCGGGAAATAGACTTAGAAACAATGTTTAGTACCTTGAGATCTGTATGCCTTAATGATAGGTTCTCTTGCTCTCGACATAGGTTCACATCATTGACTTTTGATCGATAGAATCGACTGGGTGTTCGACGTCAGTAGATTGTACTAGAGTACCTTGGGAATCATTGACATTAATGGTGATCTCCCTCACACTTGTTAACGGTTCACATCATTGGCCGGTAATCAAGTGGTTTCTACCGTGTTTGACTTCAAATCATTGTATTCACATGGATGGAATCGTACTTTATGGAGGACGAGACGAAGACCCTGAGTATTTGTTTAAAGTGCTCATTGCTTTTCCCCAAGTTGTGATGGAGTTTTGTATATCTAGCATGCATCCACATTTGTATGGTTGTGGTTATGCTCAAATTTGTGTCTATATGACATAGATCTATGTTGTATGTCTGGTAGCTATGTCCAAGTTTGAGTCCTCTATCACATGGATCTACACTGTATTCTAGTAGCCATGCTTGTTTATTCCACTCATAGATCTGCCTTGTATCGGTCTGCAGCTATGAGTTCGGTTACCTATGTCTATGAGTCAACATACTGATGTACTACAGATGCCTACTTGATGACATGCTTTGATCGAGCCTATATTTTCATCTCCTGGAAACAACTTGTTCTCAAAGCTCTCATTTATCGTATCCCTCTAAGACTCATGCTTTGGGGGGCATCCTATTATACCAAAATCCTGTCACCATCATGTAGTGAGAATTTCTCCTCACTACAGGAGTAGGAATGGCTCCCTTGTGCCTATAGGGCACAAGGGTAGGTTCCTACTCTTTGAAAACAGGAAAAAACAGAATGAAAATAGCATAAACAGAGCAGCGAATTAAACTAAGCTAATCTAAACAAGAATGAGCAAATGGTAACTACTGTAAACTAGATCTAAGAGCTAATAACAGAAAATAAAGAGGGAGAGGGAGATGCAAAAAATAAGTGAAACCTAATTAATCTAGTCACTCATGTTTCTTTTGATGCAGCTTGACTGATCAGAAGAACTGCAACCAAAATGTAGAGAATACACACCAGAGTCTTTGTAATTTTTAGTAAATTTTAATCGATGTGTTTTTATTAGAAAGAAAACCCTCCAGGAACCTCTTTCGGTCCAAGTGGACCTCAATCAAGGAATCAAAGAGGGGGTTGATTTTAATTGATTGCTTGCAAAAATTAATAGTGAATAATGAAGCAGCAAAAATAAAACAAACCACAGGTTCTCTAATTAGATCTACCACAATCCTCTTTCACCTTTCGGTTCAATTGAGATTCATGGGGTAAGTATTAAAGTTAATTTGAATTTATAATATGGAATATATGATGAAAGTAATAAAAGTACACTATTTCGCATAAATAAAACTAATCTAGAGCAAAAAAAAGGAAAAATGCAAAAAAGGAAAAAAGGACGTGAATCGCCCCAGGGGGGATGGGGAATGGGCTCGAAAGAGCCTATTCGAAATTATTTTTTATTACCAGTGGTTAAAATATCATAAAAATGATATAATTCCTCTTGGTTATTATACAGAAAGAACCCAATAGCTTACAAAGTGCAAAAAAATTAGAGATTTCGGGAAATGGGGAGACCCCGGGGGGGTTCCGGATGGCCCAAAAGTCACTTTTCGGACAACATCTCCTCCTCTTTATGTTATAACTGCTAAAAAATATCAAGCTTATTAAAATTAAATATTTCCAAAATCACTATGAAAGTGCCTTTGGGTCAACACACTTTTAACCGAAAACAACTAAGTTAAAACAAGTTTAAAAAAAGGTGAAAAAAGGAACCAAGGAAAGCAAGATTTCCTTGGGATATTGGATTGCCTTTTGGGAAGACAATATGATGTGCACTGATTTTTGGATTTCTCTTTTAAATTATGAAAGAGAAATCTAATGCATGCAAGATACAAATTTTCTTTAAAATGCCATGCAAAAAAGACGATTTCCCTAAAGATAGATCTAGAATGCTTATGAAACCCTTTTTTAAGAACAAGATCTAGATTATGAGCCTTAAGAAGATAGAGATATGTTAAATTTCACTCTAATATGACAGATCTAAGAAAATCAAAGCTATGAAATAAGTAACCAAATAGATTTTAAATTTTAAGAGGAGAACGAGAAGAAGGCAAGCTTGTAGCCTTGAAGATCAACCGTGGAGCTTTCTGGTGGAATGTCGAGGGACTATGCCTTTGAGAAAATTTTGGAGAAAGTGAGGAAGCAAACTAGATCAGCACTCTCTCCAAGCTAGGAACCTGCAAATAATTCAAAGGATTTCCAAGATGCTTGTGAGATCTGGTTAATACATAAATGGAGATATTAGAATAGCATGCATATAATCTTATAAAACATGTTAAATCTAGATCTCTAGACATGCATAAAATAAAAAGAGATAGCCGATAAAATTATTAACATATTCCTTTCCTATCAAGATCATAATAAACTTATTATCAATCTTTTAGCATTGGATCCACAATATCAGAACAAGCAGGTTATGAACACAGATATAGGTTACGTTAGTGAAACATTGAAATGCTCATCCACACATAATAACATGACACCATCTTGCCTCCAAAGATTTTCTTTATTTCAATGAAAAATAGCAACATTAAAATAGAAACAACTCTTTAATATGACTCTAACTAGCTTGGAAAGGAGGAAACTATGCTTTATTTATAGCAAAAATTGAAACCCTAGCCCAGAGGGGGCACAATTCCCAAGGAGAGAGGGGCTGCAACTACATGAGGAGTCAAGCCGAGCTTGATCTAAGTCTAACTAAGTCTGATACGAGTGTAACTAAAAATCGGAGTGCTGATCCTACTGACACATCAACCGATTAATTGAAACATCAACCAAACCACATCCATATGAGCCCACATGTGTGGAGGAGAGAGAGAGGGCACAAATCCCAAGGATGCATGCTATGGTGCACTCCCTCTTCAGCCTAGATCAACTCCTTCTGTCAAGGCATGGTCATCTCTAGTCAATCTAAAGTCGATGAGACTGATATCAGTCAAATTGGAGCAAAATCCACTGATTTAGGAATTTGGATTTGCTCCATTATTTAATTAATTTTTAATTAAATTAATTAATATTTGATTTTTAGGGTTTTTTGACCTAAGTGATGGGAAAATCACTCAAAACTTAGGAAAAGTGGGTTTATGGGTTTACCGGGTGCTCTGAGTTAGAAAATGAGCACCCCCATGACTGAAATTGATTTATGAGCCCACTTTTATTACAAAACCAATTTTTCCATTTAGACTATCAAAAAATAGCTTAAGTTTTGGAAAAATTAAAACTTAAAAAAAAACTTTAAAAAAAAAACCTAGGGGGACTTAGACATATTCATATGAATCGACCATAATGCTAGAACATTTTATTACAACTCCCCTACGGGGTATGAACATGTGACATAGTACAACAAGCACTTCCTAGAAGCAATTCTGAAGGTATTCTGAAGTCCGAACAAATCATCTTTATCTGGTTCACGAGGCTCACTTAATAAAAAACCACTAAGTACAACATAGGCGGTAACATCTGGCTCCATCTAGGGACACATGCTCTGACTAATCTTCTGATCAAAGAATTGGATGTGAGAACTCCAGAATCTCTAGGTCCTGCATAGCAATTAAAGCTTGTCAGTAACATCTATATAAAAGAAACCAACTGTAAAAGTATATTAATGTACAAAATTAGTCTATGATGTAGAAAAAAGCAATATTTTACTAGACTAATTTACGAAAGAAAATTTTCAAGTTTAGTACCATGGTACAAAACATCTATAATACAACAATATGATATATGGAATTTAAAAATACATGTAGGGAAAGGTTTAGAAATTGGCCCTGAAACCATCGATGCCAATAAAGGCATCAAACTGTCTCAGTGAAAAACATCTTGAGGAGAAATCCGTTCACTTGTAGGCTTAACCTTTCTCCTTCTAGGTCATTCAGATAGAAAGAATTTGTTCCTTCTACTTCATCAATGATATATGGCCCCAACCATAAGCTGTTGAACTTTCTGTGTTTTACCCAAGTTTCTCTCACTGTTTGTCCCAAAGCAAGACTGTGTCACCTACTTGAAAGGATCCAGGCCAGGAATATCTATTAAAGGTTCTCTTGACTTCGTCTGAATTTCTGATACTTTGGTTAAGGGAATTTCTTCTATTCTCATCTAACTCGATCAATTGGTTGATTCTGTTCTGAATGGCATCCTGATCTGAGATAAAGGTCTGGAGAAGCTGATGCACTGGAAGCTTTAAGTGGATAGGTAAGGTGACATCTAGGCCATAGACAAGTTCAAAAGGGCTCCCTCTGCTTGAACTTTTCTTTGTGATTCTATTGGCCCATAATGCAAAGTTGATCTTGCTATCCCAAGCCTTTTTATTATCACCCACAATTTTCTTGATTATGGTCATTAATTTTTTATTACTTGAATCAGCTAGACCATTTCCTTGGGGATAATAGTTGGATGAATGGGATAGGACAATGCCGTACTTGAAACAAAAGGATGAAATCTCAGAGGAAACGAAGCACGGGCCATTATCTGTGATGATTCTGGCTGGCACACTGAATATTGTGATAATATTATCTTCTAAGAAATCCATGACTACAACATCGGTTGCCTTCTTGGTGGGTATCACCTCTACCCACTTGGTGAAATAATTAGTGGTGGTGAGTATCCAAGAATAACCATTGCTCGAGTTATCCTTTAACTTAGCAATGAAATCAAGCCCCCACTGTTGGAAAGGGGCTTGGACTATTATTGGGTTTAAAGGCAAGGATTTCATTTGTTTCTTTCCAGTGAACAACTGACACTGGGGGAAAACTCTAGCAGACTTGTGCACATCTAAAAAGAGGCTTGGCCAATAGTATCCTGCTCTAAGGATTTTATGGGCGGTTGTTCTTGCTGCAAAATGTCCACCACAAAATCCTTCATGGAACTCAACCATGAGTTTTTTGGACTCAGGTTCATTGACACATCTAAGTATTAAACCATTTGGGTTTCTCCAACCCAAACCATCTTTTGTTAAACAATACTTAGTTTCTTTTAACCTTAATGATCTTCTTTTATGGCCAAGTAGGTGATCAGGGAATGTAAGGTTACGGAGGAAAAAGATGATGTCAGTATACCCAGGGTGCTGCTCTAATCTCTGAAGCTCTTCTAATACACTTTGTTCTGGATCACTATTCTAGTAGATTATTCCTAAGGATTTTTCATTTCCTTGGGTCAACATCTTTGCAACACCTTGTCCCTTAATTAACTTAGTAGGTTTTATCTCTAAATCATACTCTTGAATCTTTTAAACCCACTTACCCCTGATTCCCAAACAATATTGTTGAGACATGATATCCTTGACAGCTGCATGGGGTACATACCCAATGATTTTGGAGTATCCTACATAAGTTCTGAAATGTTTAAGGGACTTGACAAGAGCATAAGCCTGTTTCTCCATGGTGGTATACTTCAAATCTGAATGTTGTAAGGCTCTACTCATAAAGGATATAGGTTGCTCTTGTCCCTTGTTATTCTTTTGAAGAAAAACACCACAATGGTGTCTTCTGAGGAAAAGGAAAATATCTGAAATTCCTTGGAATAATCTGGACTGATCAATATTGGGCACTTGGATATGGCATATTTGATAGACTTGAAAGCATCTTTCCCTTGATCCGTCCACTCAAATTTATCATCTTTCTTTAACAATTTTTGTAGAGGCTTCATTAGTTCTTCTAAATTTGGGATGAATCTCCTTATGAAATTAATATGACCATTGAAATAATGGAGAGATTTAAGATTATGAGGCAAGGGGACTTTCTTAATGGCTTCAACTTGCTCAGGATCGACTTTGACACCATCCTAAGAAATGATGTGTCCCAGCAACTTGCCTTCATCAACCCCAAAGATTGACTTGGCAGGGTTTAATGAAATACCATATTTCTGACATCTTATGAAAACCTACCTAAGATGACTTATGTGGTAAGATCTTTCTTTTGAGAAAACAATTAAGTCATCTTGATATATTTCGATTGTTTTTCCTATAAGTTCTTTGAAGGAAAAATCCATGGCTCTTTGGAAGGTGGCACCAGCATTTAATAAGCCAAAAGGCATTCTTAAAAATTTATAGGTGCCCCAATGTGTGGCGAATGTAGTTTTATGTTGATCCTCTTTGTTTACCAACACTTGGTTATAACTGGAAAATCCATCCAACATGGACATCATTCCTGATCTCGTCACTCTTTGAAGCAATGTTTCCATGTTGGGAAATGGGTAATTATCTTTAAGTCATGATGTATTCATATTTCTGAAATCTCTACATATTCTAATTGACCCATTCTTCTTTCTGACAACAACTAAGTTGGTGAACCACAATGAATGTCTTGTAGGTGCTATGATCCCTGTTGCTAACATATTCTGAAGCTCCTTCTACACAATGGGGGCCAAATTAGGATTTACTCGCCTAAGTTTTTGTTGGAAAGGCTTGACCTCCTTGGCCTCTTCTATGAGGGGAATAGTGTGTTGAAACACATCTTCCCAATAGGATTTAAGCTCATCATAACTAAATTCCAACACATCTCTATATTCTTTGATTAAGTTAATCAAATTGTTCCTTTCCTTTTTTGAAGTGCCTTTTCCAATTTTTATTAACTTGGGGTCTTTATCAATTCCTATGTTTATTTCCATATAATCCCCAATTTTTATTTCTTCTTTTTTGTTTTTATGATGATCCTGTCGATCAAACAGATTTTCAAAAGCTATAAGGCTACTCGGGATGTGATTCCTTTCATTGTCCTTGCACTCCTAATACTCTTTACCCTCCTGCTGATAAATGATATTTCAACCTTAAAACTCTCGGAGATTATGGATGAATCTCAAGAGTTGCTCATCATATTTAAACACCTACCAATGATCTACATTATTTGGAATTGAAGGTCTGAAATTAATTTCCATTTTTCCATTCCCATTAATCATTTCATCTGAAGGCTGGAGGGTGGATGCTACTACCGCTAACTTGTCTGCTAACCCATTCATTTCCCTAGGGATCTTTTGAATGTTAAGTGCATCAAACCATTCCATGGTGTCCCATATGGAATTCCTATACTTCCTTAGTCTGTCACTTTTACACTGATATTGATTCTTAAGCTGGAGGACGACTAAGTCTAAATCACCTTTTATGTTCAACATATTTATTCCCATGTCTTTAGCAGTTTCTAACCCTAGAAGCAATGCCTCATACTCAACTACATTGTTCGATGCTTCAAATTCTAACCTGAATGCAAAGTTGTAGATTTTATTTGAAGGAGAGATGATCATGATGCCCACACCCTTTCTGGCTTTGGAACAATCTCCATCAAAGTAAATTTTCCAAACCTCATCTATCTTTTCATATTTAATGTTTTCCTTATTAGGGGCCATGAAATTTGACAAGATAGCATAGTTTCCAAAGTTATCAGTGCAATGTACAAATTCATTTCTAGGATTTTAGGGTTTTCTACATGCCGTTTCCTTAGCTTCTCTCTATGGAGTATCACCCTAGTGTTTTCTGACGCAGGTATAGTAGCATATGTCCAATCCATTTGAATGTACCCACTAAGAGTTGCGGCCCACTTTCTAGATAGCAACATACCCCAATTATCTGGCACATCAATCACTACCACATCCATCGACATGTCGATGTTAGGATACTTGGAAAACTTAACATGTAGATTTAAGATTATCCCTACCACTTCAACTTCTCTTGCATCCATTGCACAAAAATCATGGTAGGGTTGGGTGATCCTTAGATTTAGTTGTTCCATTACTTTTCTTGTCATGACATTTGATAAAGCACCTGAATCTAACATGCCATTATGAAGGAGAAGGTTATCAACTAAGAGAGAGACATAAAAGGGCAGGTGGTCTTCTCTATTCGGATCAACACTATTGAGGACTATAGGAATATCCATAGGTTCAATATGTTCCTCTTCAAATATAGCATTATTACTAGGGGGAGGATCCTCTTTGACAACATCATGAGTTTTATTTTGACTATCCTTTACGGCGTTAAACAACTTTTCTTTTTGACCAGGAATTTTAAGGATATCAGTTGCATAAATAGAAACCTTAACACTACTTAACCATTCTCCCATGTCAATCTTTGATTCTGGTATAACAGGGGGATCTGGGAGAGGAGGAGTGGTTACCTTAGGTTTGTACTATTTAGCCGGTGAAGACTTCTCCTTTCTTTGATAAACTACACCTTTGAATCTATCCTTCTTCATTTCTTGAATTTTTTCTGGAGTAGGCATTTCACCATAGAAGTTGGAAAGGAGGCCCTTCTGATAACTGTAATCTGTGGCTTGCTGCCAATGCTAGTTTGACAAAGGGTAGGTTTGGCCTACCATGTATACATGATCAGGCTTGCTTGAAGTTGTTTCCTGAATACTGACCTTGGGAAGTCCATGTTCCATGACTTGATTTGCAACATAACAAATGCTTTCTTGGTGGAATTGTTCATAGGGTCTACACCATTGAATCACTTCCTCTACCATGTTAGTTAAGTCTAACTGGTTTGGAATCCTAGGATCTTGCTGAGGGGATTTCTTCTGATACATCTAATTTTGCTTGGTCTGAAAGTTTCTAGGTCCATTATTCCTTTTCGTTGTGATCAATCTATTCTACATGTGATTCAATTATGTAGCATGATTGGCGATTTGTTGGTTTTGACTAGTAACCAAGTTTTTATCATGTCCGCCACCTTTTCCATGGGATATTTAGAAGTTCCATTTTCTTCGGATTCAAGAGCTTTACCCTTGGTCTCTTTGTTGTAGAAAGTGTTTCCCCTAGTGTAACCTGTAATGTTGGACTTGCCTGAAGATTGCATATTCTTTTCTATTTTCTTGGCTAATTCTTAGGCTGTTTTTAGATCGGTCGGTTATTTATCTCTCAACTGGTACCTTAAGTCATCGGTGAAGGATTCAATGTAGGATATGAGGATAGAGGCATCTTTTGGCTTGATGTCTCTAGGAAGGTCCACAACCACACGCCTGATTTTAGTGTTAAATTCATCCATGGTTCCATTCTCCATCTTCTTTATGCTATGAAGGGCAGAAGGAATATGTCTTGGTTCCTTCTTTTCTTCCCATTTCTTCCTAAAAACATCTTGGAATTCACTAAGAGTTTTATATGAATCATCATCTGGGTTGAGGTACCATTCTCCAGCATCATCTTCTAAGGATAAAGAAAAGAACTTTATTTTGACATTGTCATGGTCATGGGCAACATCATTGTAATAACTGACTAGGTGCTTTTCAAACTTTTGAAGGTGAGACTTGGCAGTGATGGCATTATTGCCCTGAATTATGGGGAGCTTCTTGATAGCATCATTTGGAATGGCATGGGGAGCACCTGCTATTTGAGAAAAGTTAAGGGGTTTGAATAATTCTGCCATTTCTTGAGATTGGTGAATATGACTCTCTACAAATACATGATGGATATCTAAGAGGGATTGGTCTCCTAAATCTTCAAGGTTTCTACGAGAAGTATGCCTATTCAATATTTCTCTAATAAACCTTTCAGGATCACAGAGAGGATTGAATAATTGATGGCGGTTTCTTCGGGGATAAATTATTGGAGGGATGTTAGACAATGGAGTCACCAGCTGGATCGAGTTTTAATTTTTATGTTTTTTAAAGACAAGATCAATGAATTTTTTTTATCTTTTTAGTTGTTTAGAAAAAAGTTAAGCTAAGTCGTACTCGGGAATAAAAATATTTATCCTTGGAAACGGTGCGAAAAAGTGTTGCCGCCTTTCACACACCTAGGGGGGGACGTGGCATAAATATTCAAGCCACTCGGTGTGTCCTTGGGGGCAAGTCTCAAGTCAAGGCTATCACCTTGTTCTTGACTCCTCCGTTTAGGCTCAACTCCTAACGAAGCCAAGGGGGGTAGACCCTATTAAGTTACTAAGTCTAATTACTTTAATATGATGGTATTAAATTGAATGAATTTCTTAGGAGTTTGAAATTAACAATTGAGAACCACAGATAACAAGATGAAAAATAAACACAATATATATCGAAAGATGTAAACAAATGACCAGTGCCTTAAAATGGAGTCGCAAAATGATTAAATGTGCTTGCATGTGCTTGGAGTGAATGTTTTGCAACTGTCTCTTGGTACGTTTTAAGTTAATATGAAAAATGAGTGGATTAAATTAGGCGAGGGGGGAATCCAAATATACCCGAGGGGTACTTGGAGTATGTCCAAAAATAAAACCTTCACAGCTACCTGCAAGGTGTTTGTGGGATGGATGGAGTCTCGGAGACCGTGTTCATAGTACACCCGTTAGGGTGCAACAGAGATCAACGCCTCGAGGTCACTTTCCAGTTGTTCCCACTCCTTTGGGTATTTTTCCACCACTTACGGTTTGTTTGAGGTGTTGGATTTTCACTTGATGGTGGTTAATTGGGGAGAGTGAAACCTAATTAATACAATCACTTACATTGCTGTTGATTTAGCTTGACTGATCAGATGAACCGTAGCCAAAACACAAAGCATACACACCAGAGTCTTTGTAATATTTAGTAAATTTTAATCGATTTGTTTTTATTAGAAAGAAAACCCTCTAGGAACCTCTTTCGGTCCAAGTGGACCTCAATCAGGGAATCAAGGAGGGGGTTGATTTTAATTGATTTCTTGCAAAAATTAATACGGAATAATGAAGCAGCAAAAATAAAACAAACCACAGGTTCTTTAATTAGATCTACCATGATCCTCTTTCACCTTTCAGTTCAATCGGGATTCATGGGGTAAGTATTAAAGTTAATTTGACTTTATAATATGGAAAATATGATGAAAGTAATCAAAGTAAACTATTTTTCATAAATAAAACTAATCTAGAGCAAAAAAAGGAAAAATTCAAAAAGGAAAAAAGGACATGAATCCCCCAAGGGGGGATGGGGAATGGGCTCAAAAGAGCTTATTCAAAATTATTTTTTATTACCAACGTTACAATATCATCAAACCGATATAATTCCTCTTGTTTCTTATATAGAACAAACCCAAGAGCTTACAAATTGCAAAAAAATTAGAGATTTCAGGAAATGGGGAGACCACTGGGGGGTTCCGGATGGCCCAAAAGTCACTTTTCAGAAAGCATCTCCTCCTCTTTCTGTTATACCTACTAAAAACCAGAAATATTATTAAACTTAAATATTCCCAAAATAACTTTGAAAGTACCTTTGGGTCAACACACTTTTAACCGAAAACAACTAAGTTAAAACTAGTTAAAAAAAGGTGAAAAAAGGAACCAAGGAAAGAAAGCTTTCCTTGGGATATTGGATTTCCTTTTGGGAAGCCAATATGATGTGCACTAATTTATGGATTTATATTTTAAATTACGGAAGAGAAATATAATGCATGCAAGCTACAAATTTTCTTTAAAATGCCGTGCAAAAAAGACGATTTCCCTAAAGCTAGATCTAGAATGCTTATGAAACCCTTTTTTAAGAACAAGATATAGATTATGAGCCTTAAGAATATAGATCTATGTTAATTTCACTCTAATATGATAGATCTAAGCAAATCCAATCTATGAAACAAATAACCAAATAGATTTTAAATTTTAAGAGGAGAAAGAGAAGAAGGCAAGTCTGTAGCCTTGAAGATCAATCATGGAGCTTTCCAGTGGAATGTCGAGGGACTAAGCCTTTGAGAAATTTTTGTAGAAAGTGAGAAAGGAAACTATATCAGCACCCTCTCCAAGATAGGAACCTGCAAATAATCCAAAGGCTTTCTAAGATGCTTGTGAGATCCGGTTAATACATAAACAGAGATATTAGAATAGCATGCATATAATCTTATAAAACATGTTAAATCTAGATCTCTAGACATGCATAAAAGAAAAAGAGATCTCCAATAAACTTATTAACATATTCCTTTCCTATCAAGATCATAATAAACTTATTATCAATCTTTTAGCACTAGATCCACAATATCAAAACAAGCAAGTTATGAACACAGATACAGGTTACCTCAGTGAAACATGGCAATGCTCAGCCACAAATAATAACATGACACCATCTTTCCTCCAAAGATTTTCTTTATTTCAATGAAAAATAGCAACAAATCTTCAATCCAACTCTAACTAACTTGGAAAGGAGGAAACTATGCTTTATTTATAGCAAAAACTGAAACCCTATCCCAGAGGAGCACAATTCCCAAGGAGAGAGGGACTGCAGTTGCATGAGGAGTCAACCTGAGGTTGATCTGAGTCTAACTGAGTCTGATTGATTGTAACTGACAATCAGAGTGCTGATCAGACTGACACATCAATCGGTTAACTGAAACATCAACCAAACCACATCCAGATGAGCCCACACGTGTGGGGAAGAGAGAGAGGGCGTAAATCCCAAGGATGCATGCTATGGTGCACTCCCTCTTCAGCCTAGATCAACTGATTCTATCAAGGCATGGTCAGCTCTAGTCAATCTGAAGCCGATGAGTCTGACTTCAGTCAAATCAGAGCAAAATCCACTGATTTAGGAATTTGGATTTGCTCCATTATTTAATTAATTTTTAATTAAATTAATTAATATTTGATTTTTAGGGTTTTCTGACATGAGTGATGGGAAAATCACTCAAAAATTAGGAAAAGTTGGTTTATGGGTTTATCGGGTGCTTTGAGTTAGATAATGAGCACCCCCATGTCTGAACTGATTTCTGAGCCCACTTATTACAAAACCAATTTTTCCATTTAGACTATCAAAAAATAGCCTAAGTTTTGGAAAAATTAAAAATTTTAAAAAACTTAAAAAAAAAAAACCTAGGAGGACTTAGACATGTTCATATGACTCGACCATAGTGCCTAGCATGTTTATACATTGACACATAGAATCTAATAACCTCAGTAGGCCTAATTCCAATTCGACCACCCTAACTTTGGAGGTATTGAGTGAAAAACTCAGAAATTATCAGTCGTTTATTCAACAACCAATAATAACCAAGGGAAAAAACACTCTGGGCTGATTGGATTGACAAATAAATTCCAAGAGACTGAGTCTTTTACAGACACTACCATTCTATAACATTTGATTACAACTCCCCTACGAGGTATGAACACTTGATATAGTACAACAAGAACTTCCCAGAAGCAATTCTAAAGGTCTTCTGAAGTCTGAACAAATCATCTTTGTCCGGTTCACCAGGCTCACTTGATAAAAAACCACTAATTACAACTTAGGTGGTAACATGTGGATCATGAGAAATGTGGAAATTTGAATGTGCTTTATGTGTTTGAAGATGATTTTGAAGAGATCAAAACACTTGATGTGGTGGAAGAGGAACTTAAATTGTCTCTTGATGAAGGTTATGCAATTTTTAAAGAAGAGCATGATTATTCTACATTGTGGTGTAGGAACCACCTGCCATGATACTAAGCATACCTTCAACTATTATCATTTGATGCAGATATTAGTTTTAACAAAAAGAACTCTGTCGTGAAGTTACACTGGGACTGAAATTACAGACCTACTAACTTTGGTTAACTATCAACCAAGCTATCGGTTCTGCCAACGATAACAAAGAACTCCATATCGGATTTAAGAAATTATTGAATATGGTTAATAAACCAAGTTACGGAGAATATTTCCAAAGGTACCACCATGTGTTTTTTTTTTTACTTTCCAAAATTGACAATCACCATTGGATCTCTTTGATCGAACTTCAAACCAATTCACAAGTGTATTGGATAAGGATTACGGAAAATGGAAAATCTCTTTAACTTAATTTCATACACTTTAGTTCTCTGTAACGGTTGTTAACCATAGATCAAACTGGAGCTTGCACACTCCTTACCTCAATAGGTTCTGATCGTTTTTTGATCGGTCGGTCCTTTGCCATTGATTGTTCCTCCGAATAGACAACATCCATTGATTCACTTTGTTTTTAAGTCTATTCAACCCCTGTGCACTTAAACGATGATTCTTCCTGAAACTTTTACACTATGTATCAACAAACTTCCTTCAATTAGTTTAGGTTTGGACTGATACGATTAACACCATATGATTGAAACAAAAATCACTCCATTATTTGATCAGAGAACCTCACGAATCAATTTCCTATGCGCCGTTAATATATATAGAAGGTGAATTCTCTATGTAAAACAATAGTTACACCTATAGAATTACAAATTTCTCAATCATGCATAAGAATTGAAAAAAAAACCTTCTCTAAGCTTGGATTTCCCAATAGATCGACACAATCAGAGAATAATATCTCTGTGTGCTCTAGGAACACTGGCTTCGAGCTTTCCCCCTTTAATCTAATCCCTTCTTGTCAAATTCAAACTCTATGAGCTACTAAGCGTCAATGAGCTACCAAAGATTCTGTGAGCTATCTGAAAGCTCCCCCCATTAAATGATTTTGGAACTGCAATAAATAAACCTCCACTTCTATTCCAATTCTATTTACGGATCTTATTATTTAGGAACATAGTCTTCATTCCGCTATACTAACCCTAACTGACTCATTGACATATCACTAACTAACTATTGAAATTCTGGAAATGCTTTAACTATTCAACCCATTGTGTCGATTACATTTGGAAGAGGATCTATTATCCTTATCCATTTATTCAACATTTTTAACAAAATAAAGCAAGTTACTAACATATGAGACCCTAAGTCTCCTTGACCTAGTGAATTCATAAATGACTTCACTTAGGAATTCTATGCTCCTGCATTAGACTCCCTAGCTTAAAACGTTTCATGGGATCCTATCCATGAGCTCCCTCCCTGCTACTTTTCTGTAAACTTGCAACAGATAATCAAATGTAAATTTGAGCAGTGTTCTCATCTCAAACATCCCCTTTAGCTATCCTTCCAGCATTGTGTCAGCAGTAAATATTTTAACTCTTCTAGTGCATGTCCTGATTGCACATAACAACCATATTCATCTTCCACTTATCCTGCATTCAAACAGATCAATACCTTCCATAGAAAAAAACACAAATCAACATGTCATAAAATAACTTCTGACATTCAAGAATTCCTTGAACAAATTCTTGTTCAATTTCTTCCTTGTTTTCTTCTTCTTACATCACCATCCTTGTGATTTTCAAAAGTAACTATGACCTATGGGTCATGTAACTATAATCCTAAAACCTCTTGGATCCCATATCTTACTCTGCAATAATTCATCTTCTTTGTTGATGAGAATTTGTACAGTTATAAGCATCCTCCTATTGATTGTTCTTCTCCCTTCAGTATGTCTTTTCTGAGACATCTTTACCATCATCTTCCTCATTTATTCACTTTCTTCATTCAACTTATCCTCTGACTGATAAACTCTTTCCTGAAATTTGTTGTTTTCAATATCCACTGATTGCTGTATCTTTCTTTCCTCATAATTATCAAACACTACATCAAAGTGTTCTTCTTCATCCTCAACAATTTCTTCTATCATTGTACCTCAAAAAAACCAATTTAACCCTTTATTATGTTAGACACACCAGTCACATAGAGAGGGGGGGTGAATCTGTGTGTGCAGTCTTTATTACTTTTTCAATTTTAACAATCAACAACTAATTCATCAATGCATTATTCTACCATTTGCATAATCATTTCATAATAATCTATCACTTCATAATTTATAGATCATAAGCATCTGAATCATGAAGTCATAACAAGAACCATAGCACAAGAGAACACAACACCATATGATTTTGTAATTTTTTTGTATTTGTTTTGGAATGGCTACAACCGTGAGGTAAAATCAGCACCTACTGATACAAAGAGCACCTACTCTTCATCCAGGACCTTTCCTAGTTTTCTTATACCCTGCTAAGAAGGGTTTGAGGTATCCTAACCTCAAAATCAAGAAAAGCTTGCTTTTATAGTAACAACTCACTGTCTCAACACTGCTGCTCATCATAGATCCTCATCACTGCTGCTCATCAACACTACTGGTTACTATCAATTCATTAATCGGTTTGTCAAACTGAGCATGTCTTCAAGATACCAAAATCACCACCAAGGTCTGGAACATCATGATAGTCAACAATATCATCAATCCATCATCAACCTATGTTGACTGTGTATCTTATGGACATGCATCATCACTTCTGTATGTATTGTGCATATACCACTGATTCTATACTTCTGAATACATCATCATCAATACATAACTATCATCTTTAACTTGACTAGGGCATCAACCAAGCATCATTAGTATACCCAGATATTCACATAATTGTTTTTATTATTGCTAGGGTAATCATCATGTGATTCTTCAGTAATATTTTTCAACCATTGTATAGGAATTAGGACCTCAATATCACTATATGTACCGATCATCATGGCTTATATATGTTGATGTATTTGTAACTTCAGAATGTATTCACTTGTACATTTTATGTATTGTACCCCGATGTTTATTCCGGGAAGTATCTGTAATGTAATTAAGTCATGTCATACCCCGATGTTCCTATCGGGAGATTCAATGATGTAAACAAGTCATATAAAGTCATAGTGGGTAACCCTCCTTATTGTTAAAGGGTTAAAGTCCCCATAGTTGTGGGGCACTAGAGTTATTAGACTCTCCTAGAGAAGTCGGCCCTAGGTGAGTTAATGTAAGTCGGGTCATTAGTACCCCAGTTGTGGTTACTCGAGCCTACATAACTAAGTTAGGATTACTCGAGCCTACATAATAGAGTTAAAGGTTGAGTGAACGAAAGAATATAAATAGAGAGTGAGACTCTCTATTTATTACACACACACTCACTCAACTGGGGCACATGAGTGAGAGAGAAGAAGCTGGGATCGGAGAAAGAGACAACTACTGTCGGAGATCATCTTTATGTTTTCAGGTTTTACTTTTTCTATTGGTGCTCATTCTATCTCTGAGTAAGTTGTGGGTTTTTCTCCTTTATGGTTTCCCTGAGGAAAATTCTTTGTGTCTCTTGTCTCTTGTGATTATTACTGTGCATGTTATTCTCTTAGATAAGATCCTAAAGATCATATTGCTTAAATGATAAAAAATATAACATCGTATCAGAGCTAACCTGAGAAGAAGACGTTGTGCAGCTACAGATCTAGGGATTCTTAATTTTTGTGTCTCTCTCCACAATCCATCAGCAAAAGAAGGCTAGGATAACTCTCGATTGAAGGGTTCATCTTTCTGTCGAAGCGAAATTTGATTCCAGGCATTTTCAGTTTTTGCTGTGGGAAATTAGGGCTTTTCACAGAAGAGGAATTTTTGAGTGAGCCTAGCATAGGATTACTCTACTCATCCAAATCAAATTTTATAGACCTGAGTCGAGATTTTTGGTTGGGTGAAACTTCAGGAAATTCAAACCGTAGTTTGACCTTGGGCCTGAAAAACCCTAAAATACTGAAACTGATAGTTTTGGTATATTCGCTATATCTCAATATTGGAGAAGGTACAGGTGCCAAAACTTTCACACGTTGAATATAAATTCCTGATGTACACTGTCACCAAATTTCAGCCTCTAATTCACTATATTCTAGGAGATATGATTCCTCCAAGTTAGGGTTCCGGCCTCTCTCAGGATTCCTCCCCAAACAGGACACCTGGGGGGAATTTCTATATCTCGGGCTACGAAGGTCCAAATGAAATTTACAAAGATGTTCCAGAAAGGGAATGGAATGTATGTTTTTTTGTTAAAGTTTCAAACCTAGAATATTAAATAGTGACATGTGGCAGTTCGTACAACTTCGCTATGACGAATAGTCCTGAAATAGGTCACTTTGGTAAAACGCTCATAAGTCCCAATTGGTGAAACCAATTTTGATGAAACCTATGGTTTTGGAACAAGGATATAAAATTATACCTTATTACAAAATTTTAGACACAGAGGAGTAGTACGATCAGATATACCGCAGAAACAGTATCAAGAATGTTTGTAGAAGAAATTGGTAAACTAGGGCTTCCTATTCCGGGAGCTTCCCTCCACTGTTATTAGAAAAGGAGTACATTGGATAGATCTAATTGAAAAGGTATATCTTTCTATCCAATTGGATCTAAAATATTTTAAATTTTGAAAATTAGGGTTTCTCTGACAAACCCTAGATCATCCAGGTCCGGAACCAGGACGAACACCTCAAATTGGTAAGATATAATCTTTTGCTATTTTCATTTGAGGTTCTCATTTCAAAATGATCTATCACATCAGCTTGATGATAATCTTGGTGAAGTTGAAAAATTCCAAGCATGGAATTGTATATTCTCTCTACAGAAAATGAATTGGACACCTACATGAGTGGAGAGGTTCTAGTTCTAGAGGGAGATGAGTCTAAAAGCCTTACACAAGAAGAACTTGGTCAAGGCCAAGAAGATCATTGCTGATTCAATCACGGATCAACTTGTACCACAAGTGTCTTCCCTATAGACACTGAAAGAGATGTTTGATTCCTTGACCAAGCTATTTGAAGGGAAGAACATAAATCAGAAGATGACTTTGAGAAAACAGTTGAAGAATGTGAAGATCTAGATTGTAGAGACCATGTAGTCACACTTTACAAGGGTCTCTCAAATCAAAGAACAACTTGAAGCAGTAGAAGAAGAAGTGGAGAATGCAGAAGTTGTGATAGCCACCTTAAATGGCCTCCTAGGATCATGGGATTCATTCATTCGAGGAATGTGTTCCAGAAGGAAGTGATTACTTTCAGCAGACTCTGGGAAATTGAACCCTAACTCCTATTGAACCAACATACTAACACCTACCCTCTCCCTCCTCAACATTACCTTCCTTTGTGATAGATACACAGTACTAGAGGACCGTGTATATCATTGACATTTCTAGCCATACATAAGAATTTTTGACAGTGATCTACAAGTACATTTGCATTACTAAAATACCAAAAACACCTCTAAAAAACATGTACAAGATACTATATTTGTTGAGGACTATCATATAGGTACTTGTTGGCACTCTTGGCTTGTCTGGAAATTACTATTTGGGGCAGTCATAGTAAAATTTGTCTTGGCTAGAAAATACATTTAGTTTGACAGTCCCATTCATTGACCAAGTTGGAATTGACAATACTTGTAGTCCACTTGCATTTACCTAAAAATTGTCTTACTAATTGAAAACTTGAAATTTACATAGCTATTGCATCTTTACTTTGATTGGAAGTAACATTTTGGGATAGTCATACTTGGCTGAAAGTTATCATTGGTTTGACAGTCTTATTCATTGTCCAAATTGGAATAGAAAGCACTTTTTTGCCTTTGGTATTTACATTGTAATTATTGTCTCATTTTGCAAGCTAGAAATTGATATTGGAATGATATTCTCTTACCATTTAATTGACTGGAAATTTCATACTATTGATGAGCTGAGAATCATATTGAACATGACTGTTGTTGGCTTGCATTTGTTACATCTACTTGACAAGCATTGATTTTGATAAATTTGACAATTCATATCATTTGAAGATGAAGTTGACATTGCTTACTCTCATTGAATACATACATATTTGTTATGCTATTGTTGAGCACTTGCAATTTTAACGATATCTTGCACTTGTTGCTTTGGCATAGGCTAACTAAAGTTTAAGGGTTAGCATGCATAACCTAGGGTTTAGAATCAATGAGGAAACCTTAAACCTAACTGAAGTTTAAATGTTAGCATGCATAACCTAGGATTTATAATCAATGAGGAAACCTTAACCCAAATGGTGTTTCAGGGTTAGCATGTATAACCTAGGGTTTAGAATCAACGAGGAAACCCTAAACCTAGGAGGGAAACCCTAACACAAACCCTACCTAACCATCTCTTGTGGCCTCTCATAAAGTAACTTTTTGGTTGTATATGAGCATGCCTAGGATTGTATTCATATGTCACATATTCTTTATAGACTAATCAAATTGAATACTCTTTACGGTTTATCATGCACAAATTGCACAAGTTGATGTTAATCAATGGGGAAAATTTAACCCTAACAAGGAAACCATTTTGACTTGGCTAGCAATCATTCTTAGTTTGACAGTCCTATCTTCATGAAAAGTGGATTGATTGGGGTCTATGTCAATGTATGTTGGTTTCAAAAGAGGCTGAATTTGTATGATATGATGATAATGTCCCATCAACACCACTAACATGCTTCAACCACATGCATAATTGAAAGGAAAATTACATCCATGTTATTCGCAATCACCCAAGCAACCATTAAATAAAATATTGAATCATCCTATAGTGTTTGACCCCCCTCTTTCACAAGAAATATTCATACATAACAAAGAGAGAAGGTGTGATCTCCTTATCCTTGAGGTTGCATCGATAACCTTCACTTGCATTATGGTTATTGGATTGCAATCATATATTCTAGGTATATGGTCTATTCTAGCTACATATCATTCTAGGTATATGGTCTATTGGTTTTTAGTTAAGTGAGACGAACAAACCTAATTATTTAAACCTAATGAGTTCATAAAACTCTAGTTTGTAGTTTTATGTGTAAATGTGTAAACACTATTTTTTAGGTTTGTGGTTTGTAGTTCATGAAACACTATATTTTTTGCTATTTGTTCATGTAGATTACGTATATGGTCTAAGTGTATATAAACAAGTGAGACTGACATAGAATTTGATATCTATGTATTTGAATTTCTTTCAATTCATGAAACCTTGGTTGGCTTGATACTTGTAATCCATGTATGTGTCTCTACTTCTATTTCATACAATTATTTGTTTATACTTGTAATTCATAAAGCCTCTGTTTCTTTGTTGTAGTGAAGGTACATATCTTCTATGTATATGGTATATTGTTTTCTGGATGAGTGACACTAACAAATCTAATTATCTAAACCTAATGAGTTCATAAACCTTGGTTCTTAGTTCTATGTCTAAAATGTGTGAACCATAGTTTTTGGGTTTCTGGTTTGTAGTTCATGAAACCCTAGCTATGTTGTAGTGCAGCTACATATCTTCTAGGTATATGGTCTACTAGTTTCTAGTTGAGTGAGACTAACAAATATAATGATATAAACCTAATGAGTTCATAAACCCTAGTTTGTAGTTCTATGTCTAAATTTGTGAACCCTAGATTTTAAGTTTGCGGTTTGTAGTTCAAGAAACCATAGCTTTCTTAACTTTTGTTCTTATAGATTAGGTATATGGTCTAAGTTTATTTACATAAGTATATGGTCCTAGTTTGTAGATGCATGTGTAAATTTGTAATCCTTATTTTTTAGGTTTGTGGTTTGGAGTTCATGAAACCCTAGTTTTTTTTCTATTTGTGCATGCAGCTTAGGTATATGGTTTAAGTATTTATACATAAGTGAGACTAACATAACACATGATCTCTATTTATGTGAATTTATACTTCATAAAACCCTAGTTTGTAGTTATATGTGTAAATTTATAAACCCTAGTTTTTAGGTTTATGGTTTGTAGTTCATGAAACCCTAGTTTTTTTGCTATTTTCTCTTGTAGCTTAGGTATATTGTCTAAGTGGTTATACATAAGAGAGAATTAAATAACAAATCATCTCTATGTATGAGAATTTCTTTCAATCCATGAAACCCTAATTGGCTATATACTTGTAATTCATGTATGAGTTTTTACTTCTAATTCATACAATTATGTGTTTCTACTTATAATTCATGAAACTCTAGTTTCTTTGTTGTAGTGTAGGTACATAAATTCTAGATATATGGTCTATTGGTTTCTAGGTAATGACATGCCAGGAGACCAACAGATTCGACAATTGGTCGATATGACCTCCAGTTGCTGAGTTATGTTGAGTTGAAAGTTGCATGAAAATGTCATTCAGGGACACTTGGTGACTCTCGTTCTGGGAGAGAAAAACCAAACAGAGCAGCAACATTGCATGTTGTTGCCTGCAGCAAGTGTGTATGGGAAATGCTGATATGAGAAAACTACCAAGACTGGAACGGTGGAGGGTTTTACAGAGTTGACCCACCAATGCAAGAGTTGCATTGAGGAAACTGAGCGAAACCTAGTTTACGAAATTGATGCACAATGAAGTCAATGGGCCATGCAAATGCTATGGAGAGGGACCCCTAGAGGTAATGACATGACATGAGGCCAACATAGTCAAATGTTTGTTGATCATATCTCCGGTTGACGAGTTATGTCGAGTTGAAAGTTGCATGAAAATGTCATTTAGGGACACTTGGTGACTCACGGTCTGGGAGCGAAAAACCAAACAGAGCAGGAAGATTGCATGATGTTGGCTCTGTAAAGTGTGTATGGGAAATGTCAATATGGAAACACTACCAAGACTGGCATGGTGGAGGGTTTTGCAGAGTTGACCCACCAATGTGAGATTTGCATTGAAGGAAACCGAGCAAAAGCATAGTTTACGAAACCGATGCACAATGAAGTCACTGGGCCATGCAAATGCGATTGAGAGGCCCCATAGAGGTAATGGATTTCCAGGAGACCAAGCGAGTTGACGGTTTGTTGATCTGACTTGCGGTTGCCGAGTTGAAAGTCGTATGAAAATGTCGTTCAGGGACACTTGGTGACTCTTGGTCCGGGAGTGAAAAACCAAACGAAGCAATAATATTGCATGTCATTGGCTCTGAAAAAAGTGTATGGGAAATGCTGATATGGGAAAACTACCAAGACTGGAACGGTGGAAGGTTTTGCAGATTTGACCCACCAATGCGAGAGTTGCATTAAAGGAAATTGAACAAAACCTAGCTTACAAAACCAATGCACAATGAAGTCACTGGGTCATGCAAACATGGTGGAGAGGGCCCCATAGAGGTAATGGCATGCCATGATAGCAACATATTCAATGGTTTGTCGATCCGACCTCCAGTTGCTGAGTTATGTCTAGTTGAAAGTCACATGAAAATGTCATTCAGGGTAACTTGGTGACTCTCGATCCGGGAGTGAAAAACCAAACGGAGCAGCAATATTTCACGCTATTGGCTTCAAAAAGAGTGTATGGGTAATGCTGATATGGGAACACTACCAAGACTAGCACACTGGAGGGTTTTGCATAATTTAGCCACCAATGCGAGAGTTGCATTGAAGGAAACTGAGCAAAACCCTAGTTTACGAAACCGATGCACAATGAAGTCACTGGGCCATGAAAACATGGTGAAGAGCCCCCCTAGAGGGAATGGTATGCCAGGAGACCAACATAGATGAAGGTTCATTGATACAACCTCTGGTTGCCGAGTTATGTCGAGTTAAAAGTCACATGAAAATGTGATTCAGGGACACTTGGTGACTCTCGGTCTGGGAGTGAAAAAACAAACGGATCAACAAGATTACATGTCATTGGATTAGAAAATTATGTATGGAAAATATTGATATGGGAACACTATCAATACTGGCACAGTTGAGGGTTTTGCAGAGTTGACCCACCAATGCGAGAGTTGGATTGAAGGAAATTGAGGAAAACCTTAGTTTACGAAATTGATGCACAATGAAGTCACTAGGACATGAAAACATGGTGGAGAGGCCCCCCTAGAGGTAATGGCATTCCAGGAGACCAATGGAGTCAACGGTTCATCAATCCGACCTCTGGTTTCTGAGTTATTTCAAGTTGAAAGTCACATGAAAATGTCGTTCAGGGACACTTGGTGACTCTCGGTCCGGGAGCGAAAAACCAAACGGAGCAGCAAGGTTGCATGCCGTTGGAAACAAAAAGTGTGTATGGGAAATTTCGATATGGGAACACTACCAATACTGGCATGGTGGAGGATTTTACAGATTTTACCCACCAATGCAAGAGTTGCATTGAAGGAAACTGAGCAAAGCTCTATTTTACGAAACCGATGCACAATGAAGTCACTGGGCCATGAAAAAGCAATGGAGAGGCCCCCCTAAAGGTAATTTCATTCTAGGAGACCAATGAATTTGACGATTCATTGATCCGAATTCCAGTTGCCGAGTTATGTCGAGTTGAAAGTCACATGAAAAATGTCATTTAGGGACACTTGATGATTCTCGGTCCGGGAGCAAAAAACCAAACGGATCAGCAAGATTGCATGTTGTTGGCTCCACCAAGTGTGTCGATATGGGAACACTACCAAGACTAGCATGGTGGAGGGTTTTGTACAGTTTACCCACCAATGCGAGAGTTTCATTGAAGGAAATTGAACAAAACCCTAGTTTATTAAATCGATGGACAATGAAGTCTCTGGGACATGCAAAAATGATGGACAGTAGCCATGATGTCACATTTTGGCACAAGATTTTATATTTTGTATAGGGTACGAGTTGCCATTGTATAGACATTGGGAATGATGTTCCATTTTTCCAAAAAGTGTATATGATTGGAGCAATTTATCATATGAATAGATGATACACAATAACAAAGTGGAATAACTTAACAAAGTCCCCTTAACATTACACACATCACACAAGTAAGTTCACAGGAAACATACACATATCTATCTAAGTGTTAATGTTCTTTTAATTTTTATTCCAATAAAAACTTCCTACTAGCAATATAGACGAATACAAGAAATGATAACCAATAGTAGAGAGAATTCATAAATGAGATCTCATATCGGCACACAACCCAAAGGATATAGGTAGATCCCATCATGCAATAGTGCCTGGGCATGCCTCTAGGCTAGATTTTGTAAACTAGGGTTTCACCCCAGTAACCACCATGTAACCCTGGAAACGGTGCACTGACCTTGCAAAACCATGTGCCAAGAGGCCAGGGGTGGCCTTCCCATGATGGTCATGCCAAAACAAACCTATAGGATCTGACAAAATCGAAAATCACCACCTAATTTGATTTTTGGACCCTGACCTTAAATTGGCCCAAATGTCCCTGAACGGCTTTTACAGGCCTACTACAACTCACCATGCAAAATTGACCGCAGCTTCGATCAATGAGCTGTCAGTTTTGTTGTGATCATGGAATAGGATTATAGTTAGGGTGGCCTCTTCTTGACTCTACATTACCCAGGCATGCCTCCGGGATAGATTTTGAAAACTAGGGTTTCGCCCCTGTGGGGTCCATGACACCTTGGCAACGGTGCACTAAACCTGCAAAACCCTTTGTCGGGAAGCCTGGAGTGTATTTACCATGGAAAACATGCCCAAACACACCTGCAAGAGTCGACTGAATAAAAAATATCCGCTCGGTTTGGTTTTTGGACCCCGACCTTGAATTGTCCTAGGCGTCCCTCAATTACTTTTGCAGGCCTACTACAAATCGCCATAGAACGGTGCTCGAGGATATGATTGAATAACTGTAGGTTCTGTTGGGATTGTGTCACAATATTATGGCCAAGGTGGCCTCCCCCTCGACTCCACACGACCCAGGCATGCCTCTAGGCCATATTTTGCAAACTAAGGTTTCACCCCAGTGGGGTCCATGCAACCTTGGAAATGGTGCACCAGCCCTGCAAAACCCTATTCCAGGTGGCTAAGGGTGTCCTTCCCATGGATTCCATTCCCAAACACACCTGCAGCAACTAATAGATTTGGAAATTGCAGTTTTTTTTTGTTTTTGGACCCTAACCTTGAATTGGCCCAGGCGTCCTTGAACGACTTTTGCAGGCCTACTGCAACTTGCTATAGAACATTGATTGGGGATCCGATCAATGAAAATTTGGTTCCACTAGGATAATGGCACATGATTATGGCTAGGGTGGCCTCCCCTTTGACTCTGCATGACCTGAGCATGCCTCAAGGCCAGATTTTGCAAACTAGGGTTTCGCGTGAGTGGGGTACATGCAACCCTAGAAACGGTGCACCAACCTTTCCAAAACCTATGTCGGGTGATCAAGGGTGGCCTTTCCATGGCATCCATACCCAAATAGACCTGCAAGAGTTGACAAAATCAGAAATTGCCACCCAGTTTGGTTTTTGGACCCTGACCTTGAATTGGCCGAGGCGTCCCTGAACGACTTTTGTAGTCCTACTACAACTCGCCATAGAACGTCAACCGGGGCTCCGATCAACAAACCATTAGTTCTGTTAGGAGAATGGCATAATATTATGGCTAGGGTATCCTCCCCCTGACTCCGCACAGCCCAAGAATTCCTTCAGGATATATTTTGCATACTAGGGTTTCCCCTAGTGGGGTCCATGCAACCCTTGCAATGGTGCAACGACCATGCAAAACCCTGTGTTGGGTGGATGGGGGTTGCCTTCCCATGATGAAAATTCCTAAACACACTTGCAGGAGCTGATGGATTCAGACTCGGTTTTGTTTTTGGACCCCGACCTTGAATTGGCCTAAGCGTCCTTAAAAGACTTTTGCAGGCCTACTGCAACTCGCCATAGAATGTTGATCGGGGATCCGATCGATGAACCGTCAGTTTTGTTGGAATCTTGGAATGGGATTATGGCCAAGTTTTCCTCCCCCCCAACTCCACATAGACCAAGAAATCCTCGAGGATATATTTTTCAAACTAGGATTTTTCCCTAGTGGGGTCCATGCAACCCTGGAAACGGTGCACCGACCCTGCAAAAACCTGTGTCGAGAAACTAGGGATGGCCTTCCCATGGAGACCATGCCCAAACAAAATTGAAGGATTTGACTAATTTATAAATCATCGTCTGGTTTGGTGTTTGGACCCCGACCTTGAATTGGCCCAGACCTCCTTGAATGACTTTTGCAGGCTTACTGCAAGTCACCATAGAACATTGACTAAGGATTTGATACACAAATCATTGATTTTTTTGGGATTATGGCATGAGATTATGGCCAGGGCAGCTTCCCCCTTGAATTCGCATAGCCTGGGCATGCCTCTAGGCCATATTATGCAAACTAGGGTTTCACTCGAGTGGGGTCCATGCAACCCTGGCAACGATGCACCAACCCTTCCCATGCCTCATTGTGCGTGTGAAATACATTGTGTAAGTTGAAGGAGGAGTGGCTAATATATATAAATAGTCATATCATATAATTTGTCGAACGTTTAGGGTAGGACTAGTCAAACGTTAGTCTAGTGTGGTAGTGTAAGAGGAGTGTAAGTGCAATTATCCAATCTCATTCAATATATCCATCTGGATCCTCTTTGTTGCTAATTGTCTCCATCAATATCTCATGCTCTGAATGAGGAAAGAATTAATGTACCTTTGTCGAGTTCTTGTTTGACATTGTCTGTAGATGGATGTTCATACCAACAATCAATTTTGTGAAGTGATAGACCACAGAACCTAGTCTGTAATCCATGAATACATTCCCAATAGTTCTTCTTGATTTCCCATCTAGTGTAATATATTCACCCTCAACCACCATCCATCCATCCAAATGTAAATTCATTGCCTTCATCATCAATCAATTATCTGTTCAGTATTTTCTTACGTAGAATCCATCGTTCCAACCAATAATACGTGCCCCATTCATTGTATTTCGAGGCAACAACTGCATATATGTGTCCTGGCTGTACAAGATATGAGATATGGTCGTAGTGTGTCGAAATCATTGAATGTACCTCCTATAAGTGGTTTGTTTCAATGACTACATGTGGGTCTACTGAAAGTGACACATGATCCAAATCATCAGCCCAATCCATGCATTCACATTCATCCCATTCACCACTGCTATAAGGGTTGCAAAATCAAGCAAGTTTCCGCGTCCATATTTCAAATAAGGGGTTGTTTGAGCTTCAAACCGAATGAAATCCATGTGTTGCTTGTACCATGTCGAAACTATAGGAACGCGATCAATCTATGTCAACCACTTGCCAAACATTCCTCACTACTCTTCTTGTCCCTGTTGATGTATGTTGCACTTTATTTCGGTTTGGCATTGTTGCAGAGCACCATTGGACTATGGATTCTGCATATTTGATATGGGGGTTTTTGGTAAACCTCATCTCCTCCCTTCGTAGTGTGGTATTGATGCATGCATTGGCCCCATCATGCTCACCTTTGTTGTGTTCAGTCTCAAAGTAGTTCCATATATGCGACACATTGTAAGTCTTATGCAACATAATCAACCATTGGAAGAATCAGGAATTTTTGAATTGGACCACACAACCATCTGACCATATCCAATGATGATCCATCTGTATATCTCCCTCCTTTAGCTGATCATAGAAAATTCAAAAACAATGTTGCACATAATGCATATCATGGCATATGTCATCACTTATGTAAAAGTTTGTCTCCTTCTGTATTATCCTGTTGTTAATGCTGCTCTTAGGGACATACCTATACGTAATATGTACTGTCACAACCCCAAATTTTCACAAAATTTTAAAATTTTTGGGTTAACAATAAATGTTATAACCTGCAGTTCTACTAACAACTAACTGTTGGCATAAAGAAAACAGTTAAGTAATTGGTTTCTAAAATAACTTAACATTTTATTTTTTGTAGCAAGATTAAAATCTTTTGGTGTGCTAATTGCTTCAGTTTACTAATTAGTTTTTTTATGTCTGTAGGTGGAATCTACTTTTACATCCGGGGCTTACTTAGCATTCGTGCTTACGCAGATGAATATTGTTTCTTACAGGTTGTTACAGGTATGATCAATCGAGTACATATTTTTAAAATATCTATTAGTGTCAGTAGTATTTTGTTTGCAAATTAAAAAGCTTATATCAATAAGCTGCTAAACACTAGGCAGCTCTTGTAAGGTAAAAACATTTAATTTCCATTAGTTGTTCAAATAACCAAGCTTGGAAAAATGTGATGACAATACAACATAATTGTGACTCTAATACTAGAATCTTAGATATGTGTATTTCTTCTTTAGTCTAAGTAATTTGTAATACTCATAAACATTGTTTTCTTGACAATATTTTTGCAATAATATCTTGTATTGCCTGTATATTTATTGTCCCTTAAATTATTTCTATAAGGTACTTACAGCCTATTATCTTAAGAACAATAAAAACCTTTGTGTGTAGAACTATGACCAATATACCCTTCTATAAGAGCTTAAGGTTACCAATACTTTGTTCCCAAGTTTAAATCTGTGTTCTACTAACTTTTGAAAATTTTATCTCTGTAATTATCTTACTATCTACTAGACACTTTGTATGAGCATAAAGCCAAGTTGAATACACTCCCAAGTATTAACAAAGTAATGTCACATAAACTATGTGACAAAATTTTGTGATAATACTTTTATCTTTAGTTTTGTACTACTTCATAGTTTCGATGCTATGGGAGTTATCAGTTCAATTATAATTCTTATATATGCATAATTGACTTGTTTGATGAACATTCAATCTACAAAAGTTTGTTATTATAACGTAATCAATTCTAGCCTTAACTTCTTGGCCTTATTACAAGATACTAACCATAAGTGTTAAACATGTAATATTCCTAAGCAAAAGAGTTTACTATGCTTAAGCTATAATTTAACTTGTCACTAGAGACACTATAGTCATGTCCTGGCTATCATACACTCTTTTATAACTATACTAAAGACTTTAAATTTAATCTATTTTATAAACAAACATAAATCACATGATTTCATTCTACTCAAAACAATGTTTAGAGTATTGTCATGCCAGCAAAATAACATATGGTAAAGTTTAATATGAGACTACATTATAGTGTTATGGTAATATTTACTATGTGAAAACACTATGTCATTGATAGCAAGGGTTTGTGCTTAATCCAAAATGGGCTTAAATTATGGTTTATACATGACACGAAGCTTGGTCAACGTAATCCCTCCACGATGATAATATTGTGATTAAATTACATAATACACGGTGCTGTTGATTAGTGAATTGATTACGAATTATTGGGTTGTTATTATGGTTTAACCCACGCTGCAATGAACAAGTAATTGTTAACTGCCTCCATGCAGGAACTATAGGACACGACCCTCACTGCATGGTTAAAATTTGTGGCTACGTGGTTGAATCCTGTTCATGCCATGAAAAATACATATACACTGGAAACCTAACCCATCGCATTATTGTTCCATAGTTTATGCTGGCTCTAGGGTTGCTTGGCTTGTTTGCCATGGTAGCTGTAGTTCTCCTGGTTACCGCCGCCTTATACCTTGACTGTGTGCTGCCTCCATTCTCCAATGAGTGGTTTTAGTTTATGGTTCCTGCTCTTCCAAACGTGGAGTTACCCTTCCTACTACCTTCATTTCACTGCCTATGAAGAACTTATTCTAGGCGCGTGTAGCTTAGTGATTGCTTCAGTTTTCCTTCTTGGCTCTTCGTAGCTCACTACTGTGTGTGGTTCTGTGAGTTGTTGGTTTCTCCACTACACCATTTATAGGTGACAGTGCTTGTAAATCTGTTCGTCAAACTCCCAGTGACAGGTAAAATCATAAAAGACCTTTCTTTCATTTTACTCCAAGTTTTAGTATAGTATACTTTCAAGCTTAAACTCGTAAGATAAATTATTGACAGGGGTTTACAATTGCTGCAGGTACTCGTTGAAGTGAAGCTTGCACAAGGGTAAGAAGATGACCCTTGCAATGGCCGTGGCTCGTGGCTTCAAACTCAGGTAAGCCCCATGGTATGAAAGATGGGTTCTCCCTTAATTACAGTTAGGGTGGTCGTTGGACTTGCCTAGGGTTTAAATACCCTTTCTTGTCTTGCCACGAGTTATATTATGCTTTTATTGTTTACAGGTTGTTTATAAGAATGTTTAAACTCAAACCCTTGATAGGGTGGATGCACTTTGTAAGTGTAGTTTACTTGTCGAAGCTTGGCTTCGAAGTCGGTTTAGGTTGTAAATTTTGCAAAGGTAGTTCGCTGCGACTTGTTTTGGTTGTTAGCAGTTTATGCTATACTCTGTATGATTTAGGGTTTATACCCTTTTTGAATATTAATGAAGTTGAACTCCATTGAGTATTTTATATGGGTTTTATATATTAAATATTTGAAGGCTGGTACTCACAGCAGTGATGTAAATATTTTTTATTTAATGAAATTTACAGGTTAGGGTTTGACCCGTAAAACCCTTGTTTGGTTTATATTAGTCTTATGTTAATAATTATGTTATTCTCCTATTTTAATCTATCTGTCCTTAAGGGACCACGAGTGGATTATTTGTCTATTTAAGATGTTTACATAATTGATACAAAAAGTGGTTATAATGTTTGTACTTAGTAATGTAATAGTTCTTTTTTTTTTTAAATGCAATTCCACCTGTTAGTCAATAATGTGGTTTATCTTTGTTACATAACAAATTTAGTCGGAAGTTTTTAAAGAAATTAACCTAAGTATAGCCTAGATTACTATAGTACTAGAAATATTTATAATTTATGCTCATAACATGAGCTAGGGTTTACTCCCTTTTAACTTAAATGGGATATTGTTTTCCTATGTTATTATCTTGTAATTTTTTTATTACTATTGTACAGTTTTTCTTTAATTTGTTTTTATAAATTAATTATCTATAAATGTCACAGTTTAAGGATAATAATAACATTATTTATATTTATAATACTAATATTTAAGTATAACATACATTCTTAAGTTTATGTTGGTTCTTATTTGTATAGCGGTTACGACTGAAAGCAGTCTGTAATATTTGTGTTAGTTTAATTCAATTTGTATCTATGGATTACTTAGAACACAAAATTAAAAGAACCTCCATACTTATCAATATTCTTTATAATTACACAGTTCTGCAAAAGTATAAAAATAGTTTATAGTATTAACTTAAAACCCTAAGTTACTACTGTCCTTTAGCTATTTAAAGCTAAGTAAGGACTACTGTCACCTTTATCATATTATTTAACTATAGTTCAGATAGATACAGGACGATTAGTTGTTACTAATAGAAAAAGTGATCAGTACTATTTTTATATCTGTTCTTAACATAAACTATTAACTTCGAACTGATAAGACTAATTCCTCTATTTCCAATGTAAAAGCACAGTTTATGGAATATAGAGACTGCATAGAAAATAATTTATAGAGTTAAATCTACTAATGTAAATCAGTAATATAAGTATTATTCTATATTAACATGCTATTTACATAGCCTAATTCTGATAACATGTCTGCAATCAAATTAATAAACTTTCTAGAAAACAACTAACTACTGAGAAGTAATATTTCATTACTCTAATAACTTAAATATTCGATTCATTCATATTTCTATCATACTTCATTTACTTAAACAACTACCTGTGTTAGAGTATGATCTGGATTGCTTTAGATGGGGAAAAACACAGGTAGGATTTATCTTTCATCACAGTACATATTTAGTCTAGAATAACTAAGAAGCTTCAACACAGCATATCATAACATCATTCATTTATTGATCCTACATAGAGATAAACTATAACACAGAAATTAAAAGATAATAGAACCTGTCTTTAAAGCTAGATGACAACAGCAACGGGAGGCCGTTCCTCCCTACCAACTCCTGGAGAGCGCTCAAACAACGACTTCTCAGGACCCCCGAGCCTGTTCTGGTCTGCTTGGATGGAAATAGGTGGAGAAATCAACAAAGTACCAGTCCCAAGACTCAATACCAACTCTGCATACTGCAGTAAGATCTTTCAGCTGCACAGTTGTACTAGATCAACTTTCTGTAGTTTACCCCTCAAACACCTTCCTTCCAATTTCCCTTTCCCAATGAATTCCTTGAAGTGCATTCACCTAAATAATTCTTCTCCTAGAATGAGCAGCCTCAACTCTCTACATTGGGAACTTTTAATAAGATTGCCTAGGTCTTTTTGGGTTAGTTGTCATTAATTGAGCCACTTGCTCTGATCCCACTTTCTTCGGGGATCATGACCCCAAATGTAGGGAAGTTGCCACCTGCAACATAGGAAGCGTTTGAGGATGCTACCACTTGTCTTTTTGCTCTCCACATAGTTCCTTCCACCACTTGACCAGTAACACTCTTTTTAACAGCTCTCCCAGGCTGTTGTCTCCACTTTTATTTATTTAAAAATTAAATATTCAGAATTACATTCCACATCCTTAACTCTGTTGAGTCATCAGTTTCCACTTAGCATTAAATTTAACATAATGTCTGGGAATAAAATCAAAATAAGATAACATTATTTTACAAAATTGGGGCATGTGACAAGTACCATGATGATAACTTGGTCAGAATGGTAGTATTGACTCTAAATTTCATTTTGTGGCTGAAGGGTGTAGTTTTCTGTAAAATCCACAATTGGCAATATGGTCCCAACAGGAAATATGTCCCTATATTTTTTGTACTTCTCATCTTTCCATCGTACTACATGCACATGCTGAACATACTTCTCAGTTTTCTTGTAGAACTCCCTCAAAAAATCACATACCTGTATCCATTTCCATGAAAAAAGGGTCATATTAGAATGTAACCTTTAAAGAATGTATATGTAGAAACTGAACGTGTAATAGGAAAAACATGCAATAATCATTTGCACCTGTGACTTCACCATTGAATTATTTTTACTTTCCTTTGCACTATCTGATTGATAGGTTACATCCTTGAATCTCTACATCTCCATGATCATACTTCCAAATTGATGCTCATCGCTTCCATGAATGCAACGGTTCAAAAGAGAAAACCCACTACACCTGGAACAATTTCCATATAGACATGATTTTCCATAGTATTTTTGTCCTTCATGCCTTGGACAAATGATGCTGCCGATAAAATCTCTTGATGCATTTGATGGTATTATGAATTCATTGCATCTTTGCTCAATTTTAGTATGCAAATAAAAAAAATATGTTTATACGTGTCATAAAAATATTCATATTCTACATGGTCTCTACAACAACATGTGTTCCAATCAATGCATATATGAATGTACCATGGTTTACATTTCTCAAAGGACCTTTGGCGCAGGTTCAATTGTGTGTGCTCAATCCTAAATCTGTCATAGAGTTCAGTTTGTGTCGTGTCAAGGAAGTGTTTGACGTGGGGTTCACGTTCAGTAGAACCTTTTCTCATCTTTAGCACATCTCTTTGGTTATATGAAGATTTGGTATGATCATGTGAGAAATTTGGTACTAAGTCCTTAACATCATCAATTATCTTCATATCTCGACGAGGCAACCTGCTGACAAAATCCCAACAATATTTTCCACCTAGAGTCTCAAGTTTTTCTCTTATAACATAGTAATTCTTAACAATTTTTCTATTTAATTTAAGTATGTGAGAAGTGTGTAACAGGAGGCAACGTTTTTGTGTGGACTTTCTTACAATTGATTTGGATAACACATGACGAGCCGCACAAATATATTTAGTATGAGACATCTTCCCAATCGCATTAAAAGCAGTTTGAATATTTCTAACAATATGATTGTTAGCCTCTAAACTTCTAACCATATTTATGCCCAGAATTCTCCTAACAACAACTAAATGATTTGACTTTAACAAGCATAGTAATAATTGAAATTTACCTACATCGCCTTTTGGCTCAAAATATTCCTTCATTAATTTTCTACATTGCCAATCGATAGTGCGTTTGGGAAACTTACCTTCAAGTCCTGATAGACAAATTTCATCCACATGGATATGTCTAGGAGTCCTTTTTCTTGCACTAGAAAGTCGAGGTAGGGAAGGTGGAGATGAGCTATGAATCCTAGAGCCTCTTGGTGTGGTTCTTCATTCACATGTTAGTCCATATTGGGAGTTTTCTCGACATGGTTGTGGTCTTCTTGGAGATATTGCAAATCAATCATTACTCCTATGTCCAACACTTAAAAATCAACGTCTCTCAATATACCTATGTCTTCAAGAGCTTCAACATGGATCATTGATGGATTGTTGGTTGGAGACTGTGTTGATGTTGGAATTTGAGTTGGGTTTGTTAGACGCAACCACTTCACCAGTGGTTCTGAAATAGAGGCTATTCTTTCATCAACTGTGTTAGGATTGGTCACAGTATTAGTGGAAGTGTCTGGACCATGTCTCACTCTTTCCATTTACAACCTGGCCTTTTCTCTTACCTCATTTTCCTTTTCAATGGACATATTCCTTCTAGTTTTTCTTACTCTGTCACGTGAGTTTCCCATTTCCAAAAGTTTGTTTATGAAAACTATGAAGTCTACCCCTATATAAGAAGCAACAAATAAGGTATTAGTTCCATTATACAAGAAACATGATGCGTTCCAACATAATTAACTAAATTACATATATGTTAGTATGGTAATTATTGGCATTGATACATAAACATTGATTAAAAGTTGCTCTTTATGTTCGAACTAAAGTTTCATTTCTATACTCTATTTGAGTCAAGTAAAGAGAGTCAATTTTGCAGGTATTACAACTATAGGATTATGACTTCCTTTGTGTTAAAAAAGTAGTGTAAGTCACAAGAAGATGAGTGAAATATTCTTCATTTCCAACACCTTCAGACGAGATGACATTACACATAATATGTGGCATTAGTTGTGAGGGAAGACAGAAGTTGGTGTTTGGATGTATTAGGAATAAATTGAATAAATTACACTCATTAACTTACACTAACTAAAGAGAACAAATTGACTAATTACACAATGAGGATGTTGCAAATCCCCCGAAGGAAGGAGAAATCATTGAGGTAGAGGCATCCTTGTCAAGCTCAAAGGCATGTTATGATAAATATAGCATGAAGA